>CM022471.1:18044639-18076803 GCA_011952105.1 Coreoperca whiteheadi
CCCCCCACCCCCCACCCCCCAGGGCAGGATGGATGGGCAGGGGGTACCCTGTCCTACCGGCCCAGCAGCAACTCCCATCTGCCATCGAAACTCTCCCTCCTCCACCTTCAGACCATCCATCCATCCATCCCCCTCTCTCACTCCAGCCTCAACTTTTTTGCTCCACTTGCTGGCTATACGAAGACCTGTGCCAAAATCCTTGTGTTTTGTTGTCCCCTTCAAAAGTTGATGAATTTTATGAAAAACTAGTTTGACCTTGGGATAAACAGCTTGGTCAAAAACATTTTTAAATTTCAAACATCCATGGCTTTAAATGTTTGGATTAAATTGAAACATTCCTGTATTTTATACCTATTTTATGTGAACGCACACAGGTAGGAGAGACCATCTGGTGTAAGATAAACAAGACATTTTTAACCACAATCCAAGCAGGCATAACATGAAATATTCAAATAGCTTCACTTGAAGATAATTATCTACAGTATTTTTGTGCACTTTTTAAATAACACACAGAATTAGTTGTCAGGCTCAGCAATATTGATTAAATCATTACTACTCCAGATTCTAAATACTGTGAGAAAATATTGTCTTTGCAGAAGAAAATAATGGCCTGTGCTTAAAAATATATTCATCTCATGTCTGCCAATCCCTGCTTGAAACTTTCTTCTGCTGCTAATTCCTTTTTCAATTCTTTATAGTCAGCTACCTCTTCCATTTACCTTGCTCTTTTCCCCTCCTTCAGAGCCCTTGCTGTTTGCTGCAGATTTATGGTCTGGTCTAACATGCACGGTATTGGCAAAGCATTAAACATGTCTACTCTTAATACTGTGAGCTCTCTCCATCGATAAGGGCCTTAATAAAAACATCCCCCTAGTGGATTTGTGTCTCTTTTTCACTTTCCACCCTCCGCCTCCCTCCTCAACAGTATCCTTCTCTCTTAACCACTGTTTCTTCTGTTGCTTTGCTAGCTTTAACCTAGCCCTGCTGCGCATCCCTTGTCTTTCCTCTCATTCTTTTCCACAAATTTCTCCCCCCTCTCACCACCTCATTCTCTGGCCTGTGCCAGAGGTTTAATGACGCTTGAATGCCACTGCTATGGAGTTTTCTTCTTCACTCTTTTCTCATAAAGGATATTTAAAAGCCATGCCCTGAGATCAATCTATCTCAATGTGTCTCTCACAGATTCATTTCTCTTCCATCTCCTCTTTCTGTTTTTTCCTCTTCACTTTCAGATGGATAGCATTACCCTGCGTAACCCCTCTCCTTGTTTAGTTCACACACATCCACTGCAACAGCCCCCGACTGCAATTGGCACACTTGCTCGAAATGCCACTCTTTTATCTAGTCTATAAATGCCTATTGGTACCCTAAAATCCTTCACTACCCCCTGTAGCCATCCGGGTCAGTTTACGCCAGTGAGAGCCAAGCAGCTGTTCCCCTCCCAATTCCTTCTCCTTTGCTGTGTCTGATGTCAAGAATTTGAGCATCATAAGCACATTTTAAATATTAACAAAGACCACTTTGCACATATGAATAATACAGCAGAGAGGGCAGTGGCAGGCCAGCGATCCCATCCCCTGCCGCCTGACGGCCATAAAACTAATGCACTGCTCCGGGACAGAATGTGGCCTGTTCTGGTCTGCCAACAGGACTTGCCTGAGGAACTAGTCTGGCCTGTGGCCTGGCCCAAAGAGAACTGTCTGTCAGTTTATTTATCACCGTGCCCAACCACCTGTCCAAATTTCTGCAGATGCAACAGCCTGGCAGCACTTGTGTTATGACTACATGTTTCAGAGACACTTTAATCTAATCTGACATCTCAATCTGTTGAGCGTCTTTGAAGCCAAATCTACTTTAGTGTTTGTTTGAGGTTAGCTTTGTTGTCACATTCCTTTCTTTTCATGCAATTCATACTTTAGCGGTTGGAAAATTACAGAGTTCTTCTGACCAAACTATGGAGCCGGGCAACAAATCAGAAGCCTTTTACTAGCCTACATATAATATTAAAGAATGTGAGTCCTCTTGGAACCGCTGCACTGTTCTTCAGGAGCAAGAGGATTCCCACACTTAACACAAATGAGACAACCCATCCTAGAAGAGTGTCACTATCCATCCAGCCCTCTATGGGAGTGTCTGACATGCTACGCTCCCTAACTCTGAACACTCCACTGCTCCTTCGCTACCCTCGCGCTTCTCCTGTCTTGACCTTCCCGTCTGCATGCTGCCCCCCCCCCCCCCAGGGCTGTCACAAACTGCATGTAACACACTTCGCGTATGTTAATTTTCTAATTCTGATTAAGTCATTAATAATGACACACACACTAAGAGATGCAATGGACAGCATGGTAGTTACTCCACACAAGTGTTCATGGCAGTCTGGGTAATGAATGTGTATGTTAACACAGAAAAAGGAGCAGAAATGTGGGCTCAGCACATCCACAGTGCAGGCAGAGACCGAGGGATCTGAGGGGAGGTGGCAGAGGAAAGGTCTACACACAATGGGAGAGAAGACAAATGCAATCTGTCTGTCCCATCATGCATCCCCTAAATATATCTGTGCCTTCCTCTCTCCCAGACATAAACTTTACTGGGGCACACTGAGCTATTGTCCCCTGTGTCCCCGTCCCAGCTCTGCTCCACTAACAGGACCTCTCTGCAATCCTCAACTGTTCATATCAACCTTTCTCATTTCTCATGCAAGGATTTCAGAATGGTCCACAATTTTAATAAATGTAAGCTGCTTTTCTGCTCCGCCTGTTCAGGGAATAATACACACACAGGGACCTTGGGATGTACGGCAGGGGTTCTTATTGGCTTTCAAAGAAATGGCCACAGACCTGGACAGACGGCCAGTGTGTCCTCCAGAAGATTACTGCTGTCATTGAGCAAAACATTTACTTCTTCACCAGAGACTTGAATTTATTTCTTGGAGTGATCTCTTAGCAAAGCTTGTGTAGTTTCTGCACTCATTGTTGTCCGCATTGTTCTTTTTTTTTCTGCTGTAAACCGAGCTTAATCCACAATCCGCTAAACCCTCAGATTTCTGCCTTGTATTTCAATTTGATCTGGCACTGGGAGGGCAGGAATAGTCCAAACTCGCAGACCACTAGGCCACACTGAGTGAAATCATTAATCTAACACTGGAGATGGGTAGCTTCACCTTCCTGTCCCTTCAGCTCACCCACAGTGACCTGTCCTGTGAATCCAAGTTATTTCATCTCCATGAGAGCTGCTGCAGTTTGAAGCCGATCAAAGGCTGCTATGTTCAGACTGAAATACTATATCTAATAAAATAATTATTTAAAAGGTATAAATGGTTTATGATCAACTCAGTGTATCCAGCATTTCAAATACTACTTGTACACCCATGCTTGAAACAAGAGTCACTAAATTTAGACGCTGCATCTCGCAATGGAGGGGAAAAAAATAATATCTTCCCCCGAAGCACTTCAAGTGCTCCATCTTATTCTCCACAAGGCTTTTCTTTTCCTTTTGGAGAGGCCAAGAAGGCATGGAGCAAAACCTTAATTACTCCCTGCGCACCGGGGGAGTTTGATTTTTCCGCTCCAAGTAGAAAAGAGCTCTGAGCTCGGGTCTACTGTAGGGCTGAAGACTTTGCTGTGGTTAAAAAAAAGGTGCTGGTCAGCAGGTGACCCCAGGCACCTGCACTGTTATAGGTGTACTATTTAATCCAGGGCGTCGTTTTTAAATTCCCACGGAACCAAAAGTTAGGGTGTGAAGATGGTGAACCTATGAGGCTGGACACTTTTAGTAAAAAGTAGAAAGTCCGAAAACTGTCTGCTTGTTTGACTTAATCTGTTAAAAAAAATTACCGCCCCCTCTCTTTCTTTCTGTAGGCTGTGTGTGTGTGTGTGTGTGTGTGTGTGTGTGTGTGTGTGTGTGTGTGTCTATCTGTGCGCACAGGTGAGCTCATTTTGTAAATGTAGCCTATTTCACAATGGTGACTGTCCGACTGAGCTTTAATTTCAAAACTTACCAGTGCCAGACACGACATATCCCCCGACCAGAAGGAGAAGAACCAGAGGAGCGAGACCTTGGTCACGCTGCATCCGAACAGAGAGCATCTTTTCCGGCTACGCCGTTGCGAAGCGTCCACACAGCGTGACCTGCGGTGCTTTTGACACACCAAGCGGCTCTTGTCCCACAAAGTCTTTGCCCCTGAAAGATTTCTCAGGCAAGACTGAAATACCAAAGAGTCCAGTAATGTCGTTGTTTTGGTAAATAGTTCACCCTTGACTGCTGATGCAAACAGACTGCAACGCTCAGAACACATCCACCACCAAGCAACTTGTGAATGTCCGAAGAAGATTGAAATGGTGTAATTTTCCCAAATCAAAGTTTGAAGAGGTCCGTAGATATCACACCCGGTGAATATAAAGAAAAAAAATTGCCGGGACTATTCCTGGTAGATGTCATTTCAAGCCGCACTTGTACCTTACTTGACTAGGAGCCATAAGCGCAGAGGTGCCACAAAAGTCACCAAAAAGTTTGACGCATTTCTACGCTGAATGGAGAGATTCAATTAGACTGGATCGACCGATCCCCAGCAAATACAAACTTGGTTCGCGAACATACAAACTAAGTAGGCTACCACTGGGCGATCATGCTGTCAGATAGCCGCATACACTGCAGAGTGGACTCCCGAATCTGTTCTGGGCCCCTGGGTGCCTTGTCTCGTCCCGTCCGCAAGGTGTAAACAAGAACACGGGGATCAACGCGGAGCACAATGCCAGCCTCCGGACTACCAGCCCCCGCCTGGCCAATCATATACCATCCTCCTCCTCCTCTCAGAGTGAAGACTGAACAAGTGAAGGTAAACTAGTAGCATGCGAAGAGGAAATAGATGGGAGGGGAGAGATAGAAAACCCGGACCCTAGAGCGCACAGCACCGCTCTGGATTCAGCAGGCACCGATGTCTCACTGCAGACAAGTGAGGTTTAGTTTGTGAGCTTCTTTTATGAGAATCTATCCATCTATTTTCATTTTCTTTCCTCCCCCTACCTAAATTATGAATAGTCTGGGGATAGCTATCTTGAGTCTATAAAAGAAGTCCAGCAGCACCAGTCTTGGTTTATGAGTATTATTTCCTGTCAATCCACCCTTCCCGCATCCCTGGGTCATATTTTACTCCCGGTGGCCACAAGAGAGCACCCTTTCATAAATGAGCCAATCTCCGATGAGGACGATGGATCTTCAGCAGAACTCTTCATTATCAAAGTCGTTTCCTTGTATGACTGGATGGTGCTGATAACCTCTGATTGGTGAGTGGGCCCCTCAGGGGGCATGATGAAGAGATGAGCATTGCTTTGGCATTGAAGCTGGGTGCTTTATGGTGCTTACTTTTTTAAAACAGTGGGAGATAGTGATGCACAAATTGGTGACATTAAAAGAAAGACCTGAATACATAAAAGGGAACATAACAAGTGTAAATGCTTCCATACTGTGGAATGGTTTGGTGAGGATGAAAATTATGTGAATCATATGTTACGGTCTTCACAGTCACCAGTGTCAACCCAGCTGAACACCAATGCGAGATACTGGAACAGTGTGTGATGAATCAAAGTTGTATTTTCAGTACAGTCTCTATTTTGGTGAATAAAAAATATAGTCTCTGTTGTCTTAAAATTAATGTCTTTTATTAAAAAAATACAGGTACCCTGGAAACAGACCCCACACAACAGTGGAGCTTGCTTGACAAACAATCTTCCAACAGTGTTGTTACACCCAAGAAAACAAGGTCAGAAATAGAGGCATGTACGGCTCTACTCAGCTATCTAATCTAAATAACAGAATCCAGTCTCCATCCAGCAAGAATTTGAGCCACCACAAGCCTTGCGATTGGATTAACACTGTTGTGTGAAATGCTCAAGATTAAATAAGATACTTAAGAGTAAAACAGAGAGAAGCCCTGAGTTTTAGGCATGGGGTGAGGCAGACCGAGAGCCAGTATGCATGCATACTGCTGAGCCTGAACCGAGGCCCCTTCTTTAAGATGTGACAGTATTTGGCAACAGAACAGCATTGCTGTACTTTGCTCAAATCCAACTTCAAAGGTTATAATTCGTCTGGACAAGTGATGACTCCCGGTGCACTCCCTCCTCCAATGACAATTATGCTGTTTCCTGGAGCACAGAATACACTCTGGATTATTTATTTATTCTCTAAGTCTTTATTGTGACTGGTAAGAGAGCGAGAGCGACAGCGGTAGGAGGAGAGTGACAGAGACGGGGACGGAGAGAGGGAGACACTGACAGAGACGGTGAGAGCGAGAGAGGTTATGCGTGAAATGGAGTTTGCAGGTTGTGTTTGAGACAGATTTGCCTTGTGGAGCTGCAAATGCATTTTCTGTTTACATGTCTGTGCATGTGTAGTTTCTGATTGTGTTTGTGTGCCAATTTTACTGCTCTTTTCTTTCATATAAAAGCTCTGCGCGCTGCATTACGATTATGTTGAGTATACTTATGTGACATTATCCACAATCTTTTTTCAAATGTCGTCACTTAGCAGTGATTGTTGCCGTTGTTGGGGCGAGGAGCTCGTTCAGCAGTTTTTATGTGGCTGACTTTGGTGACACATCCCCTACCTTGATGAGGTCATGCAGGATATTGGCAAGCTCTAGAGAATTGACCCTCTCTTCCTTCTCTCCAACACGTATGCCCAATTATTACTGAGTTTATGACAGTGTTGAACATGCCATAAGTTATTATTTTGTTCTGCCCTTTGCTAAGACTAATTGAAGATATAAGTCAAGGGCACCCAATGGAAAACTGGGGATAAAAGCTACGGGAAAAGAGAACCATAATCGAGTGGGATGGAGCTCATATGCGGTGCACCATACAGAGGAAGAGACAATGAGAAAGCTAGGGCTATTATTAAGGCATAATAGGTTATTCGCCGAGGACTGTTTAGCACTGCTGACTCTCCGTTGCTTTGTGTTGCAGGCTTGACATAAAAAGGATCAAACTGCCTATCTCTGTAAAACAGAGAGGGGTCTAAAAATAGGAGACATGCTCTAGAAGTTGCTGTGGAGATAATTGAATATTATTTTCAGGAATGATTAAGTTGACCTATCCAGTAGACTAATTATTTCTTGCAGGCCAGAGGAGAACTTGTTTAATAGATTTTGGTTGCAGTGAATAAAGCAAAATAAAGCAGCCAATCTGCAGGCTTTCTGCTGACCAAGAAAACATCATCTGTGGAAAAATTAATTATACCCATCATTAGAGTTTGGGATGTTCACAGATTTATCTTGCAACATTTCAGTCAGAGAGATTCTTTGGATGTGTTCAAAGTTTCAAGTCAATCACACACACACAAAAAAACACACTTTCTCACATAGTTTCAGTTTCGAATTCTCCCTCCACCCCAATGCAATAGATGTAAATTAAATGTCCTTTGTGCTGCTGAAAGTATTGAACAATTATAGTTGAAACTCAACTGCAACGTGTTGTTTCAAGCAGCAATGTCCTTCCTTGTTACTCTGGATCATTGGTGGAGAGTTACTATATATATTTACTCAAGTACTGTACTTGACTTGATTGTTTCCATTTTATCATACTTCCACCTACTACATTTCAGAGGTAAGTATGATAATTTTTACTCCACTACATTTATATGATAGCTGTAGTTACTTGTTAATTTACAGATTAATATATTACGTACAAAACATTTATGATACATTGATATTGATTAAACTCACCATCAGTATGTAAAATAATAAAATTTGCTCCACCTCGTCCATCTGAAACATTATGGTGTTTACACATTAATGCATCAGTAACAATAATCCAATAATATAATATATAATATATAACAAAAACTCTACTGCATAATGAGCACTTAATGTAGATACTTTAAGTACTGTTTGCTTCATGTTGATACTTCTTACCTTTCACTTTGAGTACGATTTTGAACTCAGGACTCTTACTTGTACGTGTTGTATTTTCACATAGTGGTATTTATATTTTCAATTACATAAAGGATCTTCCACTGCTGCTCTGGATAAATACGACCAGTTTTCACTGGAACTACTTTCTTTTAAAACATATTTCCCAGTGAACTGTAAAATGTTGGCTCTTCAGAAAATATATATTTATAATAAAGTGGGAGGTGGAAACAGACAACTTTTCAACCCTCCTCAATAAGAGAGAAGAAAGAAGCATGTTCACTGAAGAGGTAAATTACAAATTGCCACAATTTTATATTGAATTTGGGAACAGACAAAATGATGTGCATTGCATAGTAATAACATAGTCTGAGTAACGTTGTTGCTTCACACAAACAAGTAACTACAGCAGGGGTCGTTGTCGAGGTGGTGGGGGAAGTAATGTTAGAAGAAAACAGTTGGAGAAATAGCGTGAGTTTGTTCATTCATTTAGTTCATAATGGAGACATGAAAGCAGATCGAAATTATTTTGTAAGTCGGCTACCATAGCTAATAGGAAGTAAAGACTAGTGTATTTAAGTAGTATACTGAATACAACTAAAACATAGTGTACGCATCATCATATCTGTCATATTTACTTCATAATGATAAGTTAAAGCAAAAAAAGTTGTCTATTTCCCTTTAATATACATTTAACCACACTGACCTTAAAAGGGTCTTGTAGTTTTGTTCGGCCTGTAAACACTTCAGTAAAAAATAAACTGTCCAATAGTTGTGCATGATGACATGTGACCATGTGCAGATAGACTGGTTATGCTGATAATTGTTAGTGTGTTTGTGTATGTGTGTTTGAGAGTACGACAGAATGTATGTATGTGTGTGTGTGTGTCCCTGTCAGTGTGCATTGACTTCACCTGTCCTCCACCACTGTAATCCCTTGGTCCACCTGGGCCTTTGGGCTTCAGGGCTTTTAGCAGATTGCATGTGTCAGACATTGGACAATTACACTGATTGTTGCCCTAGAAACTCTACTCTCCCTCGGCTTCTGGGGGTAAAAAAGTTAATAAAATTTAAGGGGGCGGAACAATGTGGAAAATGAGAGAATCTGTCCGCAAGCTGCTTTTAATATACACCTACCACACTGTACAGAAACAGACCATTTAGGTCACTTCTGTTACTATCGAATTATTTCAAAACTTTTCTCCCAAGTTTATTTATTTATTTTATTTATTGACTGATTTAAATGTTCTCTCATCCTCATATGGCACCATGATAGCATATGTCTATATGTCTGAGTAGAGAATTTATCAGCCACAAATATCATACTGCAGTCGATATGATTGCTCTGTTGGATTTACCTTCAAGTCCAAATTGTATTTGTTGATATTCAGGAAAGATAGGATGCTTAATGCTCATCTTATTCTCTAATGGCCATGATCAGATTGAGATCTCCTCTCAGCCGTACACAGACATCATTAGTAAACAGCAGACCTAGGAGCAACATGACGGTCGTTTGTGCAGAATACTTGGGCAAGAGTGTAGAAAGAGAGCTCAGTCCTCCAGGAGATTACAGCTGTTTCATCTCCATTCTGTTAAGAAAAGACATAAGTGTAATGTGCACAGCTGAGGGATCCTACAGTAGAAAGTGAGTGATGCATGTTGAGAAGGATGGATTATTAGGACATGGGACTCAGCTGTATCTCACCCAGTGGTGATCCACTGATCCAGATCCAGAAGTAAAGGTATCAATCCCACATTATAAAAATACTCCATTACAAGTAATAGTCCTGCATTTAATCCTACATAAGTAAAAGTACAGAAATAAAAGTAGTTGTTTTGCACAAAATCAGTCCCTCTGACTGGCATATTATTATACAGTATGTTAGATATAGATACTGATGCAACAGTTTGTAAGCATCATTTTATTGTTATAGCAGCTTGAAGTGGAGCTAAATTTAACTACTTTATATACAGCTACTGTAGCTAGTTTAATCCAGAGGTTACCAAATAGAAGCCACCTCCAAAGTGTCACAAGGTTAATCTGAGGGGATCGTGAGATTTTTATGGGGTAGAAAAGGAAAGAAGATAAAACAAAGTTCTGCCACACAACTTTAAATGTATTTTTTCAGATGTTTCTTTAGTCTTTGCATTTTTTGTGAAATACTGGAGAGTTTTGCCTATTTGGGGCTCAAACGGTAATTTAAATGAAGCCATGTGAGAAGTTTAGAGGGGAAATGTCTCTTTGGTGGAACTGCTAAAAATTAATAGGCCTCTGAATTGTGACAAGGAGCCCAGACTACATGCAGCTTTTTTTGCAAGAGTTCATGAGCCAAAAGGTTCAGAATTTCTGGTTTAATTTTTTTAATTCATTGTAATTTATAAGCTTGTAGATTTTTAGGAAGATTTTTAATCTGAAATGTAACTAGTAATTAAAGCTGTCAAGTAAATGTAATGGTGTAAAAAGTACAACATTTCACTCTGAAATGTAATGAAGAAGTATAAAGTAGCATGAAATGAAAAAAATACAAGTACTTCAGAATTGTACTTAGTTACTTTCCACCAATGATCTCTCCAGTTAGAAATTAGATCCTTTGTCTGTGTGTGTGTATGCGTGTTATTTTACACATTTGAACTGTCTTATTGAGACACACAAATAGGAAAAACATGTTTGAAATACTGTAAGTGTTTATACAGTACAATTTGTCAGAAACAGAGAGAAAGATGCATGTAAATGAAAGTGTTAGGTAGTGGGAATCAGAGCTGCAGCGATGAGTGGGTGTGAGCACTAATTAAAAATAACATCTGTTGGAAGATGACACACTGGCAGCTATGAAGCTGACAATCAAACCATCAGCTGTTAGAAACCACAATGTTACTGTTATTTTATATCAAACAAAATACATTTAGTTGATTGATCGGAGGGGAAGAAACTTCCTGCAAGCTGAATCTTGCCTCCAGTAAGCTTCACGTGTGAGTTTCTTACCCACCATGGGCCTTTGTCAGGTAATGTCTCAAGTTTATTAGTCCTGATATGAACTATAAACCCAAATTTTGTTTATGATGAGGGGCGTCAGGGCATAGTTGAGTGATGATATTTCATGAGGGAAGCATTATGCTAGTCCAGGCCAGACTTGTTTTTTATCTTAGCATGGGGCTTTAGGACACTGTAAGTCAGGGTTTCATCTATGAGAGCAACATTATGGCTTCATTTCTGTATGTACTTGTGTGTGTGTGTGTGGGGGGGGGTACGTGTGTGTGTGTTTATGTGTCTAGATTAATGACCACTGGCATAAGAAATGCCACCGACTAGCGTTTTACACAAACAACTTCTGGTTTTGTTACGATGTAGGGAAACGCCTCGGGGTGGAAACATGACTTTTGCTGTCCTCTGCTACTCCCTCCATCCCTCCCTCTCTTCATCATCCGTCGCTCCCATTCACCTGTGCCACCTCACTAATGATTGCTCAGCGGCTGTGAGTCTACCATGCATCATTTACCAGGAGCTCCAGAGAGGCAGCAAGAGAGAGAAGTAAAGTGGGAAAGGGGAGCAAAAGAAAAGAAAGGTGCAGACACTAGGAGACAAGCATATGCTGCAAAGGCAGTGTAAAAGGAGAAGGTATGAATAGGCTTGAGGGGACCAGGAGGCCCATTTTATTAATCACAGCCTTGATCTGGTGGGAAACGCTGACAGCTCTAGATGGAAATAATACTCAAGAGTTGCCGCCACTGCACTTCTGCCTGCCACAGAGAATGGGTGGAGACTGAGGCAAAACAATCCCCTTAAAAACAAAATAACTGTGTCGCCTTGATATGCATGTTATTTGTGATTAGCATAATTGCACAACCAGATTATTGTTATTTAGACAGAACAGAATACAGTTTCCAATGCTACATAAGAACTGTTTAATATTTAGAGATGTGAGATTTTCCAAAATGATAGTTTGATTTGATATGTTACACTGATGTCACAACTTGATACATTTTCAATATAACAGGAGTAAGGACAGTCTAACAGTATATTTCTCCTTTCAGTAACATTCAGATTCATAAAGCTATCTCTGTGAATTTGAAATTAAACTACTGAGTTTTTCCTGAAACATCTGAGTGGTTTCCCAGCAGCAATACAAAACAAAAGCGGTGCTTCGCACTTTTGAATGAACTACAAGACGTGGTGACAAAAACTCTGCTCAAATATCACAGCAATGAATTGTTAATATTTTTCTACCAAATGCACAATGAATTGTTTGATTCACCACGTGTGTGGCTAGCCTTGACAAGACTTAGTGGCAACCCACGATGCCACACAGCACAGCAGGGTGGCAGCACAATATCAGCTAGTCAAAAGGTTTTATTATTACAATTTTCCTTTCCAGGCATAAAGACAGAAAAATCAGTAGAGCCGAGTGACAAATTTTCCGCATTCCTCAGGCAAAGCTGACAGGGCCTTATTAGGTGTCAGACTACATGGCCAATCAAGTTGATAATAATAGGTTGGATTTCTGCAGACAAAGGATGGGTAACACAGGAGCTGACCCCACAGTACAGCCAGCCAGCGGTCATCTTATTAGCCTATAAAAAGCTCAGGTGTGGGCGCGCTTTGTTTGCCTGGACATGGTCTGCTGTCATTCCAATATCACCTCATTTCTGGAGGTTTCAGGGAGGGGGAGACAGGGAGAGATGTAAAGTGCGGAGGAGGGAAAGGGATGGAAAATATTTAGAGGGGAAATAGTAGCACTAACATCTGATTAATGTGATTATGCTCAACAATGATAATACATGTCATGTTTGTTATTCAATGAAATGAAATATACGTAGAT
This sequence comes from Coreoperca whiteheadi, assembly GCA_011952105.1. NCBI lineage: Eukaryota > Metazoa > Chordata > Actinopteri > Centrarchiformes > Sinipercidae > Coreoperca > Coreoperca whiteheadi. Next base: position 18,057,363 of record CM022471.1, read on the forward strand.
TCCATAGCTTTGAATAGAGGTCCTCCATAATAATAGTGCATTCTGAGCACAGTGGCCTAATTCCATTGGACATCTGTAAATGGGGAAAATCAATATTATTGGCAGGTTGTTGGAGTAACCAGAGGCTAGAAGAACAATCATGAGTTTATCTTGTTTCCATGTATAAGTTTTCATCTCTGACTTCTGTGCTCTGGCAGTTGAGGCTGTTTTTTTTCAAGGGATGCAAATCCATCTGTGGTTACCAGTCAAATCCATGCAAATCTGTTAGTTGAGATTTAATCCACAGAAGCCTCAAATCAGGAAGAAGAGCTTATGCTCCATGGAATAAGGTCATATTGTTGTGATGATAAGTTATAAACAGCCAGAGGAAAAAAACATGAATGCAGAGTTTTTAATTTACAGTAGCTGATGTAAGTAACAAAGGAGCAACAAAGAAGACTAAAACATTTTCTTGACAATTTAACATCAAAGCACAAGAATGAAATATGAGCCACTTCTCATGCCACAAAGAGAAGAAGAAGCTGTAGCAAAATGGATGTGATTGTCTCACTAAAATGATAGAAATCTGATCTTAAAATTTTAGTTTTGTGTCTTTTTTCTGCCTTAAATGAAAGGAAAGAAATGGTGTAGGAGACAGACAAGAGAACAAATAGGGCACCACTACTGTGAGGTAGGTCGGTCATAACCTGAGATGGAATTAATGAGCAAGTATCGCACCTGCTTATAGGGAACAGACAGGGGTTGAAAAGGTGGACATCTGATGCCGGAAACGCACCTGCTCCTCTCATCTACTACATGATTGTTATTTGAAGAATCACAAGGTGGCGGCTGTTAGTTGCACAAAAACTCCATCTTTATGAATTCTGACCTCCTTTGTAGTGTGATCTTACAAAGTTCAAAGATGCCTATAGGAAGCAGACCCACGATGTGTAGAGCAGCAAGAATGTGAACTTGAAACATCAGACCTGCAGTCCTTCTCCTGTCACATCTCCTGTGTTCAGGCTTTAAAACAGCTCCTTCTGTGACTAAAAGAGACAAAGGAACAATCAGACACTGTGAGTAAGCGTGCTCCCGGGCTCCCACATTCCCTTTGGAGGGCACACCGCAGCCTTTCATCTCTGCTCCCCTCTCTGTATCTATCCTCTCATCTCTCTGCTTTATGTTCTGAGTTCAAACACTGGGGACCAGTTTAAATACTGGAGGTTCCCACTGCAGTGCTCCAGTGAACTAGAGCATATAGTGAAACATAAAATGCTCAGGCTTTTGCTCACCCCCGCACTCATATTTATATGAATAGTCTCCCCTTTTTTAATTAAAGCTGTGATCACTATGTGATGCAGCTTTCCAAATATACTGATGTATGAATCAATACATGAAAAAAAGCAAAATAAATGGAAGGAAGGAGGATGCACCTGGGTCGATAGACTCGCAGGTGATTGAGAGGAAATGGAAGTCTTTTTGTGTGTGTGTTTACATCATGTGTACGTTTGTGGTTACGCTTAAGACCTAGATTGCAAGGTTGTAATACACATGTGTATTGAGAATGTAACAATCTTTCTTGTGTCATATCTCATGGCTACTGATCTGGTATCGACTCTGTTTGAGTCTTCTACAGGAAGTATTTTTCAGGAGAACAAGAACTCCAAACAGGCCTTTAGGTCCGTCAATACAGAGGAAGAGAGACCAGTAGAGAAACAGCAGAGATGTAGAAAGACCCCAGTGGAATCAACAAACGCCTACAACAACAAAGACAATGTTAGAGACACAAGCGAAAATCCACTTTTCGCTCTCCGAAGGAATTCCAAAGTGAGACATGTGCTTAATCAATCATTTTATCATTAATTGGATGCTAGCATATTAATCTCATGCTTCTACAAATACAATTATATGGATTAGGTAAGAAGACATAATCTGCTGTTCAGTCCTCATTACTATGGTGATTAAACCACACTGATTACCTCATTTTAATTATCATAATGAGATACTCAAAATACCAATTCTGCCAACAGTGAGTGTGATCTTTGGTTATGTTTTGTGTACCCTGAAAGCAACATTGTTGTGTGCGTACATGCATGTGTGTGTGGCTCTCCGGTATGTGTTTTACCTGGCTGATGGGGATGGGCCGCTCGGTTGAAATTAGATTACACAATCACAAATGTCCCAATCAGGGCTCATGCATATTTCATCCCCCCTGCCTGGCTTTCATAATTACTTAATTCATTCCCAGCTCTAAAGAGATAGGCCAGTGCTAATCCCCCAGCCTCCCCAGGGGCTTCCCGGGACCGCTATAGATGTCCTGTCCCAGGATGCACTGCAGCAAAATAGAGGGAGACATCCTGAGCAGTTGTGCGGACTGTAACCATGGAGCTAAATCTGCTCTCTTAGGAGACCTCCCTTCGTTCTCCTTCTTTTCACTAATGTAGGTTGTGGGATTCAGGATTCTAACTTCCCAGTAAAGCTCTCAGTTGGGGTTGTGTACAGGCAAAGTGTTTCCATCCCACTGTGGGAAACTTCCAGCGTCTGCACCCCTGGTGTTTCCCCACAGAGCAAAGAGAATGGATTCTGACTGATCTGAAGCATAGAAAAATATGGAGACGTACCTTGCATACTTTTACAAGCAACATGTGCTCAGCCTGTATTTGCTGCTTCCTCATCTCCTGTTCCTTCAGTGGAGTAACACGATGTCTGATGCACTCAGTTTGAACTGGAGGCAGATAAGGAAACAAAAGGGAATCTTTTCTTATGCACTCCCACATAGTAGCATATTTGAATACTCCTTGAATATCCACCAAAACCAAATTTAAACTTCTATTTTGCACTTTTTCTAGACTGCTTTGATATCAGCTACAGTATGTTGGCTTATGTTGCAGGAATTAATGACTTTTAATTCTAACATGCTGTAAGCCATATCAGCTATAGAATGAGTGAGCGGAATCCAGCAAGTGCCCTTGGATCTGTCGGAAAGAAAAAAGGATTTTACAGAGAAACAGCAGTCACATTAACAGTCATGACTAATGCTAACAATCATAAGCTGCACAGCATTTATTCCCTTTGGCTTTTAATGTAAAGTCTAATGAACAAGGCATGAGATTCCTACTGGACCAGGAGGTACTTAATCACTGATGGATGAATATAAGCAAACATAGTAACACTTATTTAATCACACCTCCACAGCCTCCATGGTCTTGGCAAATAACATCTATTACTGGAATTATGTTGACCCAATATGAGTGACACTGCGGCCTTTCTTCCCTTGCTCCCATTTGAAAAATGTTCTGTCACTTATTAAGCGGTAATTAGTAATTATCTGTTCAAATGATTTCTTTTCGAGTAAATGAATTATATGTCAGTGACAAAATCACCACAGTTGAGACCATTGTGTCCACATTGTGCAGGACCAGTCACCGGCCGCTGTGCTGCCACGGTGCCGCGTGAGTCCCCACAGCGGGACTCCACCGCCTAAGAGTTTCCACAAAGAGACCGAGATAGGGAGGAGAGGCAGCGAGAGACCAAAGGCAGATTTAAAACACTCCAATCAATCAGTGATTTGACTCTGGGCTAAATCCATGTTGATAATTAGCCAATCAGAGCAGGTTGGGCGGTGGGAGCTTGCCAGCCAGGTGCCCAGAGGCCCTCGGGGGACCTGAACTGTCTCTTCCCTTCATTAACTTCTCTCGTCCTCTCCCCTTGTCCTCCTGATCCTGTGAGCGGCCGGGGCTGCTGGGTAATTCAGTCTCCAGTCTCCGAGGTGACCCCACGCCGCAGGGCTGAGGGAGCTGAGGATACAACACCTCTTTTTAACCTCTTTCTGACTTGCTTTTTCTGTTTCCAGGACCAGTGCTGCTGCCTGTTGTTAGCTCTTTGTTACTGGGATTGTGCTCAAATGGTCTAAATACCATGAACTTTTTCTTTTTTCCTGACCTTCCACCCAGTCTTTAGATATGGAGGTCAAAGAAAAAGATTGTAGCTCTCTCTCCTCTTTTGTATTTTTATCTGGCTTCTTCTCTCTTTGTCCATCTGTCTGTCTGTGAAGAAATGCAATTTCCTCCCATTTCACTGTTTGCAGCTCTTTATGGGCCGTTTATTGCCGTTCTTAGCTGATTGCTCGTATTTATTTACAACAAATGCAGTTATGAGGTACAGATGTGAATGCAGTGGGCATATAAATGCAACGCTCATCTCTTGTTAGCTCATTAGAATGTATTGCATATAGCTTTCATCTCAGGCTTTTTTTTATTTTTGTCTTCATGACTGCAATTTTGAACCTCCCAGGATCCTCTTTTCGGGTTAAGATTGCCAGAAACAGTAGCTTTGTTCCAGGAAAATAACAGCCAAACACACAGAGGGCCTTTAAAGATGAGATACAGTCTTTAATATGCGTCAAAAAACTGAGTTGTCATAATATCTAACTTTAATAAGGGATGTTCAGAGGTCCTTGCCTCACAGAAATCCACCCACCCACGCATCCACGCACAAATGCACACACAGTAATCAGTATGATTTCACATTATGGTTTTCCACATCACCATTAAAGCTGAGTTACAATGTGATTATTGCCTGTGACAAATGAAGAGGTTATATTCAAACTATTAAACAGCTCATAGCTTTTGATAGGAGACATATATGATCAGTTAAGGTGCTTCAGGCAGAGAAATGCTGTCTGTCTGTTTCTGTCTATTTCCCCTTCCTTTTCTCCCCTTAATCTCTCACTAACACAGAAGATAGATATATTTATATATTTTGCATTGTTAATCTGCAGTTTTTGAAGTTGGGAAGAAAGAAAACTGCAAACAATATCATAAATTTTTCTCTCTGTCGAGAGAGAAAAATAAATGTATAAATGTTAACACAAATGTCTGTGTGTGTGTGTGTGTGTGTGTGTGTGTGTGTGTGTGTGTGTATGTGGGCGGGTATTACAAATGTTGTGGGGACATAAATCTGTTTTCACAGTCACATTGTGAGGACTTGCCTTCCTTATGGGGACAAATAACGTAATCATTACATTTTATGATGAAAACTTGGTTTAAGATTAGAGTAAGGGCAAGGTTAGGTTTGATCTAGTAGTGGTTATGGTTAGGGTTAGGGTAAGTCTCCAGGGAATGAATGTAAGTCAATGTAATGTCCCCGAAAGTGATAGAAACACAATGTGTGTGTGTGTGTGTGTGTGTGTGTTTGCGCACAACACTAACACATACACACATACACATACATACATAACCAGTCAGAACATGCTTTCAAAAGCATGTTAATCTGTACGTTTTGAAGTCCTACAAAACACAACATCAATTGAAATGATAATGCTGGAATTCACATATGCACATGACTTTTGCTGTAGTAATACCAGCACACATGATTCCAAAAGCTGCATAGGAACCCCACAAGTACCTCTTTTCAGAATATATATCTATCAATACAAATGCAGGTGAAATGACAGAAAGAGTGAGAGATGCACACGCACGCCGTGACACACACTCACTGATGACAGGTGCAGTACGCTTCACTGAGCAGCTTTTGGTTACTGACAGATTGTGGCAGGTGAGCAGGTCTAAGCAAAGCGATGACTGTCACCTTTAATCTCCCAAATCCACATGCACACACACACACACAAATACTCCCACCACCACTGTTACTATAATAATTTTTCTGCTCCACACACTGCATGTCTGATTGCGATCCTGTCTGCTGGGGGCCGGGCCTACCCCAGGGGGAACCAGAGTAGAGTCAGTGAATAAACCGATCTACCTCTCCCTAGAGACCCCTTTTCTGTTCCCCCAGTGCATACACACCCAAAGTGCTGCTGCCATCCCATCTCATCCAGCCCAGGCCCAGGCAGGCTCCTACAGGGCATGCTTTAATGACTTCCTCTCGCCTTCCCCTATCTGCATTTAGGTGTGGCTGCCATCTGGGGGGGGGGGGGGCAGGTAGATTAGCATATCGGGGGTACAGATTAGTGCTACTGCAGTGTGTACATGTACTGACAGAGGGTGGTAATGAGAAAAAAGGACCCCCCTCCCCCAGCCCGAATCCCATCCCCTGATTTAACAGAGGGAGTTCAAATGGAACCATAGATAGAGACGCAGGGCCTGTTTATCTGCTCTTTACAGGTAGAGGGAGTGACCATGTTTCCTCAGTTTTAGGCACAATGGTCAGATGCACAGTTAGGGATTAATATGATTAAAGTGCCAGGCAACCAAAATAGGAATAGAAAATAACAATCTTTCTTTGTGGCTTTAGTTGTATTTTGCCCGTATCATGTAATCAATCATTTTATTCCAAAAAAATAGTTCTTTCTTATTTTTTTTTGTAAGCCAAAAACTTTTTCTCAGGAAGCTTCCTGCTGGGTAGGTTGGTTTTGGCCCCCTTCCAGCTGATCCAGCACTGCCCACTGCCACCCAGTGAGAGGCCTGGGCTTGGTGTCAGTGGCGATACGAAAGCCTGACCGCTGGTGCCCTGTCTCTGCCGCAGGGCCGAAGAGCTCCTTACCCCCATGGATTTTTCATTTGTGGATCTTGCAGAATCAATGTTCTGTTTTTGCCTTCCCAGACAGGGACGATGGATCAGCATTTTCTTTCACCACTCCTTATCTCTTCGTGTTTCTCTGTGTGTGTGTGTGTGTGTGTGTACCTGTGTGTGTTTATGTCTTTCTTATTTTCCCTAACCTTTCCCCACTCTGTCTGCCCTTAGGAAACCACATCCCCTTTTGCCATTGCTTTATCCTTCTCCTCTTCCTCTCCCTCCTTTCGATTTTTTCACATTCCTGCCATACCTGTACACGTGGTGCCAGTAGTGAAAGTATGAGACTCACATTCAATTTGTGTTTTTTTTAACCTAATCAGCAAACCAACAGGGTATTTAAACACTGAGGTATTTATTTATATAGACAAATTTCTGTCTCTGGAGTCGTTCACATTGCAGCAACTGTCTGGAGGCAGCTAGAATAGCTGAAAATTCACAGAAATCTGGTGAAAGTAGGGCAGGAGTCCTTCTTTGACAAACTAAATTGTTTGAACCGTTCTTTAAAGCACAGCGTGGGGCAGTTACAGAGCATTGCTTCTCCACCTGTTCTCAGTTGTGATAGAGGAGTTTGGTAGCAGGTATTTTTTATCACTACCCATGGCGTCTTGTTTCCTAAGAGACTCTGAGGTGGATAGAAGTCACTGTTACCAACGTTGCATCTCAATATGACAATGGCTGTGCAACAGGGAGTCGAGCTGAGCCTTTCTACCTTAGAGACTTCACTGCACACAATGTAAATGATTCTTCTCTTCCGCTGTCCAGTGGACCATTGGAAACACATACTGGGCCACATTTTATGCTTCTACAGTGGCAGAGTGGAGAAGTGAAAGGTAAAGCTTTACAAAACCTCCTTTACAACACGTGGAGCCACTACAAGCCACTGGTCACTATGACGTCCAAGCACAAGATGGAAAACATTATTGAATTTTCACCACACTAAGACAAAAACTCCCTGCAGATATTTAGGTCAGTTAATTGGAATTTCATTTAGTGCCAATGAACCATCAAGAAAGGCACTGGGTTTATGCTGGCTGCTGTTCATATTGTGCCGCATTAGGAATTGAAAACCTCCCACACTACTCTAATTACCAGTCTCAACACAGTTTGGGAGTCACAGTGTTGGCTAGCGAAGGACATATGTGTTGGGATGAATTTACAATTAGAAGAAGCTGTCTATTTTAATAAAAGTTATAAATTTTTTTATAAATGTAATTGTATCACAACATACACAACAATCACTGTATTTTGCATTGCTGTTTTTCTATGTTTCCTATCGCTTCAATCTTCATGAGTTTTAGGTGTATATATCATCATTCCTCTGGAGTTACAGCAAAGCCAACAGTACACCGTGACCTTTCAAATGTTGCAATAGAAAAATATTGAACCATAAAGAAAAAAGGGGAAAAAAGTGGAGCTGGAGCACATCCACAGTCCCATCTCAGTACAAGAGGGAGCTCAGGTCGGCTGATTCACATCACTGAAAAGAAGGTACACAAAGAAAGATGAGTTTGTACCACTGGATAACTTTATTCAAGCTTAAAGCTAGGGCAGGTAAGTTTTAGAAACTAGCAAGAAACTGCTATATTCTGAAAATATGCAGCTAAAAAGTCCCACCCCCTCCCGTCAGAGCACCTTCCAAAGCCACGCCCCCAGACAGATTACCTGTCCCAGAAATAAAGCGACCATGGTGTCCCTTTTCATCCCCCAGAGGCCCCTTAGTTGTTGCCATCAGTGAAAAGCCACACTGATATTAACTCTGGTCTGACCTCTTGCTTAATCCAAAGGCTTTTTGGTCGTAGTCTTCCTTTTTCTGCCTTGTTTGCTGGTGCTGACTGCAGATTCAGGTACAGGTGGTACTGGGAAGTTTGACTGCTCTTTTCTCTGCCATAATTGTGAGACTAGCTTGGTAGCTTATGGTGTCTAGCGTCGTCAGGTATGAGAGTGCTGGCTGGGTGCGTGAACGTTTGCGGATCATGTAGCAGCAGGGCAGGTAGCCATGGTAGCGAAGTAGAGTGGCAGCCAATCATTGCATTCAGTCCAAATACAATGATTGGCTGGATGTTTAATCCAGACCTGTGACTACTACAGCCACATGATTTCCTTCCCAGTTTTTCAGAGCATTTCATTTTTTGATTTGTATTGTTATATAAAGACAGTTTCAACAAATATGACAAAAAAATGTTTTAGAAAGACATTGGCTACCCTACCTTTAAAGTGCAATGTCTGGGCTGCGCTGGCAAGGTGTAAAAATACATTAACATTTACACTGGGGTGATATTCTGAGTGTGCTACACCTTTCTTGTACATGGTTTGGTTCTGCAGCTGGTCGGGATGTGCATATTTCCGTCTTTCCCTAAGGTGTGGCCTCTCCTACAAATCGCACCTCTCATCACACTCTGTGCCTTCCACCAAACACAACTCTTGATTATTTGCACTTCTCTGGTGGCCATTTTGTCATGCAGTCCTGTCATGTCCCAACCGTTATATGCTACAGATAGTATCAGTGTCCAGTATTATTTCAGAGACTCCTTTCTCTGTAGCCAGGGGAAGTGTTAAGGGCAGGCAAGAAGCCGTGCAGGGCTAGTTTCACCTCCTCATTCTGCCTCCTCCACCATATATTAAATCCCACCCACTCCCTTGGAAAGCCAAGGGGCCATAAAAAGCACCACAAGAGAGAGGAAAGAAGGAATCATTACAAGCAATTTATAAACCATTAAGAGCCGTATTAAAAAGCCTGCAATCTAATTCACCCAGCGGTGGGCTCTAGCAATGACGGTGGCTGAGGGGGAGAGGAGAGTTCATTTAAGGAGTATGTTCTGGCCAGTGTGTGTGATGTTAATAGGGTCCAGGGGTCACCTCTAGCTAAGGAAGGCTGCTTACCTCTGCACTGATGCCCAAGTCAACAGTGTGTGTGTGTGTGTGTGTGTGTGTGCTTTTCACAGCCGTAGAGCTGGGTATGTTGGTAAAACAAACAAAATAGAAATTTGCCTTTTTAACCAAAAAGACCTCTCGGTGGGTTCATTATTACAAGCTTATGTGTGTTTAAATTGTAGGGAAGAAGTCAAGGTCTCTAAAGATATCAAAAACGTCAAGATGAATTACAGAGAAATGTGTCACATGTACAAATGTGTAATAATGTGCAAGACAGCTCCAGTTTTCCATTTCCTATAAGAGTGCCATAATAAAAATGTCATTTTTACTCTGAATATTTCACTCAATATGCACAATAATGTATGGCTTCAATGAAGTGAACATGCAGAAACACAATATTCGATGTCATCAGACAGTGTGGATTTTCTTTTAAATCTAGCTTCAAAGCTTCTTGAGGGGAAATTAAAGAGGAATATTTGGAACTGGGCGCTGGGTAAAACTCCAACATTTTCAATAAACCTAAATAACTGAGAAACATGACCAAAACTTTTTTCTACCTTTGCTGTAAACATGTTTTTCTACAAAAACATTTATTTTATTCAACAAAATAAGGAACAGTCTGACATTTTGGGAAATTGCTCGTTTCTTGCCAAGAGTTAGATTGGAAGATTGCTACCACTCTCATATCTGTCCGTTAAGAATGAAGATAGAAGCAGGAGACATCGATGATTAGCTTAGCTCAGCAGAAAGACTGGAAGCAGGGGAATCAGCTAGCCTGGCTCTGTCCAAAGTTTAAAAAGTCCTACCAGCACCTCTAGAGCTCACTAATTAAAATGTCAAACTTGTTTATTTGTGTACACAAATAAAAACATGTAGTCTAATTTTTTTTATATTTTATAGATGTGAATTCAGTAAAATGAGGTCTTGATGGACAGTTAGTGTTCAGCATGAAGAATCTAAACTTGAGCATCTGATGCCCCCAAGCGACGCTTTATGTTACACTTCAGGCTTTTACCATTTGAAAATAGACACTTCCTATTGACTTGAGATTTTGAATGGCATGTTAGCTGCCCAATAGCAAGACAGAAAATATAGCCACGATGCCCAGCAATGATCTTCTTTGCTGTAGTGTATCAAACAGTATTTACTTGGCCAATGATGCCTTACAGATAAATTATTCTTGGGTCTGGCGCCAACCATAAAGACCAGCAGCTCTGTTCAGAAATATCAGACAATGGACACAACTCTATTCTGTTGTAATTATTAGACAACGAACATTATTTTCACTAATCAATTTCTGCTGAAATATGCCAATTTTAACAATTTTTCAAATAAAAACTCACACAACTAATTCTGGTCAATCGACAGTTAACATGCTAGCAGATTAGCTTGCTAGCGGTAGTGCTAGCTCTGCTAACGTTACCCCCGTCTGTCACGTGACCCTTGTAGGTAACAGCGGTCTACCTTTCAGTCCTTATGCTAGGCTAAGCTATCATCTCCCTTGCCTCTAGCTTCATTCTTGATGGATAGACATGAGAGTGTTGCTGATCTTCTCATCTTACTATTGGCAAGCAAATAAGCGTGTTTCCCTAAACTGTGAACTATTCTTTTACTACCCCAAACTGATTTTTTTCTTGCTGCATCAAGGTGGTGGATTGGCATTCATAATTTCATAATTTAACTTGGGAATGAAATATCTGACGAGAAATCCAATCTGTCTCTCAGTTGTTTTACTCCTGTTTAAAACAACATTTAACAGCTTCAGAAAACATCAACTTAGATTAAGCTTTCTCTGCAATGTTAGTCACTCTGTTTGAGATTTGTGAGTGATAATTGAGTGATAATTTGAAATGATAGCAAGTTCTAACCTGTTGTGTTTTGATTTTTGGGGCATGGAATGACCCTTTGCTTTGCATTTGTATTGTGGATTTGTGCCTTTACAGCCAAAAAGCGCTTTAGCTAAATACAAAAATTAAGACATTTCACATAAATCAGGCTGTATTTGGTCAGAATATGTAAACAATAAGAAAGAAGAAACTGACCAAGCATTTGGTGAAATGGTACTTACTTGACAGTTTCTGATAGCCTACCACAGAAACAGAATATAATATTGTGGTTTAATACACTATTGGGAACACTATTTGAGTGGAAACATTTTAAGTACTATTCTTGGTTCTAATAAGTGTAGACCAGCTGGTTCTGTTTATATCACTGGAGTGCTGAGGCAATATATTAATGGCAATTTACCACATCGACATGCCTATATTGTCTTTTTAGGGAGAAGGTCAAGAGGGTCAATAATTGTGGCGTTTTGAGTGTCTGCCCGGATCCTAATCGAGGCCCTCTCTCACCATATCACAACAACACCACAGTCAATACACTCCAAGTTGAGCCCACATGCAGAACACTGCACAAATCAATATTCTTAAAAAGGTTACACATCACACTATTAAATACTTTATTGATCAATATGCAATATGTAGTGCTTATGTAGAAATCTATAGGTAAGTTATCCCTATCCTATGGCACAGAAGTAAGAAATAGCTTTCATTATTTGGATTTCTTACAGTATCACATGGCAAAGTAGATGTGGGAGAGAGGTAAACAATTCTCATTCAGTTGGCCACATGCCTTGATAACTGTCACTTTTTCTTTTGAGAACATCCTGTCAAACTCAATGCCAAAATTTGACAGTTTAACGTTTTCGACACGTAGTTTGACATGATGTTCTCTCCTATACAAAAACAGAAAGAGGGAAGGTGACATTTAACGGGGGTACCTGTAACTCAGCCCTTACATAAGCTATGTTAAGAATATCTCAGAAAACAGGCTGAACATCCCATTTTGAACCTATTCATCTTCTTTCTTACGGCTGTCAGCGTTTGGAGAGAAAACTCATCTAGCTGAGAGACTGAGACAGTCATACAGCATCTTTCTCATCAAACCCAACTATCTCAAAACCTAACATTAACTTTTTTTTCACATGCCAGCCGCATGTCATTCAACTAAACAGAGCAGCTGCACCAAAATCACAGAATGTACAATAAACCTGTCACAATCTGCATTAGTAGGGAAATGGGAAATTAAAAGACAAAAGCAGATGTTGTTGACGATGGAGATTTTAGTTTGCCAGGTGTAAATCTGGCAAATGGGAGAGAAAGGGGAGCGGAGGAGGAAAGGGTGACCAAGATAGATGGATGGAGGGATATTGAGTATCAAGGTGAACAGTACAGCATGCAGAAGCACAGAGGAAAATGCAAGGCAAGGCAAAAAGTCAAGAATCAGGTTGCCAGAAAACGTCAGCTGGTGGTTACAAATGTACCAGAGTAAAGTGTAATTATTTGGGATAAAATATAGCTTCATGATAATGGGTGAAAACAAAAATATACAAAAATGGAACCTGAGATATAGTTGCATCAATCAAAGGTGAAAAACGAGGAGTTTCATCTATAGAACCATAAATGGGGAATAAGAAAACGGTGAGGGGCACTATCAGGTTTGATGACGTTTTTGATAGCCTTTTGGACCATTACAGTAGAAAAAGGAACAGGAGGGAGCAGGAATGGAAAATAGTGTGGATATGCAGAAAAGTACAAGGACACAGAGTAGAAATAAGCGACCAGAGGCAGTTATGAATGCACAGTCAATAGAGAGACAGAGAATAGGCAGGAGAGGAAAAATCGAAAAGGGCACAAGAGAGCAAGAGAAAGTGAGTGGGATAGAGAGAAAAGGGACTGACAGTGAAGAATGGAGGCAGTTAAAGATATCTGCCGAGTGATCTGTTATTACAGGAGGAGGGAGACAAACAGCGTTCTTTTTTTTTACAGTGAAATAAAGACACTCATCAATTTAAATCAGCATGGTTCCTGGACCTCACCTTTTCTCTGTCAGATGCTGGGTGTTGAGGGCGTGTTCCTCCATCCTCTTGTCCATTCATCACACAGAGGAAGAAGACACTCCTCCAGGGGCATCCTGGGTAATCTTGCGTGGCCGGAAACGTGGTGATGGTGAGCGGATGGCGGCAGGACCCTTTGTTATTTACTGCTCACTTAGCCCCTCTGCACCCCGACACACACACAATTTATGAGGACAATCGTCGGGCCTGCCGCGCTCCATTGGAGCACTCCCTGATGGATGTACATGGAGCCTGGAGAGAGAGAGAGAGAGAGAGGGAGAGAGAGGGAGAGAGGGAGGCAGGGAGAGTCAGGAAGACAAAGATTGAGGTCGGTTTTCATTTCTGTAAATTATTGAGCTTCATAAGACAAAAAGTCATATCAAAACAATACATAATGAAAATCATTTCATTGTACAAACAGTATGCATGAAGTAAAAAAGTAATTTTACATATGTTAATGAGCACTTCTGTGTGGCAGCTTGAATATTTTAGAGAGTATGCAGTCCCATTCCATGCTAGGAGTGATGTGAACTGAGCTACCGCCTCGTATGTCTTGCGAAATGCCACTGACGCACCAAATGTCAACAGAATGTCAGCAATTGCACTGTCTGTGTTTCAAGCTTTTATTTTGGTGCATTCATTTTAGCAGATACCTCTTTGCCTCAGCTGTCCCACTTTCATCCTATCTGCACATCCCCAAACCTCACCTCTACTGTCCCTGTGCTCTATGTTTTTGCTAAGACAGCCAGCGTACGGCACAGTAAGTGTTTCGATCACAACAATCTATTAGAATAATCACTAATAACAAGTCCATTTTCATAAAAGAGGTGGGAGAGGGATTAATGAGCTTAACGCTACTTATGTTGCATCCATTTTGTGCTGTAAATCAATAATCCAGTAATAATGTTCTTCAGTGGAGCAACAGAGCCCCAAGAGCAGCATCCTCTCTCTCTTCATAAGTTATTTGAGCTGCCCTGCTATCTCCTTTGTTCTCTCTAAAGTTACCTTTTGGGACGGCCAGGACCAAACATGTATTTTTAGTCTTTTCTTCACAGTTTGGTGTGAAACAACATGAGGGATTAGTTAATACTCCAAGAAGCAGAGAGCACGAGGGGAGGGCAGGGTGGGGGGGGGAGAAGAGAAGAGAAGAGAGAGGAAGAGAAGAGAAGAGAAGAGAAAGCAAATGAGCAGAGAGGATGAGGATGAAAAAAAAGCAGGGGAGAAAATGAAATGGGGAGACGTAAGAAGATGGAGGCAACACATGAAGGTGGTGGGGTTAGAGTATTTTACATGACTCTGTTTCACCAGATTATCCTCCTTGGCCATGCATAGCTGTGCTCTAATAAATATATACTACCATCTACTATTGCTCTGTCTCATAAACAAGATTACTGTTTAGTGGTTATTTGTTGTTTCATTCAAGGATCATTTTAGATTTTGATGGCATTGAAATCAATTTCATTCAATTGTAGTCTGACATAATTAAATTTGATAGTTTTCACATGTATTCAGAAAGTAAAGGAACAACAGAGCCAAAAGCAGCCAAGAGTGCAGGCTGTGGACATTAAAACATTTAATTAAAGCACATTTTGATGCTGGATCATCATTCACATGAACAAATAACCTTTGTCTTTCAACTTTTTTGATTATTCATCAATTACTGATGTCAAACAATGCTAGCCTGTATTCTACCATAAATTGAAATGTGTGTGTACTTTGTATTGTGTTTTTCTGAGGTTCTGTCATGACAACTTTTAAACCTAGCTAGGTGAAAAATGGAAAAATCCATTATGGGTTTAGCACCTTAGAACATTTTTGTTTACCAACTAAGGCTGGGGAAATAAAACAGTTATAGAAATATAGAAATAGGGATATAGAAATAGTTATTTTAGACAAGCTCTGCACTCCTGCATGAAAGTTAGACACACTACGAAGTCATCTGCTACACACCACCGACCTCCACACCCTTACTTTCCACCTTCCAAATAAAGAAAACTCTACATTCTGCATTGGAACTGTACTTTGGAATTGCATGTAAATTGTGAGGTGTACAATCATCCTATATGAATGTAATTTATAGAGAAACTGGACTGCTTTTTCAACAGTGTCCTGGCCAAGACAAGCCAGAAACACATAAAACATGATTGCAGACAAAAGACAAACATAAAAAAATGTCTAATGAAAACCAAGAACAAATTATAGAATTCTAAGATATAGCTACAGCAAGAAATATCTGCTTCCCAGGCATTTAGAATCACTTTAAATGTGTCTAATGAGACCAGCTCCTGAGGATTCAAATAATTTTGCAACAGGCTCCAAGCCAAAGGAACAGCATACGTAAACATCCTTTTTCCTTGTGCAATAAGATTTTGGGGACAGTCAGTAGGAATAAGGATGTAGATCTGTAGGTAATAGGCGAGCAGTCCAAGATTAGCCTCATAAATAAGGATATACCAATGATTAAGCCTATGGGTAACCAAGGCAGACCATTCAACATGATCATACAGAGAGCAATGGTGAGTAAGAGCTTTGAGGTTTGTAATAAATCCCAGTGCTCCATGGTAGACCGTATCCAGCATATGTAGGCATTGTGAAGATGCGCGCATGTATAAAACATTGCCATAGTCCAGCACAGACAACAAGTCTCCTTTTGGCTTGGAAGGAAAAGAAAGACTTGTTACTAAAATAAAAACCCAGTGTTATATTCAGTTGTTTTCCAGGTATTTTTTTGCAGAATGTGGGGCATAAAAGAGAGTCTATCATCGATTATAATTCCAAGATGCTTGTACTAAAATACAGACTCAATCTAAGAACCCTGGAGAGTGGCGATAGATGGGAGGTTCGTTGGCTTTGATTTTACATTAGAAAAATTATTAATTTGGTATTGTTAGCATTTAAAACAAGTTTTAAATTACACAGGGTACGTTGTACAGTATTAAAAGCAAAAAGTAGCTGACAAAGGGCTTTGTTTGGTGTAGACGCAGAGTAGTATAGCACAGTATCATCAGCATAAAAGTTAATGAATGAATAGTAGTGATTCCAGGACTGATCCCTGGGGCACGTCCTTGGATACACCAAGGGAGTTAGAAATGATACCCTCTGTCTACACACACTGAGATCTTCCTGATAGATAATTTTCAAATCAACAGACAGTTTGTTGTGTCCTATACTGATAAGTCTTTGCTTTTAATATTGCATGGTCCACATCAAAAGCCTTAAATAAGTCGATGAAGAGGGCTGCACAATGTTGTTTGTTGTATGAGGATTCGATAAAATAATTTACTACTTTTAAGGCCACTGTAGGTGTGCTGTGTTTTTTTTCTAGAACCTGATTGAAAATATCAAAAATATAATCAAATATTCTTAATAAATAAGAACACTTTCAGTTGTTCACTCACAAGGAATTCCAAACCCTTAACTAGGACAGACAATTTGGCCCTGTAATATTTTGGGATAGTAGGGTCACCCCCTTTCCACAGGGGGAGAAGAAATGCAGATTTCCATATAAGAGGAATTTTGCTTGTGTCCAGGGAGGTATTTCAAAGGTGGAGCAATAAAATCAGCTGCCAGTTGTAAAACATAATGCTCCAAGTTATCAGGATTATTTCTGTCTGAAGGTTTGAGGGCTTTATGCACCTCTGAGACTGTAACCAGATTAAAAGTAAAGGATTGACTTCCCTGAGAATGACCATCAGAACAAACAATAGGAGAATTTCCATGAGTAATGTTGAAAGATCCGAACAAGGAACCAGAGGCAATGAAATGCTCATTAAAACAAGCAAGCTTTTTGGCCTTATCAGAGATTGTATGTGTCCTTAACAATGCAATGCATGATGGAAACTCTGTATTATTTTTATTTCCAGCTAAAGATTTAATTTACTTCCAAAATTTAAAAGGATTGTTCTCATTGTTTGAAGTTTCAGTGAGGAAATGATCAGCTTTGGCTTTTCTAATTGCAACTGTGAATGCATTGTGCAGTCGCCCGAAGAGCAGCCAGTCTGAGTCATTTGTTCTCCTGGCTTTTGCCTACGCCATATTGTGCTCACGGCCTTTTGCTCTGTACTTTCTGAGGGGAGCATGCTTGTCAACAATTACAGTAAAAGCATCATAAAATAATTTCCAGGCATTTTCAACACCAGCAAAAAGATTAATTTTCTCCCAGTCAAAATGAAACAGATCATGAAAGAACCCTTGTTCCATAAAATCTTTCATGTCACGCTTTATGATGATGCGTGGCTTGGTTGTGTGAATTTTTGTATTTGTAACTGTGGCAACAACACAGTGGTCACTAACGTCATTTGCGAATACAGAAGCAGCTGTGTATTTCTGAGGTACATTGGTTACGAAGAGATCAATTAGAGATTATTTTTAAGGACATTTCAGATTAGGTCTAGTGGGACTATCAAAAATCTGAAAGAGATTTAGCAAATCACAATAGGTTTTAAAATTATCAGATACTGGATGTAGCTAGTTCCAGTTGCAATAATAACTGACTAGCATCAAGACAAGAAAGTACAATCAGGTAATGTTATGTACCCACTAGACATCAAGTGGGCATCTCGCACTTCCTGATCAAAATTACTTGTTGCCAGATCAGCTTGTTTAACCACTGACTCAACAAGAATGCTGATAAATGTGAATCAAATATATCTAAAAATGACCAGAATTGGGTGTGTGCTGACCTGACCAAGGGCCCCATAATGACCATAAAGACCCTAAAAACTCTGGAATCAGACATATTGTCTTCTAGCTACCATATCTTGCATGGACAAGTAAACGAGTGACAAATCTTCACACCAATTTTCACACAATATACACAGTCTCCCCTTGTAGATTGATGTCTACTCTATCCTTCATATCATCATCCAAGAAAAAAAACCCTGCTTTTTGGGGGGATTGATAGAACTGCAAATATATACCACACTACAGTTGTGTGTTTAATATTGTCTGATTTTTTCCTTGCCTAGGGTTTTGAAAAATGATAGTGTGTAAGGCTATTCTGGTTAGAGGGCTGGAGCTCGGTGCAGAAGAGGGTTAATTTGAAACATGTTGGAAGCCCCAGCTGGCAGCTTCCCCTCTCCTCCATCCCTGCTCTGGCTGTTCATATCCCCACGATGCACTGAGAGAGCAGTAAAAGAGAAAGAGTTGGCAAACTCTGCTACCCATGTGCCAACACCAAGCCCCGACACTGCACTGCCTGCCTCAGCAACAATCTCTGCAACAGCATTTAGAACAGGAGGTAATAGCCCACAACATATCCTGACGCTGCATTTATTCAGATAATGTAGGCAAATTTGAATGAAACAGCAACAGGTCGACATCTTTTTCTGTCTTTTTCCAGAATTGAAAATACATTGAGTCGCTCGGCAGCTATGATCCAGCTTGATTTCTGCTGCTAGAGTATCGCCCTCAGGTCCACATGTGTTTTAGCTGACACAGCCTCTGCAGCCTTCAGGTGCCATGTTAACAGTCAAGTAAGTCAAGGAGAAAGGAAGGAGACATTAAACAAAGATGCAGCTTTCTCAGATGGAATGAAATGTGACAAAATATGTGCATTTCTCCCCTCAAAATTATTATCTTTACACGTTATGCACATCAAGCAGATTAGCAATTGTGTTTTATTTCTATTGCATAACAACATAATGGCAAAGACCCTTGGAGGAATCTAAGACGTGCTGCGTAATTGGAAGCATGGCTTCATTAGAATAACTCCCATGTTCGTAGGGGTTTACAGTATATTACAGATGCAAGTGCAGCAACTTAAGAGTGCAACATAAGTTCAGCGTTCCCAGATGAGATGAGGATAAGAGACTAGTAGTAAGAGTGAAGAAACACCAGAGGCCATCTGCGTGTGTTATTTAACTGCCCATCGCCTTGCACTAAATCCCAACAGTGGGAAAGAATCCAGCAATCAAAGCACATATGGTTGGCGACTGGTGCCTAAATTATCCTTCAAATGTAGGTTAATGAATTCCGGAACAGGCTGTGCACATGAGCATCATATCTTTAACAACCTGACAGACACACCTGCCAATCTGTGGCTCTCTGTGGGGGGTGAGACTATTCAACAGAGACCCAATATAATAAATTTTGAGCAAAATGACATAAGCAACTGATAATGTAGGAAACAACAGATAATTGTACATAATCATTTGCATG
>CM022471.1:18744865-18779143 GCA_011952105.1 Coreoperca whiteheadi
AGATGTTTTTAACTTTGAGCCCCCCCCCCCCCCCCATCCATCAATCTACTATGTCTGCTGGGTGCCAGAGCAGAATATTCTAGGAGAGGCAAACATCCACAGGAAAGATGTTATCACAGAAACTATATTGCTCACTCTATCTCAACGTTGCTCACTCTATCTCAACGTTGTAGAACTCTTGGCTTCTTGACCCCTTGTCCTACTTCTACATCAATCCTTTCCACAACACAACACAACACAACAGAATGCTTCAACAGCAATCTGCCCATTCTCCAAGGTTTTTATTATATGTTATTTTTCAAGAATACGTTCTAGTTCTGACTTTTCAGTGTAATAGCAGAAGGATTAAGACTGTCTTTCCTCGTGCTATCTTAAGGTATCAGGTTATACTCTAAAAATAAAATGTTGGCATTTGATTTTAAAGGTTATGATGAGGCAATTTTACAGGGCTCACTTGTGCTCACAAATAGCCTGTGCGAGCAGGAATTTGTCTAAAGACGAAGAAGCTGCCTCAAATGAATTATGTCTGTGGTCTGTGTGGTCATAACAGTTAACACATCTATTAAAACTGGACCCGCAGTTTTCCTCTGCACACCATCAACTACAAGCAAGAGGTTTACGCAGACATTTGATGGCATGCGATACTTAAGCTATGCCAGCCCCTAAAGGCTAGCTGGCCCCTTTTCAGCCCTCTGCCCCCTGGCCCCAGCTCTCTCTCCGTTAATTGCTCAACGGCACTCTTTCATCTCTGTCGACTTGATCCAAAGAAAACAACATTACACTGCACATTATGATTAAAGAATGGGTTTGTTTTGGTCCACCCATACAACTCCTCCTTGGACCATAAACATAAAAGCACCTGTTTCAGATCAGATATGATACTGGTCGAGTGTTGACTTTATGTTCAGGGGTTATAAGCTGAATATATTTTTATATTAGTTTGTTGCATTTTGTTGGAATAGTTCTTAATGAGGTACAGCAGTAGTACATAATAGTAACTCACATTTTTGAAATAATACAGTTGTCTTTTTATTAGTTTCTTTTAACAGTCTCTGAAATAGGAAATATGATAACCTGAATGTATAGTACAGGATGTGAGTGAAATATCTTCAACAACAACTTCAAACAGTATTTTATGTCTTAGAAGAACCTCATGAGGGAGCAATAATCTTTGCACATGTCCAACAATATTAAGAACTTCTAACAGGCCCTAATGATAAAACATCATTCATGTGTAGACAGAGTAAATTTGAAAGAGGAAAAATGGTTGGAGAGTTCTAACTGCATGGCAATGACTGGCTTATAAACTTTTATAATGTTTAAGCGCTAACTGTAGTCCCGAAGGCTGTGTATTTGTCTTTGTCTAAAGCAATACTGACTCATTCTTCACACTGAAGCAAGAACTGAATGTTTTTCTTCAGGATTTAATTATCAGCTGTCTGACAGGCTCAGCTTAGAATTTTCAGAATGGCCACATCTTGGGAAAAGCACATCCCATTCTTTTACCCCCCCCCCCCCCTTCACACACACACTATTATTCTGGAGAATGAAAGGTGATCATTTTGGACTTTATTTGCCGCTGGACCCAAACCTGCGTTAAAATATCTCTTGAGCAAAAGATGGCTTCTGATTAAGAGTCATCAGTTGTCTAACCTGACACACAGCTTGCACATTTATCCAAGAATGTGCAGCAAAACACAACCGAAGGAAAACATTGCTATAATGTCAGGAGTAGTAATAACATAAACTGGTGCAAATGAGGTTCAGTGACGAAAGGAAATTTGTGTGGCTCATTGGAAAGGTGTACCCTGAACACTTTAACCCAGTGACAAACAGATGCTGGTGCCTTTCTAGGGCTATTTGTTCTCCTCTTGTAGTGTATTTTTCTTCTTTTCAAACAGTGTTACAATAGATTTTGGTAGAAGACCACTTTATTTTGTAGTTTTAGCCTTTTATTTGACCGTTTGTCACTGTTGATGGACAGGAAACATAGGGAGACAGAAGGATGCCATGCAATAAAGCTCCATTGAAGACTCGAACCAGGGTGGTCACAGTTAGGTGTAAGTCTCAGACTGGGGATGTCCCAAGATGTCCTGAGGGGAGACATTTTTTATTTATTTAAAACATCTACAGTTGTAAATCCAAGAGAAGGAGCTTGTTTTGATTCTCATCATTTTTCAGTGACACTTCAAGCAATACAGGGAGATCATTTATATGAGCCTATAAGGGACACCAATTTCCACACTGTCCATAGCCAATATTCTGCAGACATTTTGACATGTCATAGCGCGAAAAACACAGGCGTACTCTAACATTAATGTTTGCTTCCTTCCAATGAGGTGAAGCTGTCTCAGAGTCCTCCTGTTATGTATGATGAAATGGGAATGGGTACTGGGACACCCAAATGGAGCTGCGCAATCATTAAGAAAATGTGTTACATCTGTGTGTTTCCTGCTATGACAAGACAAAATCTCATCTGTAAAAAAGGTCAATGGTGTGTTTGAGTAAGGTTGTGGAGCTGCCATCACAGTCACAACTATATTAGAAATGATTCGGCTTAACTTACAACTGTGAAATGAAATTTATACACAGTTAAATCAATGCAGCTTCTCTTAATTTCACAAACCAAGCTAACCAGTCAATGTGGTGTTATGGCTGACAACCATGGTAATAGTTAAAATTGTAATCTCAATTTCTCCTCATTTCATTTAAAAATAATAATATACAGGCAACACAGGATTCTCCAGCAGGTCAGTGTACAGACTCTAGCAGCAAGTCAGCTAGAGTTACTGAGATATTTCCCAATATGTAGAACCATATTTTAACAATGATAAACTTAGAGGGATTTACAAATATTCTTTCATCCAGTCAAACTTTAATATAAACCTAGCAGAACCCACCCTATACTACAGCAAGAAATATACCCATGACAAGTCCCCACCTTGTTATGGATTGCTTTCTTATGCAAACAGTCTGGTATGCTAATTGTTCCTTTATCAAGTGCAGTGATGTCGGTACCTAAACAATTAAAAAGGTGAAACTAGTTCAAATAAAAACTGTTCACAACAAGGTCTAACCAGAGTAACCAGGACAGCATTTCTGGAAAGACATGTTGGTATAAAACCTTTTTTTAAAATAATTTTTCCATGCTGTGAGCACCACAAACACATTGGTCCTGTTTATAGCTGACATTAACATGCATCTTGGGTGATCCGATCACAAGTGAACAGCTCCAGGTTCGTCAGTTCACACCTGGCATTAGACTGCGTCTCCACATGCGGTCTCGAGTGACCACTTGCGATGGGATCTCACTTCCCCGCTCTACATTCAAATAAACATGTACATCATTTCAGTTTGCAGGGACCAAATGTGTAGGTGTTTTTAACCTGAATTTTATGAATTTACCGTTAAACAGGCGAGAATTACGACAAGAATTCGATTGGAAAAATGATAGACGCTGGTGAAGCGAAAGCTCCTGTGCCAGCAGTGTAGGCACCAACACTCCCCCGGTGCTCTGAGCTCCCAGTCCGGGCAGAGTCAGATAGCTAACTAACTAAAGGCAGTACTAGTCTATGGCGGTTACTTTAGCAACAAGTAAAGCTATCTGTCTATCAGGAAACTACACAAATCCCAAAAGTTGAGGCAGAGCAGCCGGGGACAGCGTGTTTTGTGTGTTCTCCATCCACAAGAATTAATTTTGCTTGTTGTTGTGGCTTCTTTTTGTTGTTTCGCACTTTAGTATGACAGCATTGGCGCATGAATATGTACATACTTCTGCTTACACAGAAGACGTCAGTAGAGCAGGCAATCTGTCAATGTGGCCCAGGACACAATCGTATACACGCTACAGAGAACGTGGTCCTATGCAGCCCAGACCACCTCCTAATGTAGTTTGAGCGATCGGATCTCGACGTGTCCTCAACGCTTCTTGGGTGCATTCACATCGTGGATGTATAATAAGATCAGGATAGCTGCTCAGCCTTGCTTCCAATTTTGTCCAGTGGCCACTCACGATATTCCCCTGTGGCCCAAAAAGCATTTTTCACATAGACCATGATTATAGGTTCGATTCCCGGACCAGACCAACGTCACACGATCTCTCTGGGTGGAGTCTGCATGTCCTCCCTGTGTTACTGTGGGTTCTCTCCGGGTTCTCCGGTTTCCTCCCACCGTCCAAAGACATGCATGTGTAGGTTAATTGATAACTCTAAAAAATTGCCCCTAGTGGATGAATGTGAGAGTGAATGGTTGTCTGTCTATGTGTCAGCCCTGCGACGAGTTAGCCACTGTCCAGGGTGTACCCTGCCTAAGGCCAAAAGTCACTGGGATAGTCTCCAGTCACTCGCGACCCCTAATGGGAACAAGCGGTACAAAATGACTGACTGACCATGATTATAAAAGAGACAACTGTTGACAGGACACCTCAAACTGCAAACAAGGTCAACAAGGTTATGACTCGAGGGTGGGGCCAGCAAGAAAAACCCTACTGGCATATTCAGTGGGCTGCATCCCCCCTGAAAATATCTACATGGCATGTCATTTAGGGGACTGACCCTTTAATATTAGTCTAGTTAATATTAAAGCATGTTAAAACGTGATCAACAATATCCTAGGATAGAAACTTTAGTCGTTTCATTTCTGTTTAAACTCAGCTATTTAAGATATGCACAGATGATGTTTTTCAGTTGCAAGCTGTAATAACAACTATAAAAATGTTTCTGCTTCCTGCTTTAGATTCATGAAGCACGTATTTTTCGTTGCCCCAGTGTATTCCTATTTTGTGTATGCTAGTCAGCAGCAAAACATTGACAACATTTTCAAGTGCATTTTATTCAATTATGGTTCTCCAGGAAAATCTAAGTTTTATTTTGTACAGCGTCATCCACGTGCACCAATGTTTGCATCGAACGCACTTCCTTAGCAACGTGTATCTGAACCAGGAAGTGCTTTTGTACGCTCTAGCTAACGTCAACTAACTGTGGTTAGCATAGAGGAGTAAAAGTGTGGCAGCAAAGTTTGTCTCTGTTAAATTTACGAGTCCAGCTACCGTGCATGTGCATTAAACACATGTCAGGCACCGTCGTGGTTAGCAGGCAGTAATGTCGCTGGTAGGAGAGGAGTGAAAATTGTAAGTTGGGATTGTTTTGTTGTGTGTTACCGAGCTGTTAGCTAACAAGCTAACGAAAGCAGAAAACTGCTAGCTTGGCTTGAAATAACTTATTTGCCTTCAATGTGATATCCTTATTTATACATTAAACAGACACGTAATATAAACTAAATGCAGCTTGTTTAATAACGGAAACTTTCAACTGACATGCGCAATAAAGCAATAACAACAGGAATTGTGTGGAAAGTTGATAACGTCAACTTACGTTAACGAGATGGGTGATGACTTTATGTTAGGTGGAATCTTTCGTTCATAGTCTAGTGGATCAGGACTATGAACAGCATGCTTTTAGATAACGTTAACTAGAATGTAGATGTTAGCTGCATGACTTTTGTCCTCGAGTTGGTAGTACTTGAGTATCGTTATTTGTTCTCCACCACTGCCAGTGGTGAAGGTTACTGAACTTGATTAGTGATTAATGTATGTGTTGTAAAGGCTGAACATGTGCGGATTCATTACTTCAACCACGTAGTTCATTGTAGCCACCAGGTTGCTTTGCAGGAGGCTCTTTGCATCTGTATGGCGTCAGTAATAAATCACCTGGTACTGTATTATCCCTGAATGGCAATTGTTTCTGTTTCTTTCCCTGTCACAGGTGTGCCATGAAAATGATTATCTTACCACTGTCTGATAGGCCACGGTAGGCTTGTCAAGTTATGCAGGAGTTATGGAAAGTCCAATGAATTCTAATGACGAGCAGCAACCCTCTTCTCCTCTGGCCAACTCATGGTCCAAAAAACAGGAATCTAGCAAGAATCAAAAGCCCAAACTTGTTGGTGGATTTGTTTTAGTGCATGCAGGTAAGTGCGCATGTCACTATTAACTACTAGAATTAAGCGCTTATTAGGAAGAAATAACAAGCAGCACCTTTTAATAAATAAACATGATTTAGCCTATAGCAATATGGTATTTATAGCACCTATGGGCATTAGTGCATCCATCACGAACTGAAACATTAAGGCCCCCAACATTAATGTCTCCCAACGTTTTATTTCACCTATCATCACTTTATGGATGGTCAAACACATTTTTCCCCCTCTTATTTCCCTTCAGGAGCAGGATACCATTCTGAATCGAAGGCCAAGGAGTACAAGCATGTTTGCAAAAGAGCCTGCCAGCAAGTGAGTGTATTTTATGTGTATTACTATATTAAACTGTATGTGTTTGTGTACAAACAAGCAACGTAACCTTGTACCGTTTGTACACACAATCTGTCTTATTCTTAATGGAATGTTAGTAAACGCCTTGTCTGGATAATGTGGCACTTCACAGTATTTCATCTGGTAAATACTTTCTGAATACAGAGCAACAGAACAGACTGACATTGATCATCAATTAAAGTAGCATTTCGGGGCTTTCCTTAAAGAATGGAAGAATGGTGCTGCACCATTTCATTTAAATGTAATTTTAGTGGAAAATATGTTGGTATTGATACCAAAACATTTTGCATCTACCAGAAATGAATGTTTTTTTCTTTGTGTGATAGTTAAAGAATATGTATGCTTGCATGCATACAATTAACTCAACTTGTTTAGTCTGTGTAATAGTTTACGATTTACTTGCTCTGACTCTCTAAAATTGAGTTGGCGGTGACAACAAGTTAGGTATATAAAAGTTGCTAAAGAAAATACCAAAGTGTGTGTGTAAACTTCTACATTTGTTCTTGTTCTATCAGTGGTTCTAATGTCTTCAGAAAGTATATGGAGTTACCTCGTTTTTCTATTAAACCACTTGACCTGGTACATAGTGTTTTTCAAACTTTTACCTTTTTTTAAAAAATATTCATCTGTATCTGCTTGATCAGTAAGCTATTGGGATTACCTCCTACACTTTCTTAGAGGTTTGCTCAAGTTTTCTCAGGGTAGATGCGGAGCATCTGTGAACAGCTGTCATTCCATATATCTTCAGTGGGATTCTAATCTGTGTTTTGGCAGTACTATGCAAGCACTTTAATGTTCTTGTTTTGGAGTCATTCCAGTTTTCATTTGGCTGTATTAAGATCATTTTGCTGTTGGAAGGGAAGTCTTTGTTCTTTGGCAAAGCAGGTTCTTCTCAAGAATATCCTTGTATTTAATTTCATTCATTGTTCCTTCCATCCTTACATGTTACGTAAATCCTTACGACTGAAAAACAACCTCGTGGTGCTGCCATCCCCCTTGCTTTATAATAGGAATGGTGTGAGATTGTTGATGAGCTGTGCCCAGTTTCCGCTGGAAATATCACTTCATATTGAAGCCAAACAGTTCAATTTTAAGGGGGTCTTTTGCTTTCATGCCAGCAGTTATTCATATACCTTGTTACACCTTAATAATACACCTTAATAATACACCTCTGTGTATTTGGTGTTTTACCAGGAAAGCTGTTGCGCTTTCAACAACACTGTTTGTCTTTTCCAGGCTGTGGACCGGCTGAAAGCTGGGGCACTTGCAGTGGACGCAGTGGCTGCAGCACTGGTTGAACTTGAGGTTGGTTGATTATGATCCCGGTTTGATTATATAAAGCCAACAGGGCTGCACAATTAATCACAATATTAGTTAAATTGCAATTTAAGCCAGGGGCTGTATCCAAATCGCAGAAGCTGCAGTTTTTGAATAACTGTAAAAATGTATGACAAAACGGCATTACAATGAAGTAGTGTAGTGCTGCAGAGATGCTCTGGCCTGCATAACTTCTTCTCCATATGTAAGAAAACATGCTTGTTTGGTACAGACCCCGAAAATGTGACATCATCATGATTTTAATAGTTTTTTCAGTGAAAATGAAAATTGTGATGCAAAAATTATCATTCCCACTAATTGTAGATCATATCGCGCCGTATCGTGCAGCCCTAAAAGCCAACCTTTATTACCTTGTACTCTGTAACACCCCATGTACATAATGTAAAAGAAAATTATTTTTAGGCCCGGATTGGATTTAAAAAAAAAACCCAACATCCAAAAATCTTTCAGTGAGAATAAGAAGCTTAATTTGATATGCTTTATTCTGCTCCAGCCTCTGATGCATGTACGCACGTCCTGCTGGATGATGTAAGGGATGACTTTCCTCAGGGCAGGGTTGGAATAAAGAACAATGACTCTGATGAACTCTCTGCAGCTGCAGAAATGTACAGAGAACTGTGGTGTAGCAAGCACTCTTTGCAGAATGATTGGAATAGCCATATACTATATACATACATAAAGTTATTCTCACTTTTACACCTTTGAAATTGGAGTTTCCACAGTTACTTACATGGTTTGAATGCAGAGAGCCATCATCTGGTTATTAGCAAAACGAAACTGCTCTAGCACAAGAGATATGAGAAACAAACTTAATAAATGATTAACAGTCTCCCATATATTAAGTAATAAATAAGTCAATGCCAGCTACATAACAAATAATTATGAAGGACTTGTGTCTTATTGAGCCATAAGTACATTTTCAATATTTTTCACTTCTTACTTACAGTACTGACTTATTTGTAAGAATTAGTTCCTACTTCCTGTGTAATGTGGCATGCCACTTGTATTTGTAAGTGAAAATTTGACAAAAGCAAAGCTATTTATAACTATATGAACATAATATCTTAGGAGGAGGGTGATTAAGCACAACATTTCGGCTGTAGGCTGCTGATTTCAAAAGTCAGAACTACAGTACATACTGTTCCAAACTGTTGTTTGGAAATATTACCATTACAGTAGGACTTTGGATGATAATAAAGAGGGACCTTTTTGACTTTCCTTCAACATATTAGCATTGACAATATGGTTCATTGCAATTATAGTTGTATTCCAGACGCTGCCTGTTTTTAATTGTTCTCAGGACTCTCCTTTTACAAACGCGGGCATGGGATCCAACCTTAATTTGTCAGGGGAAATTGAATGTGATGCGAGTATCATGGATGGGAAGTCACTCCATTATGGTGCCGTAGGGGCTATTGGTGGTGAGTTACTACATGTGTTAAAATTTATGTAACATTGACAATGAAATTCAGTCACCTCTAAGTAATGGTAATAAGTCAAGCCTCTATCGCAAATATGTTTTACTGAGTTACTTTCTACCATCTATTAGAGACGAGAGGGATTTGGCATCATAAATCCTTAAAATGGGGGACCACCCACTTTTTACCTGGAGAACAACCAAGAAATGCTGTCAATATGTACACATCAGTATACTCCTACAGAGAGTTTTCCTTGAAGGCTTTCAACAAAAGCAACTTGTGATTTATTCCAGACAACAGCCCAGGGGTGAAAGCTGGCACTTAACATTTAGTCCAAAAGACAACAGATTTTTTTTATTACCACATCTGCATCATGTAACAGTTAGCCATATAATTTGTACATGATGAATGAAACTTTGTTGGCTTGGATATAATGTACCTGTAATCAGTAAGATGTGTTTAAATAGGCTAAAAGTAACCCATCATTCATAGGTGTTCTTGAGTAACAATGGCAAAATAGGGAACATGTGCAATACTACACAGAAAGCTCAATGAATACATTGCATGTGAAAATGAACAAAACAGATATTAACAATATGCAGAAAGTCAACACAGATATTACAAAAACTGAGAACATATTCAGTTCACCTGCACTATGCAGAGCAAGACTCACAATTTGGTCTTTTGATGACTCCTCCTTTTCTCTTATTTAAAATCATTCATTTTGCCCAGATTGATTTGACTAAAGAATTATTATGTTTGCTAAATCTAATCAAGAATTGAGTATCTTGATTTGTTTACAGTGTAATTAAATGACATGGAATGAACTGCTAGCCCTGTGATAATTCTGCCTTTTCCTTCAGGTATTAAGAACCCAGTCTTAGTTGCAGACCGTCTACTGAGTGAAGCACAGAAAGGGAAGCTATCAGCTGGCAGAATACCACCCTGGTGATTATCATTATGAATTAATGTCGTATTAATGTGACTATATCCACTTTTTAATAAATTTTTCTTTTGTCAGCTTTTTAGTTGGGCGAGGAGCACATGATTGGGCAGTCAGCCATGGAATACCGCCATGCCCTTCAGAGAAAATGGCCACCAGTGAGTTGTGTTGCACGGATTCAGAAATGTGCTTCATCTGAGAAATGTATTTTCTGTGGCGGTAAAACTGAACCAAAACACAGTGCTCAAAACAACCTTTGGAAGAGGTGCATCAACTTGCTGTACATGGATGCATTAGATTGAGCTGATTTTTTTTCACACACAGAGTGCAGTTTATCTGCATACAAGAGGAACAAGCGAAAGATGGAGCTGGCAGAAAAAATGGACACAGGTCATAATCAGTCAAAGAAAAGACGACAATCAAGTGAAAATGTGAGTACTATGTTATCAGTTAAAATAAGAGAAATCATTTTAATGGCATCCAGTTTATTCTTTCTCAACTGAATCACTTGAGACAGAATGGACCCACCCCTTTCTGCTGATTTTTGGAGTAGTGTTCCACACAGCAAACGTTTTTACTTCGTCCCGCAGGTACCATAAGGGGTTTAGATCTGGCCAGGGGCCTCATTTGTACTAAACAAAATGCTCTGGTACTAGTGGTTGGCTAATAGCAGCCTGTGGGCCAAATCTGGCCTTCCAACATTAGTCACGCTAGCGTGGTATTAATTGTGATGCTAATTTTGGATAGCAAAAACAAAATGTACTTACTGGAAAAATGAACAGCCAGTTTTAGTACAAACGAATGCTGAACAAGACATTTTTAGGCGACCAAAATGTTACTATTAACTTTCATGAACTGAAAACACACTGTGAAAGGGTCAAAGTTCTTAGACGAAAACACTGACACATATATATAATATATGACCTCAAACTGAATTTTTAAAAAAGGGAGGCAAACATCAAGTAGAATATGGTATTTTATGCAAGAAAGGAATATAATGACTCTCCACAACTAAGACATCAAGATATATTCTGCCAGTTGTGATCTCACATTCTTACAGTGTCATCCAAGGAAATGGCATTACCAGGTTGCACAGAGGGTACCAACAAACAATTCAAGTGCTGACAAGAGTTAGTGCAAAGTTTCAGTGCCCTGAGCAGCACAACTGGAGAGTGGCCTGATGATGAGCTGAATTGAAACTAGCAGCAGTGGCAGCAGCACAGAAGAGGGTGGCAGAGTTTATCTTGGTTAGGAGGTGAACTGCGTTAGGGTAAAACGTGTAAACACAGCCTTATATGCTTATATATAATAATATATTATTTATTTAGTTCAGTTGCATCAATCCTCAATGTTAATTATATATCCATAAAAAGAAAGACTAACAACTAAGATGGACTGTTTGTTGACTCAGGCATGTTCAAGTGATATTTGATTAAATGATTGATTTTTGTGTCAAATGGGTACTTAGCCTAATGAGAATTTAAGGTTTGAGTTGCCGTCTGTTCTCATCCATCTCTTACATGTTTACATAGAAGTACTTGACCTATTAAAGAATAATATGTGACTGTTTGGTGCAGTTAAGCTACCACTGATTTGGACATAACGGATACTCAAACTGTGACTGTTCACATGAATTCCATGTTCAGTTACAGGAATTTGCCATCATTCTGTCTATAAGTTGACATTGACATATAAGGTCAATTAGCCGGAAATAACTTCTTCTGTATCAGGAATGGCTAATAGAGACTTGTGGATTCAACAAAAAGCTATATTGCAGCAAGTCTGGTTGTAATTTTCTGTAAAGTTCTATTTATGCCTCTGTCTTTTTGCCAAGCAATAAAATCTTTCCAGTCCTTTTTTCCAGTGCACTATAGGCACCTGTCTCATGATGGTGCGGTGTTGTTTAGAAAAATATAAAGCATATCAATATAATTCCAAGGATGCCCTTAAGTTTTACAGTCGTTATTCACTGTGTATGTTTTCATTTAAGGACACTGATAAGAAATGACAGGATGGTCTTTGCAGCATTTCGAAATAGCTGGCTCTGGTTTTCTTTTGCCTCAAAAGCCCAGAACCAGGGCTGATTTAGGAGAGCACAATACACATTTACCCTGTAGAACTCTATTCATCATGCAGTCTGAGTCATGATGGTTCACAAACACGTCCCTTCCAAAGCAAACGGCAATCAGGAAGGAAAGCAGCTGATTGAGATCACAACAGCACATTTTTAATGATATATGAAGGGCAAGGAAGAGTGACTCATAAATTCATGCTGTACATTCTTAATTTTGGAAATGGGCTTTGTCAGAGATGATGAATGTTTTGGATTTGTCCTTGATGTTGCCTGAAATTCTCACTTGAGAACAAATCTCATTTGAAAATGTCCAATTGTGCTTATTTATTTATTTATTTCTGTTCATGTCACTCCTCTCCTTACTGTAATGTAGGAAAATGGTTCAGGGTGCCTTGACACAGTGGGAGCCGTTGTGGTAGACCTGGAGGGGAATGTAGCTGCAGCGGTGTCCAGCGGAGGCCTGGCCATGAAACATTCGGGCAGGGTTGGCCAGGTAGTCGGGCCCTCTTCTCTTTCTTTAAATAATAAAAAATGTTGTAGCTCAAGTAAAGCCTTACTTAGGACATATCGTTATTTTAATGTCTTTTTTTTAGGGAAATATTTTTGCATATGTATCACCTACAAGTAGTTTGTGAAAAGAGTATAATGATATGCTGCTGGAATTAATAGCATCTGAAAAGCAATAAAGAGGTTTTTCCCTCCCTGAATTATCTGAGTCCAAGGTGGTCTGCCTAATGACAGCCTAAAAAAACCTGAACACTGAATTACTGTAAATGACTTTATAATATGAAAGAGTTTGCTTGTAGTGAGAAACCCACACAGAATTATTACTATCTGACATAGCATTTTTGGGTGCCTTGATCAACTATTCAGATACTGTTGATAAGTTCACAACGTATAAGCTGCGGGAGATTTGTGTGATTTAAAGAGCTGTCTGTGGACATTTCAATTCACTAAGTGCACCAGAGGGAAAAAAATGAATTGACTCTGAGCGTAAATAAACGGGGCTCCTGTGTGTCCCAGGGTCAGTGTAGATTGATACGTTTAATTATATGAAAGCGTATCTGTTCCATGAGACGGGCGAGTGACCGACATTGACAACGCTTCAAAAAACGCTTTTTATGTGCATTGCCACTCTTCAAGTGGCCAGAAACACAATGCCAATGGAAAGAAGATGCCTGCTGGATGTGTAAACAGGCAATTTCTTGCCAACACATTAACCACAAACAACTTAATGAGGCAATAATGTGCCACGGCTGTGTGTTTTGGAGTTTTATCCTTTTGGAGTTTTATTCCTCTAGTTGCCAAAAATGTACTGTTAAATATATAAATGCAGTTTTAAAAGGTCTGAAAGCAGCAGATAAGAGTTGCTAGCAAGAAGCTGTTACCAAGAAAGCCTCATCTGGCTTTGCTGCTGTCTGATGTAAACTTTTGCTTCCTAACACAGATAGTCTAGATTAATAAGGCGACCTACCGCAGAGAAATTCTCTCTGATCATCCTCATGTCCTGTGCCCCACTTTTTAATGTTAATGCCAACTTAACAAATGCGAGTAAAACATTTCGGTGCTGGAAGTCTTTTACTTTGAGGCAGCTACAGGAAGTTATGCGTTTTCATTAACAGCAACTTAACAATGGGGGCTGAACAGAATGAATCAGTAGGATTTACTGCCTTGACTTCATTAACACCATTACTGTTAAAAAACCTGAAGCTCAGAGCAATAGAGTCATGAGTATGTCATGCTGTTCCAGTGTAGTTAATGATGTGGAAATGGAAATGAGGCTGAAATGGCCACAGCAGCCTGTAGTGTAAGTTTTAAATTATTTCATTTGGCAGTGGCTTACTCAAAGTAATGACAATTTATGGTATTTTTTTGGTTCTTTCTTAATATAAATATATTAAATTTAAAACAACAGCAAAACTCATTTTTGTCTAAAATGTCCTCTCTTCCTCTCTCTTCTTAGGCTGCTCATTATGGATGTGGCTGCTGGGCTGAAAATGCCTGTAACATGAACCCTTACTCTACAGCAGTGAGTACCTCAGGTATACCACAGCATACTTTCTACAGCCTAAGTCGCAGTTGTGTACATGTGTGTGTTTGCGTGCATGCATGTGTAACTTTTCCTCTCACCGTTAATGTTTACCGCTAGCTTGCCTTTTGTTTTTGGAGGAGATATGAATCAGAAACAGAAATTTGATGTGAGGCCTCTTATTTAGCCTCAGTGAGTCAAGCTTCAAAAAGCCTGATAATACTTTCCGATGACCTCCAACCATTCCAGCTGAGGGATTCTCATCAGTCACTTCCTCAGCTGATTGAGTCATCATTCTCCGCTCTTTGTTAGTCAGCTGCATGCCAGGTGCATTGCAAAGCTCTTCGGATTTGCATTGACATTTGGCCTGGGACACCTGCTGTAGATATGATAGAGGGAGAACTCCTGGGAGGGCAGCAGTGAGATGGTAAGCTTGCAAACTTCAAGTGCAGTTATCTAGATTCAGATCATAACTTTGCTGGTATAAACGAGTTCCGTATTACAAAATTCTCGTCGCATGCTACTGGGTTTTCATTTTGCATGTGAGTTACCAATATGACGAACCTTAAGTAATTGAATCTAATTAAAACTGACAACAACTAAATATATTAATTTAAACTCCTGCTCTGTGTTTGCTGCAGTGAACAGATTATTTTCTTGGAAAAGAGATTTCATAATATGCTTTGGCTAATGCAAAGTGAGAACAAAACGAGAAAAAACCAATTTTTTATACAAATTTTATCTTTAAATGCACCAAACATCTGTTATTCAACTTACTGTATATCTGCATTTAGATACTATTTAGACAGCTCTGGCTATTTTCGATGCTTTCATGTCACATTTATCACACAGAACAATGCTACTGAAACAGATTTTCAATGACAGAAAGATTGCAAAGACTGCTTCAGATAAGTACTGTAAGTCCCTGCAACACTAAGTATAACCTCATACATTTTATTCTTTTATCAGCCTTCTGAAAATGACCTACAAATGTCTAGATAAATTACTTACAACTACAACAGACAATTAAGAAAAATTTGAGGATATTTCTAACTTTTAAACCCTGCTGTTGGATCTTTTGACACTTCCAGATAAAATATGAAGGATAAAAATACTTCCAAGGAATTCATCGCAGAATTGTCTAAAGAGTAAAGCAGGCCATTAGAGTAGCTGATTTTCTAATAAATGAAAAAGAGAAATGTAATGGTGCTTAAAGATAGCGACATGTAAACTTGGCACAGCATTAGGTTGGATGATTTCAACCGACTTCATAGAGGTACAAATAAAGCATTGCATTGCTGTCCTGTCTTTTAAATGGATGTCAACAATTATTCCATTAACCTTCACTATATTGGGATGTCAGAAGAACCTCTGTAAAAAGATGTATACGTAAGAGCGATCTTTAAAAGGTAAAATAGCACTAAGGGGCAAGTGAGAAATATGTCACATTTTTCCATGTGATTTGGATAAACTGCCCTTATGAAATCTTTGGCCTGGCTGAGTGTATGTGTGACAGTAGGTCTGGAAAAAACAATCTGAATTCCCCACCTACTTCTATTGCAGTCATTTGCAACTCACCTTTCCCTCAGCCTTAGGTGGATGGAAGTGTAAGGATGATGGAGGGGACACACAAACTCGATTCAAAGAAATAAGACAATGCGTTTGTATGGACTAAACCCTAGGCTTTATTGCACCAAACTGTCTAGTAAAAGGGAACTTTTATTGCTGCCATTGGCAACAAGAGCTGAGACCTATGTTAATTAAAAATGCTTCAGTCTTTCCAAGTCTGTATGTAGAGAAACAATAGCAGCCGCCTTCCTGCTTCCGCCCATCCTCCGCTGTCAGCACACAGGAGGATACGTCCCCAAGCAATGGCTCTTTAGGGTCTAAACGTATACAGAGTCAATTTGACAAAGACATCCTTCCCTTTCAGGACCAATCGGCCATTTCAAAAACAAGTTGCATTCTTCTTGAACATGTTTCTACAACGTGTACAACCATGCTTTAGTGTTTCCAAAACTGAGAATGCATGCGTCTTTTAGCTGAAAGCAACATTGCTGGATGTGAGCCGTATGGTTTTGAATGTGAGGTAGAGAGGCTATGTTAGCCCGCTTTAAGATGTGCAGACGTCTGCCCCATAGCTTCTGGGGAATATTAAAACCTTTTGATGTGGATCTGTAGCCTAATGCATCTCAGTGCAGACAAGCTGATTTGATCAGACAGGCTAAAGCTTGAGTCATATGTACAAGAACCACTGAGATAGCCAGCATTTTGCACCGCTAAAGCTTGTCTGAATATATGATCACCAGCGATCAGTGACAGAAACCGTATATTTTACAAATATTTTATATTTAGGACATTGTACTGTAATCACAACCACAGTTCTAAAAGGTCCAGTATAGAATCTGCAAGGCCCACACAAAATGTATGCATTCTGAAATAATTCTTTATTTGATTGATTTAATGGATCTTTCCTGTATTTATTACATTTAATAAGCAGTATAAGACCACTATCTTGTTAATAGTCTACTCTTTATCAATTATCCCAGCAGGTCAAGTGTTGATGTTTGCTCTGTATCTATTTTCACCTCATTCGGTTTTCCTATATTGTGGCTTTGCCTTTGATGTTACTAAAAAAAAAAAAAAATGTGTTCCTTATGGGTATGGAGAGCATATTGTGCGCTCCAGTACAACACCTGTTTTTAATTTCCTAACATGAAAGGCATTCCCATCAAAAGAAGCAGAAAAACAGTCATTTTCAGTATGGCACGAGGAGTATGATCCTCACTCTATCTGTCACTCTTTCGTCCCTTCACCTCACCACCACTTTGCCCATCCACCCCCTCCTTTACAGTCTGTTTTGTAATATGTGGATCTTTGTTTTATAGGCGTTGAATGCTTCGCCTGCCCTTTACTTTGCTGTGGCCAGTGAGAGAACAGCTCACGAACTTCACTGTTTACTCTTGTTTCTGTTGGCTGTCAAATACCGTGTCTCCGTTTGTTGGCCTTGTTTTTTTTTTTGTTTTTTGTTTTTTTAAAACATTTCTCTTATGTTGAGGTCCTGCCTTAGTCTGGGCTTCTTGCTACAGCTCCAGTTCAACTGTGTTTGTGCTGCCATAATATCCACTTCTCCTGGGACAGGGCGGTTTATGGTAAACACATTACAAAAGGCACAGTACCTGGCCAATCCGACGTTCTGCTCTCGTTAAAAAAGAACTTAAAATTGCTCCAGGCATCTGGTCTCCACAGTTACCGACCTGCATTCAGTTTTGTTGTAGTTACCTGATATTTTATGGGGCCTTCATTTGTGTTTGCAGAAACAACAAGGCTAGATTCTTAAGTCTTTATGGGTTTTCACAGGCACTTTTGCCAGATGTATTTTGTTTTCACTTTTAGATTTCTTGTCTTTTTCCTGAGGACTGGCAGACATTTGAGAAACATCATATTGTAATCATGCAGTATGCATTTAATATCTGGCTTTTTCTTAGCAACGACAAGGCATTGCTTTTAATGTTGGTCCTTTAAGCAGTAAGTAGCATATTATATAAGATAAATAAAAGCACACCTGCTAGGTTTTGATTTGGAAGTGATAGAGGGTAAGGTGAGACATTTGTACAGGCTGCCCATGCTTTTTTATGGTTCCTGGTGTGCTTAAATTCTTAACAAAATAGTTTGTTTCTCTCCCTGGACTTTTCTATATACCACCTGCTGCATAACCGAAGAGCATCAGACAGATTCGGGTGCAAATAGAAGTCAACTGAAACACACCCTGTTGGCACTTTGAATTACTTCACAGGATTAGATTTTAGCATGAATAAAATGTTCACACACACCTTTTTAACACACAACTTCTATACTGCAGTTGTGTTTCTCTGGATTGTAAGAAATAAAGTGTGTCACAGCCTTCACAGATCAAATTGTTGGTTTAACATTTAGCATGCAGTCACCTATGTCTATCTAAAACTGTCATGTCTTAACACCACAATGTTAGTCATTGATCAAACAAAAATTGTTTCGTCTTTTTTACCCTCCACATTTAAATAAATCATATTTCTGGAGTTTGTCCATTTAAGCCTAAATTGGAAAATCATGTTTCTAAAAATACATAGTATGGTAACATGTAAAAATAAAACCTACTGATGCATAAATGTGTAATGGTGATACGTGTTGCAAGTATGCATGCGCATACTGCAGTTTCAAAGTGAGCCAGCTAGAGCACCGAGTTTACAGGAGTGGAATTAACACTGGGTGGTTGCTGTTTCAAATTTCCAGACCAGCTGGGAATCTGGGCAGGGAAAACTGAATGAGAAACACAAACCGTCCTTCAGCAATTACTGTCAGTGTGCCTTTGAGCAAGGCAGCTGTGCTTGGCAGCCCCTTGGTGCTGTTATCTTTACCTAAAATAATAAAGCTTAAAGCCATCACAGGGCTAGTATATTTTCGCTCTCACATTAATTTATTTTCATTCTTTCACCCACACATTTCGCCCTCATATTTATATATTTGCTCTCATGCACATGCAATACAATGTATACATTTAATATCTATATAATATATGTATGTAAGAAGAACAGGTATGTATGCATGAAGAATATATATACAGGTAAGAGCAGAATGCATGCATGCGTGTGTGAGATAGAGTATAGTAGAAATGGAAGGCAGCTCATTGATTGCTGTGATTGGCTGAGAAGCTCATGGTCGGGTCTGACATCACCGCAAACCTATGGCAAAGGCTTTCATGAGTTCACCGGGAACTCTCAAACACTCTCTGCTGTTGTTTTCTCACATAGGACCGGGCTGGTTAAAGTAAACGTTTAGTTGACGTTCTGATACTCTGGCAGAAGCCCGCTGGAACTAGCGCTAGCCATGTGACCACTAATGTTAGGCTCTATGTGAACAAACAAGGGCAGAGAGAAACAGACTGACTTGCGTTTTGGGAGCTCCAGGTGAATCCGTTGTCTTAGATGTGCGGTGTGAGAGAAAATATATGAATGTGAGAGGGCCAGAATGTATTATGGCTTGTGCGGCCCCTCATACACTGCAGAAGCACTAAATCTTTGTTACAAGCTGATAGGGCAATCCTTTTGATTTTGAAATATTTTCCATTACGTAACTTAATAACCAGATAAATTGGAAAAATATGATCTTTTGAACAAGTTTTGAATATCAAAGCATTGTATTAGAAATGGTAAGCAGGAAATACATGCTGATCTCTTAAAAATTCACTGAAACATCAAGATGTGATATATCAAGATGTGATTAATACCATACACAGCTAATGTTTTAAAAGTCAGATTTTTTTAATGTGCCTTGGATTCTTGGGTGTAAGTGGTTTGTACTACATACAACTCTCGCAAAGCTAACTCACTGGAGACCTTGTGCAATTCTGATTGAAAGCATGCATTCTTGCAACAAAGAACTGAGTTGATGCAAGTTAATGATACAGGTTCAGCAGTGTCTGTGTGTCTTTTTCTAGGCTGTGGAGAGCATCTGATTCGCACCATGCTGGCACGGGAATGCTCTGCTGCTATGCAGTCTGAAGATGCCCACCAAGCACTGCTGGAGGCTATGCAAAACAAGTTCATCAGTGAGTCACCCACATAAAGCCTGATTTCCACTGCTTTCCGTACACACAGATTTGTCGGCCAACAACGTGTTTGCGAGAAACACAATTAGAATCAAACTAACCAACAGATGTTGCATAACATAAGGAAGGAGCAAACAACTGGGAACAGTGGAAATAATAGAATCAGAAGAGGGACAGCTTTTGATTTTATGGATCGTTTTCACTGTTTAAACAGGGCCTTCCAATGTCCCACACATCACAGCTGACAGCCACAGATATTTTTGGAAGACATATTTGTTTTGTTCATGTGAAGATGTATTTTTTTTTTTTGCCATATTCTCAGAAGTGGTCAGTTTTAGAAAGTCTTGTAAACTGTGTTTGCTGCATCTGTGAATGACCACTGGGAGAGCTCAGAGAAGACAGCGCAGAGGAAGAAAGGACATGTGGAAACATGTGGTGGTTTCTGCCTTGTTGAGGCCTCATTTAGAAGTCCATCCCAGTTTGGCTCTGTCATGGACATCTGTAGCACCAAGCCGTTTGGACGGGCTGGATGAAGTCAATTTGAAGTTAATTCTCCTGTTGTTTCCTTTCAAGATGGGCGTTAAGTTAAACAAAGCTCCATAAATCTTGCCTTAGCAAGAGCAATGATGACCGTGTCTGATGTGGAGGCCTCTCACTCAACTTCCATGATACATGTGTCAGGTTCTCTAAATAGAACATCTTTAATGACAACACCATCAGTATGTTTAGATCTTTTTGTGTTATACAGGAACTCTTATTGTAAAGATACACCTGCTAAACCCACACACTCAAAATCCACATTCAAAAATATTTTAATCCCATTATTATATTATTCTTTTATTGTGGTTACAATAATGGTGAACATTAAGTCAATAATTGAACTTCTCTCATGTTTACAACATGTAAAGATGTCAGAGTTATTATGGAAAGTTTAACAAAAGAAATGAAAGAGCCTTTTTAAAATGTAGCACAAATACCAAGATTTTGTGTGAATGTTGTCCAAGCTACGCCGAAAAAAAAATGTTTTATAGAGTGAAGGGAACATTACAACATGGGACCAAAATTGGTGTGAAATGCAACAAAGAAACAATAGCATGCAGACACAACAATATTTTCAACAAATGCACAAATTGGTTCTGTTTTTCATGTACTTGTTGCTGTGTTGAGACATTTCAAGACACCAAAAGCTATTTTAGTTTGTTCTTTTTCAAAATAGGCCTTGTTTTCTGTTATTGCCCCACGCTGATCGGCCAGTGGAAGGTTTTTATGTATACACAACACCACATTCAAGTTTGCCTCTTCTCACGTTCAGTCAGGGAGCAAAAAATGTTCTCATTCCACATAACTGACTTTTCTGTCTGTTTTTTGAAGGTAAGCTCGAGGGAGTTTGAGAGTTATGTCGCTGGATCTTTTTCTTAAAATGAAATATTGTGTTACAGGAGTGTATACAGTGTGGGGAGTTACAAGTTACTTGTTGTCATTAACCTATTATTTGCTAAAACCAGCCCATACAAGTGGAGTGAAATATTTTTTATTGAACTAAATAAAATAAATACATCAGGACAGAATAACTGTTTGCAGTTGTTTAACTTGGCCAGAAGGGCAAACAGCTCGAATGGATGGATTTATTTCTCTTAGGTCATCATGATTGGATGGTTTTATGTGTTGGGGTGGAGAAATAAAAGCAGACAAGAGACTCTATTGATTGAAGAGAAACTTCAATGGTCATTGTACCATGTTTATGCCTTGTGTAGTCATCTCATGTGGTGTTTCCTTTGTGTGTCCAGGCTCACCCTTTCTGGCCAGTGAAGATCGTGTTTTGGGTGGAGTAATTGTCTTGCGCTGCTGCAGAAGTGTGGAAGCTCAGCCATCTCAAAATATTCAGGGTATACTGGGTAAGGCATTAATCATTTCAAGTCTGATCACAGCTTACGGTAAGCAAAGATTTGGCTGTTAATATTTAAAAATCCATCATCAGATAGAGGCGGAGGAGGCACTGTGGCTTTCCTGGCGGGTGGTCTGTATTTTAACTTGCGCACTCCGACTCTGGTTTCACACTCTTCATCTCAGATTCAAACGGAAACCTCCCACTATGGAATCAACTGCTAATCTTCAGATGAGCGGGGGCCCTCTGAATGCTGCCCAGCTTGGCTGAGTGTATTGGTGGATCTGCTTTTTCTACCTTGAGCTTCTGAGAATTAGTCTTCCTTTTGCAAAAGCTACCATCATGGAATTTGAATGAATCTGAGTTCTGTCCAATGTTTAGGCCATATGAGTAACTGCGGGGTTTCAGTGTTGCCCTTTGCCCATTGTGTTGATTTTAACATGATGTATATCAAACCCGCTGTTCCAAAAAAACAAAACAATGGATGAGTTCAAGTTCACTCACAAAGTTGAGCAGATGTAAGAGGAGATGACATCTTGATTTCAAATAGAAAAAAACATGATGGCAAATGACTATTTATATCATACGTTATGTCCAGTTGAATAATAAAATGTTCCAAAGTATCACTTACGCAGTGATGTACAGGCCCTGTTTGATGCCGTTTATGGCCCGTAGCCCTTGTGCAGAGTGTGGACTACCTCAGATCACTGTGGACTGCAAAAGGCTCTCTGTTGATTTACATAGAATGAACAGTATGTCAACCACATCCTTTGAGTGCTGTAATTGAGTTTCTACTCTAACTTACAAGTTCTATCTTCCTCTGCAGTTATGTCACAACTGCAAGTCATATAGTTTCATGATAATGGGCAGCTGAGTCACCTGCCAAACTTTGTCCTCTGGCATATGGAAGGACTGATTTCTGGTAATTTTGAAAAATTGAACTTTAGTAACCGTCTGTTCTCTCACCACGGCCTTGCTCTTTTTTATTTATATTGTTACATTTATATAAATATGTATTTATGTTCATTTAATTTCTCCTGTTCACTCTGTGATTAACCTTTTTATCTTTGTATTTTCACAGTGGAGTTCCTATGGAGTCACACCACAGAGAGCATGTGTGTTGGCTACATGTCGGCCCAAGATAGCAAAGCAAAGGTGAGCTTCCCAATTAGCTTGACAAGCAAAATGCCTTGCATTGAGTTTCAAATACACTTAGGTTACATAGGAATATCACCATCCTTACCACATTAACAAAACTTTAGGATAGTACAGGATTGGGTGTAGGCTCATATTATAGAGTTCAGAAAATGTACTGTATAATACTTATGCATCACTGACCAGTGGCTTGAAATTTAATTTATGGCCACTAATTTGTCTCCCTTTTTGACTTGCAGTTAGAGCCATTTTATCTGGACCAGTTACAACTATGATTGAAAATCTTATCGATTTGATATGTGAATGAAGAATATTTTTTTGTATTTTCACAACAGTAACCGAGACCTGGGGGCTGGGCACAGAATCAAGGAGGGAGTTTAATTTAATGCACTGTGTGAGTGTCTTCTGCCCCTTGTAAATCTCAGGAACAGCAATTCAGATGACACAAAACAAGACCGTTAACAACTCCTGACATGTATCTAACATGTAGATCAAAAAAATCCCCAAAAAGATATTCATTAGCATAATTCATTTATCTAATAGTGTCACCGTTTAGGGGTGTGTGTTGGCAGCAGGTTAGGAGGGAAGACCCAAATGCACACAGCTCTGATGATGTGTGAGTATTTATTCTATAGATACCAGCAGGCAGATAAACCAAAGAAGCAGGTTTAATCCAGGAAACCGACAGACAGAACCAACACATCAAGGAGGTAATACTGACGAACTGACACAGAGACAGGGAAAC
The DNA here is from genome assembly GCA_011952105.1 of Coreoperca whiteheadi. NCBI lineage: Eukaryota > Metazoa > Chordata > Actinopteri > Centrarchiformes > Sinipercidae > Coreoperca > Coreoperca whiteheadi. The sequence continues at coordinate 18,768,367 of CM022471.1, forward strand.
ACACAGACTAAATACACTCAAGGGAGGGGAGCCAATGAGACACAGGTGAAAACAATCAGGAAATCAGGAGGGGAAGTAAAACTGGCAGACACAGGAGGGAACAAACGAATTACAAGATAAAACTGGAAGTAACAGAACCTAAACCCAACACAGACATTTTCAAAATAAAAGCTCCACAAAACACAGAAAATAGCTTTATCATCCCAAAACCATTACAAATAGCCAGTTTTGTGGTCATTGTTGAATTCAACTTTGTTCTAATCTATGTTCATAGTACAAGTCAGAGTTTATAGTCACTGGTAATTTGTTGCGCTTGGGGTGAATTGGTGTTACGGCTTACTCGTTCTTTATTCACCTATTACATAAGACCAATACATGTCGGTGTCATTCTCCTTCACCTGGGTTTTTTTTCCCCAATTTGGAATGCCACAGTCCTGATAAAGTGCAGGTCCTGTTCCTGCTAACTTCTCTGTATATACCTGTATACACTGTATAAAGAGTAGATATCATAGAGACAAGTGCCTCCCATGATACAGAGGGAATGTTTGAGGTTGGCTCTGTGGTCCTCCTCCAGGACCTTAACTTACTGAAAATCATTAGCGGAACTAACGTACATAAGTTGTGTGACTTGAATCAGTTCTTTGGCTTCTAAAGCATCATGGCTTAATGCTCTGGCCTCCTGGATCTAAATGGAGTCTCAGCTCAGACTGCTTTGTTTGGCTAATGTATCTCTGTCACTCTGTATAAAGAGAGGGCACTGTTGTTCAAGCCTGGTTCAGATTTCAAAGTGTTTGCCCTCCGTCCCTTATTCCCACCCCCTCACACGTCCTCTTCTCTGTCTCTTGGTCTCTCTCTTCACTCCCCCTCTCTGGCCCTACCTGGTCCTAAAGTACCATAAAGTTTACTGAAAGTCGTGCACCACTGGGGATATCAGTATCATATCTGCATATTTGTCAGATGTGCTCTCTGTATTGGGCTACGTGGTGGAATGTGAGCATGCAAGCTCCCCTTTCACGCCTGTGCCAATGTAAAGAGGTGAGCAGAACACAGTGAACTGTGTACTGTTCAGTGGCACATTCATCCAACATTGCTTTTGTTTGTAAGCTTCCGTTTTGCTTACATTGTTACATAATGTATGTATAGTTGGAGGTTTAGCAGGCGTTAACGGAGGGTGGTATTACTGGTGGCAAATAAGCACAAAAACCTAGTGCCTTCTGTAAGCCTCACTGTGGACAGGCAACAGCATTTATGATAGACACAGTGAAGAGTACAGTAGTATAATGGTATGTGCTATCAATAAATAAATTGCAGTTGCAGGTGGGAGGGCACTAAATTGAACCGCCTGACTGAAGCAGAAGATGTTGTAATATAAACTACATAATAGAGCAGAATTTGGTTGCCAATATTCTAACTAGACAATGTGGACTGACAATGAGTCTGTGCTCTTCCACTGTTCCACACTTTTTCAGCAAGCTTTAGCACTTTCAGGCTAGCCCTTAAAATTGAAAGTGGAGAAACATCCTCAGTCTGGGCACCACAGAGACAACAAAGAAACCACCTTTAAAATCTATTGTGTTGAACCAGTCACTCGGAATCACTTCATTAATACATGCATGCAAAATGTTCTTTATAGATTGAATGTGTTCAGCGGATGCAGATCCTGGAATATCATCTGTCAGTAGTGGTTTCTGGATCCCCTGGGAAATGATATCCACTTCCTCTCGATGGGGCATTGGTGACAAAGTGATATTGGAGAGTGCAGCCAAGAACACAGCTGCTCCACCAAACCTCACACTGCTGTATCAGAGACTGAGCAGCAAGTTGTGGGGCCGAGGCTACAAAACTCCCATGTGCCTTATATTTATGTTGTAATAAATATAATATTTATAACAATATTTAAACTGTACAACCACACCAACAGATGGAAAACCATTGTAAAAACAACTGCAAATCTCTCTTACACCTTTTCTCCTCTCTTTCATGCAGTGTTTAATGTTGTAAATATAGCGTTAACTGTAGAGAAACAAAAATATCTATGGAAAAATGCATTAAGATTCAGTTACTATTATTATTATTATTATTATTATTATTATTATTATTATGCTTTAATATTTTGGAAAAAAACGAAGGTAAATTTGAGGATGAGGGAAATTGAAAGGAGTTATTGCCCACAAGTTAAATACAATGTCTCAGAAGGCTACAGGCCCTTTGAGACTCCCCAAAAGGGAAGAAACCTTGGGGTAGAGGGAGTAAAGGGTGGGGGGATCGCTTGTAGGAAGAATTCTCCAGTTCACTTGAATAACTGGAGGAATCTTCTCATCAGAGGGGGTCTTTTGGGCTTTTTGTCGATCTCTTTCATTTGCTTTTCGAGGTCGACAATCCTGTCCGTCAGACCATCCCATCCGGTCTCCGGGGCTTTCTCCTCCTCCTGCAGGGTGCTGTGGACGTCGCTGAGGGACTGGAGGAGACGGGAACGCTCCTCCTGCCACTGCAGCTGTTGACTCTGCAGCTCGCTCTGTGTCAGGGTCAGAGCAGCAGTCAGTCTGGTGTGTTCCTCTGTCTCCTGGAGCAGGCACACATCTAGTTCCTTCTGGCTCTCCCTTTGCCTCTGAAGATCTTTCTCCATCTGCTGCAGCTTCTGGAGAGCTTCGGCTTCAGTGGTCATCTTCTCTGAAAGCTGAACCTCCAGGTCCTTGATCTTGCTCACCCTCTTTAGTATAACCCCATCATGGAGGCCCTTGTTTCTTTGGAACACTTCCTTTACATGCTCCACCTCAGCCGCTAAAGACTCATTCTCCCTCTTGAGCATGTTGGTCTGCTCTGTCTTTCTGCTGAGCTGCTGAAGCTCGAGCACAGGGACTTGAATCAGGGCCTGCTGGGGGAAAGTCTCAACCCCATCACAGGGCTCGACCCTGCCGGTCTGCTGTGGTTTGGCAGGTACACACTGAGAGGTGTGGTGGTGTGGTGCTGTCCAAAGCTGTTGGACAGGTCCCCTTTTTAAAATAGGCTTTAAATAGACTTTAACCTGGGTATGGTAGGGTGGTGGAGGTGTCCAAAGCGTTTTATGTTGGACAGGTCTTCTTTTAAAACCAATATCCTTAACCTCCCCTGAGTGTCCTCTCACAGGGTTACGGTACGGAGGTGGTGGTGTCCAAAGCTTTTTCCTCTGGACAGGACCCCTTGTCAAAATGTGAATACTGTAGAGAGAAACTAAAGTGTTAACTTCAGTCCTCCTGAAAAGGGTCAAGTATTTGTCATCCCGCCATCTTGTACTGGAGCAGGACAGGCAGTACATAAAAAGTTCCTCCATTGAAGACTTCCTTGACTGTGTTGTCATAAATACTTGCTGAATAAAACTTGATGAGCACCATTTTTCCTGTTGCACTTTAATAGGTTGCCTGAATAAATCATCCTGATTTAAGCACTTTTTCAGTACAGAGTTGAGAGAGTTTCAGTGAGTTTCAGAAATTATATAGAGTATAGGGCCAGAGCCATCCACAGCCTCAGCTGCTATTCTGCAGACATTCCTCCCATTCCTATTAGCATCCTACCGGGCGTTTCTAAACAGCCAGTCAGAGTCCATCTTCCACTGCTTTTCTGTGATAAGAACTTGAAAGGGCTGATACACAGTAGCAGGAGTATTTCAGACAGACGTCAGACTGGATTTATGTTGTAGCAAGTCTACTTCTCTTTTACAGTTTTTAAATCTGGGATTTGTATGTATATTTTTTTTCTGACAAACAACAGTTTTATAAGCCCCCGGGAGAACAGTGAAGCATGCTATAGTTCAGGCCAGTGAAGGCACTTTGCTGGCAGCTCTTCTGAGTTTTTTTCTTACTGTTCAATCAGAAGTTGAGGCTGTATCGTAATCCTTTTGACATTGGACTGTAAAATAGCTATAAAGCAGCAGTGCTGGAAAGGGAGAGCATCTGGGTTTTATTGAAACGCTCACCTGGTTGCACTGGATAGAACATCAGAACATCAAGCCATGTTTTACATAGCTACACAAAGCTGCATGGATAGGCCAGTGGCGGTGCTTCTGAAACAGTTAGACTATTGTTTTATTGTTCATCATGATTGGACAGATGAAAGAGAAGTGTAGGGTCCACAGCAGCAGCACCATGGCTCAGTTCCCTCCTCCTGGACATCATTAACACTATAAAGCTTTCACTGCTCAAATTGTGTAAGGCCAGAGAAAATCAAATGGCATGCAATTCAGGCCTTCTGGTTATTGTCTGCTTTGTATATTACATGACAAATGTCTTTTATTATGGTGCAGTTTTTTTTTTTTTTATTATCCATCTAACGTGGAGAATAAATAGCATATGATTGTTTTTTAACAGAAAAGAATGTAAAAACCACAAAACAAAAACAACAGCATAGTCATAGAGCTAATTTTATCCTTTGGCCTACACTGTGGCGTTAATGTGTGGCTTTTCTAGCTCCTAAACACATTTATATCACCAAAGAATGTTGTTTTTCTCCGACAGATACAATGGAACTGTGTTTTTCGCATTATGTTTTGACTCAGCCGTAGCCCTGTAATGTGGTCACTTCATTCACTGGGAATCAAGCTGACAACAGGGCTCACTGTAGGTTTGCGTATCTTCAATTTTCCCCCTGCCTATGTAGCCCAGCGGTCATATAATTCTACATTTCGTTGCTCCTCTTTCAACCTCACTGACTTTATAATTAGTTTCCGCTGCTTCTGTAAACATGAATTCATTAAACGAGGTATGATAGAGTACATTGTGAGGGAGCTGCTGAGATGGACATCACACCCAAAGGACAATCTTAAAATCAGTATAAATCGGTGTTCAAATAGTGAGATCATGTTTGTGAAGTGGTAATGATAACCATCACCCATTTGAATTTGAAAAAGTTTCCTTTTAAGTAACTGCCCACTTATTTAGACTAGAACAACAACAAGGCTTCAGGGAGCCCTGGTAGCTCACCTGGTAGAGCGCATACCACGTATTAAGGCTGAGTCCTCAACGCAGCAGTCCGGGTTTGAGTCTGGCCCAGGCCCTTTGCTGCATGTCATCCCCTCTCTCTCAACTGGCCTTCCTCTGTCTCTCTCCTGTACTGTCAAAATAAAGAAATTCCAAAAATACCCAACAAGATTTCAGTCTAATTGGTACTGTATTGTACTGCTTTTCTCCATGTGAATCAAATATTAGCTGCAGACTAAGAATCAAAATATGAAATCTCACTGATAGTGAAGGTTGGCACAACATAGACACAACAACTGTGTGGATGTGAATTAGTTAGTGTTTACACATAAGGCAGCAGCATTATTTGTCTGATGCTAACCAGACTTTGACAGACGTGTTAGGGCATCTGTTGTGTGACTTCTGAGGCTGAAACACTGCTCATCCTCACTACCGTGTCCCTGTAACCTGCACTTATGAAGTAGCAACATAGCTTGTGAAATGCTCCTAGCACTGTGGTGGCGTAAATACTCACTTGTTTGGTTTAGTAAGCCTTTCACTCTTCCTGCTTACTCGCTCATCTTGTCCATTCTGTCAGATTGAAACAAAAATTAAGGGCTTAACATATAGTGCAAGGTTGCACGCAGGAGTGAGGGTGCGTCGGTGTCATTGTCAGACACGGTTTTCTTGCTAAATATTTGAAGTCATTCGGCTAGCCGCTAATTGTGCCCAGTAGTGTATTTTCTGCTGTGTATTCAATGTGGTAGGAATTTAAAAGAACGTTGCAAAGTTCTTTCCCTCTGACGTGCAAACATTAAAAGGAAAACATTTAGCATGTCACCATTAGTTATTTTGACTCAGCTATGGACCATCACTCAAAACAGTTTAACCAAGGCCTTTTTTAACCTCATCTTTATAAGATGAAGGGGAGAAGATTAACCCAGAAAGGGGTCCTGGAGGCATAATAGCCCCTGAGAGTGTTGCCATGTGTGCATGGCCTTGTCTGGCTGTTGTCCCTTTGTAGTGACAGTTGCCCTGGGGGTGCCAGGGGCCATAGTCCAAGCCTACACAAAAAGAAGTCCAGTGGAGATGAAGGCTCATGCGACTGGAGGAGTGATGTCAGGCCAACAGAGCGTTCCAGGAATGAGCCCTAAAACCCGGAAATGAGTTAGCATTTAGCACTTCCGGTTCCCTCGTCTCACAGTCAATGGTTTTTTGGTTAGATGCCTAAAATTAGGTCTGTGGTTAACGCAAGCTTGACAGTTTTTCACCTTTTGTTCTACGATTTAAAATACGTCAGTAAATACCTTACTCTAGCATTTTGATGCTTTTACGTGTCTTAGAAAAGGCGTTTGCTAACAAGTGAGATTAAACGTCATCACGTCGGACACGAAAACTCACCTACTCACTAGTCCGCCTTTACAGCCTCGCTGTGTCAAGTTTCTGTGAGATATTATACATCCATGGTTTATACTCGCGCAGATTATTCTAGGTCACGCTAAGCGGAAAGGAAAGAGGTAAGTGCGCAAAATCACATAAGTTGGAAGCGTAGCGGTGGTGACGTTGAAGTCTCGCGACCACGGTGTAGTACGTTTATAACCTTTTTTTCTGGCGATCACATTTGCGCTTCAAAAATCATAAAAGCGGTGTTCATTTGTGAAGATGAGATTGGTGAACAATACGTGTAAGTGACACCTTTGTTTGCCACAGAGCTTTTTTTCTGCAATCATCCAAAATCCAGTGGGAAAATCCCTTTGGCTTTTTGTCGAGGGAACCAGAGCGATGCTAACTTCCGAGTTGGCCTACAAAAACATGTCATCCGTGCTATGCTCTATTTAGTGGCCTGGTCAATAAGTGGATGGACTCTTCCCCCCCCAAGGCTGGATCCAGTGTTACCCTCTGTTTAGAGAGAGAGAGGGGAAGGAGGATGACAGCCATTATTGGCATTGGGAGAGAGTCGGTCACCTTTGAAGTTGAAGTATCACTCCCATCTTCACAGCTGTGTTTGCCCCTTCCCTCCTCCTCTACTCTTCCCTGGCTCTGCTCAAACATAAACACTAGCAGTGTGTTCCCTTTATCCACTTACTCTGACTCTCTATAAATACCCACTTGGCAGGTACATGCTCATGATGCATCAGTAGTAGTCTTGAATTTGCTGGTGCATTGTATTTTTTCACCCTCCAGAAGAACTATGGGGACTCCTTAGTTCTTCTGGGGGACCTTAACCGTTGGCAACGACATAGAAACCTGAAGGAGGACTATTGGGAGGAAGAGCCTGCCTGATCAGAACCTGAACAGTAGTTTCTTATTGGACGTCCTGTACTATCCATGGACTGTGCATTAAACCATGTTTGAAGGCTGCTCACAAGTGTTTCAGGACACCTCGGACCAAAAATTATTGTTTTTGTAGTTGTACTATTGAATATTCTTCGGGTGTAAGTTAGTGCATATTTAGAAAAATGTAAAGAGTAGACAGACCTCAGCAGAGACTCTACACATACGCCTTGTTTTTATGTGGCTTACTGGTGGTCTTACAGAGGCAGTTGCACTATGGGTACATGAAAGGTAATCCTTAAGCCATTCTTATGCATTTAACCCTCAGCTATACACTAATTATTTGAAATGTGATTGTGATACAGCCCTTCTGTTAATGCAGGAAGCCACAGGTAACATTTTTCTATGCACACAGTAGTAGTGTAAGGCTGTGTTTAACCGACATTAGCACTGCAAAAAAAAACCAAACACTGCCTCCTTGTCAATTTCAATGAGACCACTATGTTGGCACAGGGAGAGTCCCAGTGCAGAGACCTGTAGCAAAACAAGGCTCAACTTTCACTGCAATGTAATACAACGTCATTCAGCAACACACTGCTTTGGTTAATTAAATATGTGCAAATGGCGTTCTCTGGTAGAATAGTTTGGAATGTGAACAGAATATCTTTACCTTGTCAAGACGGAGGAGTCAATTATTGTGACGACTTTTCAGAAAGTCCTTTCTCATAGTGTTATAAACCACTGCGCAGTGCCTCATTCCATCATCATCCATACCTTCATCTTTTAATATTTGCTCCACTTATGATGTGAAAATTCGAAATTTGGATGCTTTTCCCATTGTGTGTGTGTGTGTGTGTGTGTGTCTGTCTTCTTTTGTTGCCTGCAGACACACATATCCCGATTACCACCTGGGACTGTTCCCGGACAGTGTTTGGCCATCGAAGGAGGCGTGTGTCGACTGATGAGCGTCGTGGAGTGAGCCGCATTCGTCCTCCTACTGGGCTTCTTCAGCAATACTCCAATACAAACCCTTCCACCCAAACACAAACACAAGCGCGCACACACACCGCTCTCACCTCCCCACCACCTTTGTGATGCCAGAAGTAATGAGCTTTAGCTGTTTTAACAGGTGCCCAGGAAGGAGGGAGGGGTATTAGCTTCTACTTACTGCACTTACAGTACTTCCCTTTGCCCCTGTCTGCCTCCAGCATGTACAAACACCCCCCCACTCTCCAGTGTCACCTGGATTAGACTTGATACACCATTGCCTTGATGCACCATTTTTTCTTTGTTACTCTTTTCCAATTAAAAGTGGCTTCCCTCCTTTTGTATATAAGCTATGATTTAGGAATACAGGGTGGATGTTCATGTTGTTTTGTATTGCTGAACAGATGTGACTATTTTCAAACGTTAAGGATTTTCAAATGCAAGACCTTATTTTCTTCTTAAAATACTTTTCAAGGTAAAAAAAAACACATTGCACCTTGCGGAATGAATGCCTGCTACTCAAGATAATTGTTATGAATGAAACATTTATAGCTGTAAGAGTTGAACAGTGATGATACAAGCTATTTGCAATGTTAACACGTACAAATTAACTTCCATGTACTTGTACACATTGTTATTAATCCTCCAACATACTATATACTGTAGCATAACGTGCATCTTAGGTCATGATGAATTTTATAACCATTTCAACCATATAATGCTTTGCTTTGATTGTTTAAAAATGTGAATACATACATACATACATACAGCTATTGCATGTAGAAAATCTACAGTAAGCCACTTTCTGTTCTCTGACAGACATATAGAGTTGATCAAGAAGCAGGAAGCTATGCACGTCCAGAGTGATGCTGATACATATATATAGTGCTCAGGTAGCAGCATTTGACCCCACCGCCAAACATGACTGTTAGTCCTCATTCAAAAAAACACAATTTATATTTCTATAGTCACATCGACAGAGACATGTATATTCTTGCAAAAAAAAAGGACACCTAAAAACTCATTTGTATGCATCAAGCCCACGAAATGGTGCTGTTCTTGAAAGATTGATAATTCTGTTGGGATTTGCTGTTTCACTCCATTACTAATAAGAAATCCAATCTCAACAAAACCATAGTAGAGCTTGTTTATTCTTTACTTGAAAATTCAACTAATGGTATAAGCTATTGAAGTAGTAATATGTGCACAGCTCTCTACAGTGCTCAGTAAGTAAATAAAATATATGTTACTACATTTCTGCGCCTGTCTTTTGTCTTTTAAACTCCATGACATGAGACACATTTTTCTAACTGCACCTTTTCCAAAACTGACGTACATTGCTCTTAGAAGAGCAGTTTGTGTAAGCCCAAACAGACAGCATAAATATCATAATCTGAACTGTGGACTGCCAGAAATGTATAGTCTGGGAACAAATTACATGCTGGGCAGTAACTCGAGTGGGGAAAAAGGAATTCTGCAAAAGGACGCTGAAACATTTCAGCATGAGAGAGGAAATATTAGTCTGTTTGTTGAGGAACATGACTCGATGACTATAAAAAATGTGTGCTGTGCGTCCTCCCCACGTAAACGCAAGATGTTACTTTCCTGAGACACTGTTTTGTTTTTTTTGACATTTTACCTTTTCGTCACATCTAAAAAGTGTGGATTACATAATCAATCAGTGTTTCTCAAAATGCTTTTTTCTTATGAGCTGTGTGGATTTCATTCCTCATGAATATACTTTTAAAGGCTGGTATTAGAGAGAGCAGTAATTTATATCAACAGTGTAACAACAGTCTTTAGGGCAAGAGTTTGTCCAGCTGCCGGCTCTGGATCGTGGCCACTGTAGTGTCTGCGAGGAATGTGCAATGGAGATGTTCAAGAAGATAAACATGTTAACCATTTAAAGAGAGACATGCCTCGCTGTCAAATATCGATGATATCCAGGCGGTTTGCCTCTCAGGTGTAAGATGTCACAGTCATTTGACATCACTAACGTGCAAAATGTATTTGACAGGTCAGGAGGAGCAGCAGAAGGTTGGTTGGGGAGGTGCTGTGACTGTTTGTTTTTGAGGGTCCATCTGAAAGGAGATGTATGTTACCTTGCCCCTAACCCACAGTCACACCGTTCTCCATTAGCTTGATTATGTGTTATTATAGAGCACGTTCTTTTCATCAGAGCTAATCTGTGTTGCTGGGAGACCCTCAGCCCCATTCAACGCAGAACCTTCCCCTTCAAACATCATCCCTCTCTGTCCTGGATCCCCTGAGCTTTGAAAACGGATCCTGGGTCTTTAAAAAGTGGACGGAGTCCTGAGCCATTCAAGGTGTATCCAATGCCTCGCGCTCAGCAAGGCTCTTAAATGCAAAACAGACGGTGGAGCAAATAAAGATCAAAGGCAGCAGCCTTTGCCGCCTGGCCTGCTGTCCTCACATGCCAGGCGCTGCTGTCACAGTGAATCACAGCCATGCAGCTTCTGTGCTCATGCTGACCACCCACCCCCCCCCCCCCACGCCACCACGAACAAACCCCCCCCCCCCACCCCTCAAACCCACCCCACTACCGCCCCCCCCCTCTTAACAAA
>CM022471.1:18782595-19065617 GCA_011952105.1 Coreoperca whiteheadi
CTATTACCACAGGCCTCTCAGATTCACCAAACATAAACAATGTATGGAGATGAACATGGACACAATCTAAACGGACATTCCTACAATAATAATTTTCCCTTTTTAAGAACATAAACTCAGTTCTCCCTTTAATGACAAAATCTGAAAGAGTTATCATTGGTGACACAATTAATGGCAACACTTTCATAAATTTTTTAGAGCCATATTCTATAAAAACATTTTTTTTTAAAACAAAGCAAAGTTTTGTGCCTGCTTTTGGTGAAGTCAAGAAAAGTTCCTTGTGAGCAAGTAAGCATTCTGACTCTGTTGGATTTTTATCCCTCATGGTTCAAAAGAGAAGCAAGTCTTGTTCCTCAGAGCCTAAAAGTAAAAAATGGTTTCAGCACCATTTTTGAGGTTTAGTGGAATATTTAAGCAGTGTGTTTTTTCTCCCTTTCACTCTACAGCGGGCTAGAATTCCCTCGCTTCTTCAAACTGTTTGTAGTAGTCCTCGTCCTGAGGGTTGTCGGGACACTTCTGCCCGTTGTTTGGCGGCCTGGCCTGGTTGTAGCGGCTCCAGTCTCCTTTGCAGATGATCCAGGGCAGGATGTCCACCTTGTAGTGCAGGTCGGTGGAGAACTCTGTGCTGATAAGGTTGGGCGTGCCAGCCCCTTTGCCGCGAGTGATGAGCTTCATGTTGTCGTCGTAGCAGCAGTGCTGTGCTGCCAACGTGGTGGACTCCAGCGTCAACATGGAGCGGATGCAGTAACGGGCCGTTGGCTTGTAGATCTCCAGCTTCTCTTTAGGCCCGCTGGCATCTTTCCAGCGGAAATCTCGGCGCGTGGGAGCATCGTGTACGTCGGCAGTGCTGTACGCCACCTCAGTTGGGTAAGAGCAAGGGCAGCTGGGAAGGTCGTTTGCCACCTTGGTCATGTACTTCTTCAGGAAGTCACTCTTGCAGTTCATCCATCGCTCACAGCTGTCTGTGTCTGGAAGAAATGAAGACACTATTAAATGCAGTGTCTCCTTCCCAACACTGCCCAACATTAGAAGATGAAACCAGTAGAGTGAGAAGGTGTAATATTTAATATGAAGGTGTGTTTTCACTGGGTTGATTAAACACAGACAGACAAAGAGAGGGTGGGCAGCGGCATACTGTGCTCTTCCTGCCCTGCTGCACATTTTCATCTCTGCACAGTAATGGAGCGCAGCAAGAGCATGAGGAATGCTAAATGTGTGAAGGAACATTGTTGCCAGATGGATGAACTGTCTTTGACAGTGTAAGAACATCTGAATGAGGGATAGTCTGGAGTAAGACATGGGTAGGCAGAATCTTACCAACACCAAAGAGCTCTGTGGCATTGAACTCATCTGTTCCAGCTAACAGGCTCACTTCAGTAGCTGCCGTTTTGAAGGCATCTTCAATACCTTTAGAGAGATAAATGCACAGTGAAAGGAGGATCAAAAGATGAAAAGACTACTAAATCAACACGTGCACTTACAAACTCCCCTCTAATATCCATTAGCCATATCTTTACTGGTGTGGAATTCTTTTGTACTGTGATCCAAAAACAAGACTTTACCTGGGCAGTTGGGCATATCACACGTTCTGGACTCGGTGGCTGTACAGGCATAACCACATGACCTGGTTCTCTTCTGGTTGCCATTTCCACAGGTGACACTGCACGCTGTCCAGTTACTCCAGTCCCCCTCTCCGTCCATATAGTCTACATCAGAGGGAAAGCGAGAGCGAGAACCTCAGCTCTCATGCAGGCCACATGCTGAACTTACTCAGGCTCGTTAGCATGCCTCACTAATAATAAGTGGGGGGAGGACATGAAAGGGGAAGTGGGGGAGCTCAAAGTTCCCTTTGACTTTCCCCCTCAAAGCAGACACCACGCAAGCCTTGGGGATCCAAGTTTACAAATAGAAATGTTCTTGCGCGGCCTGGCACAGTGGCACCGGACACTATTCAGTTTCTGTGATTCATTGGTTTGAAAATGGGAAGTGAAATGGCAAGAAATCCTCTTTAACTCCAATTATCATTGAGCAGATCACTGTAATGGGTATACATGGAAACAGTTACACTAGGCTCTACTCACCCCACCACCACCAGCACCACCACGGCTGCACGCAAACCCACACACACACACACACACACACACACATCTTGAAAGCAGTCTCCATCAATGAGGAGAATTAATGTGGGCATGTTGGGATGGAAGTATTTCTGGCCGGTGTCCAAACCTTCCTATACATCCCCCCCCCCCATCTGCCCCTCATTATGAGCATTTTGAATGAATACAGGCCAGATAGCCATCTAGCGCTGCTCCCCTCCTAATTCCATAGCTGGTGGCAGCTCAGACAAAACTCAAAATTTAGAAAAATTGATAATAACCTGCCCTCAGATCAGCAGATGAGACAACTGAATGTAAGATCAATGGCCTGTGATGGATGACCCTCACTGCCTGTCCACAATTATGATTATTAGGTTAAAAACCAGTACAGTAATGATGATAAAATATTTCCATGTTCATTACTGTGCTGTGAAATCAAGGATGAATGAGAGCTGACCGCTGCGATAAGCCAGAAACATTAAACATGGGTTATGGTTTGCCAAAAAAAGATTAGATATACGCCTTCCTTACCGCTGTAGTGCAAGTGCAAATGGATAAAATGACATTTACCACAGCCTACGCATTCCTCTTCGACCATGTTGGTTTGGGCATGCTACAACACGGTCCGGACGCATACTGTATGACAGTGATGACAGTGAGTGTAAATTCTTCCACGGCAGATTTATCTGTGGGGTTCCTTTTGGAGAGTGTTGGTGTGGCGGCCAAACAGTGCTTCTGGTCCCATTCCTGCTGCTGAACTTTGATGAATCGTGGCGTTTAAACTGAGTCACGTAGCTAGCTTCACACCACAGAGGAATCTATCTCATAAAAGCGTGTTAAAGGCTTCAATCAGGGACTCCCAAAGGCTTGCCTGGGATGACTGCACTTATTATGGTGACAGCTTAAATCAGCAAATCTGCAAATTACAGATTCCGCGTCAGACTATGGCCATCTGTGGAGACGCTGGAGACCACTGCTCAAATAAGCGCCTATGGACCCAGCTAAATATTCTGAAATGTGCGTCGTGCACTCATTTCCTTCCCCTCATGTCATTCTCACCATATTCAATTTGAGCTTTGCTTCCTCCCCCGGTGCCTCCTATCCTGTCCCAGTCTGCCGACGGCCTGAGGAAGTTGCTGTCCTCACTGTTGCTCCCGTAGGAGCGATCGTGCTCCTCTGTCTGATGAGTGGTGGAAGAGGAGGAGGATGAAGGCCACCAGTTTCTCCAATTAGGAGAAGCCCAGTTGGGTTTGCTTTCCTTACGGAGGCCTTTTTCCGGCTCAGGGCCCTCCAATCCATCCACCACTTCAATGGTCACCTGTATTAAAGAGCAGAAGTCACTTTATAGTCGATATTCAATAAACACCTGTCAAAGAAGATGCTTATATAGCTTTTTTGTACAGACTTGGGTCGATTGGGTACCGCGAGGTGACACTTTCTGATACCCCTATACACAATATCACCCCCCCCCCCCTTTCTGTCCTAACACATGTGCCTCCCACATGAGGGGGAGCCATCACCCTTGCCCCACAGTCACCCTCCCACCTCTTGGGCTCTCTCCACCTAAACACAAAGTTCAAAGGGCTACTCAGCCTCCTCCAGACCATGAAAGCCAGATGAATCCCAGGATCAAAGACACCCCCCTCCTCCTCCCACCCTTCTCCCACAGCCTCACGCCCTTGCTCAATTGGTTGCTCTGCTCTCTTCCCACATCTTGAGATGTTAATACACTTTGTTCGTGCTCGGATTTAGCAGTGATGCTCTCAGAGATGGAAAGACCCCCTCGCTGGATTAGACAGGCGAATGATTTAAACATGGCAGCGGTTACTCGGCCATCTGCACCACTGAGGGACTCATGGGTAAGGGCTTGCCACACATTTACATAAGCTGCCGTCTGTCTTCCTGCACATGGGTTAGTAGTGAGGCATTGCTGATTAGGTTCTGCCTTTCAACTGTCATTATGATGGACGTGAGACCTACGTGTCTATCTTATAAGCTTCAGTACGAGCCAGGAAGTGTGAAAGTGGACAGGGGCAGAAGGAAGGAGGAAGGGGGAGAAAAAGGGGGTATTGATGTGCACCAAACCAAATTATTCTCCTTCTTCCTGTTTGCTCTTCCTGTCCTATGTGCTTGAGTAGCCATGTCTCACAAGTGAGTGAAAGCATCAAAGCACACGGGCAGGTGCACAGACACACATGATCACCTGTATGTTGGGATTCTGTCCATTGATATCGGCTTTGGAGAGGTCGGGGAAATTGTGCAGATCTAGGAGGAAAGCTCCGGGGCCGTCCCTGTGTACGTTGCTGCCTTGTGCCCACGGGAAGGTGGCAGGCCGGTGGGTCAACCGGTGTTCTGGTCCAGACCTCCGGTCTTCAGGGGCCAGTTGGGCAGAGGAGCTGCTTTTTGCATTTATATTGTTCTGCCGAGGAGAAAAAGGAACATAATATTATTAATTATGCTTTATTGGTTTGTAGTTTCACAATATAAGATTATTAGAATGATTTTAGAAAATATTTTATTCCCTTTTGTGTGACTGTTAAGGATGAGGGCCACTTGGCATCTACAGTGTCTGCACCCAGCAACATTAGATTGATCATGGGGCTTGACCTCTGTCATAAATCCTCTGGACAGTGGACCCATGACTACGTGGACCCTAGAAAGAAGGAGCCACTGAAACAGTGAGACGAAACATCACACTGGGTTCTGTGCGTCGGTCTACTAATATAATCCACCTATAACCTGCAGCCCGAGCAAATGTCACAGTTAGACTGTATATTTCTTCTGTTTGTAATTGACAGAGTATGCTGCAGCTGTACCATGATGTGGACATTTTGAGCATGTTCTGGTGCTGGGCACGAGAACGAGCGATGTAAGACTGATCGTTTTCCCGCACTGGGGCTCTACAGAGAAACCTAAGCAAACATTGCAAAATAATTACCTCTGCCTTCTTGAAGACAGAAAAACATTTGGTCTTCTGACAGGGGGGTTATAAATTCATCCCAAAAGGACAGTTGAGGCATATGTCCCATGTCAGGTATGCACAGAAGGAACAATTATTCCTCAATTGGACAGACGGCCGTAAGTAGTCAGCAATCATCCATTCTGGGGTGGCAGAAAATAAGATCAAAGAAAGCCATCAATCACGTTCCTTGTTTTCTTTTTTCATGTCCCATTTCTTCCTCCCTAGTGTTTTTGTGGCCAGGCTGAGGCCTGAGAATATGGCAGCAGTGCTGTACGGTTGCGGTAGCCAGTCACAGACAAAGTGTCAGCTCAGCCACATTGTGGTGGGCATAAAAGCCCCCAGTGGAGCTGTTTGTGTCCAGCCAAGGTGCACTCTGGGACAAAATAGGCACTGTAAATGGAGCTGCACAGCAAGGGAGGAAAGATTATAAATGTACATGTTACTTTAGTTCAACCGCAAAGGGGACAGCGGCCGCCCAGAAAGACCCTCATATCCATTTAGCATTACTCTTGTTAATTCACTACCGGAGACCAGATGGCGTTAATATGATAATATGATGCATTCCATAGAATTTTCACATCACATATCTTAATGTGAGCTACTGCCATAATTACAATGATTATACAATTGCCCATAATTTTGAGGAAGAAGAGTAGATGGTTCGGCATTTTTCCCATGGCCACCAAATAAAATGAGGGAGAGGTTTTACCATTGATAGGATTGATGAGTTTTTATGAGAATGAATACTCAAAATCATAAAATGTGTGAAAAAAAGATTCTGAGATTCCAAATAAAACCACACATCTTTTCCATAATCCAAACAATTATGGCTGAGCGCTCAGTAAATTTTAACAGCGTCAGCTATCAACCCTTTAAGTGAACATCACAGGAACCCAATTTGGTTCTATCACAAGCACTTGGGCTTTGAGATGCCCATGAGATAAACCTGTCTTTCAAGTTCCCCGCCTTCAGAAGTCACTCAGTGGCTGTAACTGAGCTCCCCCCAGGGAGGCTTACAGGTTCAATCGCAATATAAATACATACAATTGTTAATAAAGTCTGGTTGAGCTCCTTTGAGTGGATTCTATCTCTATGGATTATATTAGCATTTAACTGCAGACCACACAAGTTGCTCTTCAGTCCTGACATTTCTGTTTTATGATACTGATACTGAAGATTGTCATTTAAATCCACTGCCAGAAAACACTTCACAGCCACTGAAAACAGGTTTGTTTTCCCATCATAAGACTTTGAGGTGTTTTCATTCACAACATCTGTCATTTCAAGAAATTCATCCAGAGATGTTCAGGCTACTGATTAAACACAAAAACTAATGTTATTGAGTTATGACTTACTATTTTCTCCATGAGTTGATGTGTTAAAAGAAATCAGATGCCACAATGTTTCACAATACGCAACACAATACCACTGGGTCGTGAAACCCAGTCACAGAGTTTGCAGGGAGATTAATCCTCCATTATCCAGTCTAATCCTATCTCCATCTTCTGTTATGTCATATTATGTTGTATTACACATGACAGGCAGATTATCTAATCCTGACACAAATTTGGTTTAAAGACAAACTTCCAGGGCAACACTTGTGATGATGTTTCACTCAGTATGAGAGGCCACCGAACTGACGTCTACTTGTAAACACAGAGAGTTTGACGGCTTATGGGCAAATATTGGTATTTTAGCACTAATGTGATTTGATTTATGTTAAGATTAGGCATAGATTATCTTGCAGACGGTAGGGTAAAAAAGTGCCATATCAGAGAATCGCTGATTGGTGTTTTTAGAGTTTTTAAAAATATATACGGCAACAGCATATTGCAGAAGTGCTGCAAGCTTGAAAAAAAAAACTCGTGGTAATAAGTTGACATCAAACTGCTTAGGATCCAAAAAACCAAATAGGAATGCAACATGAACCAGCAACAGGAATCAAACTGATTCCAAAGATCTTCCATAAACCACTGTTAGCACCTAAAACTAACGGCCATGGTCACTGAATATTTTCTGATGCGCTATCTTGACACCAGGTTGGTTCATTGTTCAAGTGTGTTTTGTTAGCATGGACAGACTTGTTAAAGTCGCTATAAACTGTCAGTTTGCTGTGGAAAATGTGTCATCTGTCAGCTGGGAAAACCTGCACAATTTACAAACTGAGCCATGGTGAGGCTAGAAAATGTCTAAAGACATTCAATGCAATCACCACTTAATCAAGCACTTAATAATATGCCATATTGCTTTTTTTCACCTTTATTTGTCCATAGGCTACACACTTAAACATGAGAGCCACCAAGGACCTAAGAAAGAAATCTTATATGATAATTTTCCTTGTAGAGAATGTCAAATCTTCCACTTGACTTCTCTAAATGTCAATATTTCATGTTAAATAAACATTTTCATTTTCAGCCTTTGAACTGTCAAACCTTAGACAATAGATGCCACTATAATGTGTACACTGTGCTGACATTCAGTTTACTGTCTTTGGTGCCAGCAGGACAGATGCTGATGTTCTCACCGTAGCAAAATACATCAAGATTTTGCCAAAACATAGAAAAATATTTTAAATATGATGCTGTTGATTACAGAAACAGAAACAGGGAATTCTAACTTGAAAATCTAAGCTGCTTTTCCCCATAAGCACCAAGATTTCACTAAATCTATATTTCCATCTGGGAGCTCAGCAGTGTGAAGGACAAACAATGAAATTGTATATATGAAAATAACAGATTTTCTTTCTGTCTGAGTTACGAGAATTAGTAGAGTTGAAAATAATGGAAAGAATGCACAAAATGGGAATTAGTCATCAGAAAGGAATGGCAGTTGTGTATCAGTTGTGCAAAGCCCGTCAATTCTTGATAATATCAACATAAACACCTCTGTCTTTTCCAAATTGTTCTCAGTGGAGCTTTGTAACTCAACTTAATGAGAAAAACATGCTGTTTTCTCATTTTTCTCCAGTACAGCCCTGCACGAGTGCGCAGGAGTAACTCATTTAAATGTTAAAATATCAGCCGTTTTCCCATTTGATATCACTCATCTGAGACCTTCCTCAATGAGGGACATGCTTTAATTTGGAGATCAAAAGTGACACACCATTCCTCAGTTCATCTGGGGCCTCCCAGGATGTCACCCCCCCACCCCCAAAAGCCACAAATGAACATTTGCACACACAAGCCAGCCCCTCTCCCCGCTCACAGTATCCCCTCTTCTTTTCCCGCTTCCCCCTTTTTCACTTTGTGAGGGCTGCCTAAAGGGGCATGACTCCATTTCAATTGAGAGCAACTCAGGGGTCCTTCCCCCAGGGACGCTGGCAGGAAATGAAGGCAGTGCACATTGTGCCAGATGCTTTTCAACGCTACACTTATGTAGGTGGAAGAGAAAACTATCCTTCCCCTGTCACATGCCTCATACTGGGTTTATGTATGTGTTTATTTACAGCATCAAACGGAGAAGATACATGTTATGAAGGAGTTAAGAGCTCATTAGTGACTGTTTAGACAGGACTCCTTGAAAAATAAAAGAAGAAAATAAGCTCAAGGGTAGAAAACCATGATTAATTAATTAATTAAAATAACATCACACCAACTGTATACTGCCAGAGTGGATGAATCTGCCTGCCTGGGTCAGTGACGATAATGTGCCTCGGACCAAAGAGTTTTCTCTCTCCACAACAGGTGCATGGAGCCGCATCCTGTCATTTGTTTTTCTGTGAATGGCATTTTAAATATGACACCTTGGATCGCAAGTCCGGCCAAAAGATGACATCACCGTCTCCCGGTGGCGGACCAGTGAAGCGTATCCACAGTAGCTCCATAGTCGGAGCACTCATGAGCAAAAAAACTCAACAAAAAAAACATTCAATGCTTTTCTCAATATGGGGCATGAGTGGCAATATAGGCCTCTTTCATCACAAGCCAGAATCTCTATGTAAATTTGGACTAGTGACAAAAGGGATGTTGAGGTTGGAATGGGTGGCATGTGTTTAGTATTTTTACTGCAATTCCTCAGGAGAAACTCCCTCCTGGTCCTTATTCCGCTTGCCCGATCCAACATTTGGCTGTGTGACAAATATTTGATAAATTCCTGGAATACGTCCTCAGCTTTGCATGCCCCAATATCCAACCCAACACAGGCTTGCTGTTGCATATGGTCAGTCTACAGTGATGGCAGTCATAGGGGAGATAAGAGAAGTTTTCCTCACCAAGTTCATTTCCCCTAAGCCCTAATAAAGCATTTATGATGGAACACCATTCCAGTGGGCGTAAACACCCATTTATCATTGGGACATTAAGAAAGAATTTCAGTAGCATGCTAAATATACATCAAAAAGCAGCTGAAGGATGCTTAACACTCTGAAAAAGCCTGTTGATCCCAGACCTGTCTTAACCCTCGAGCCAGGATTTGAGGCTCTACTGGAGTCTGTGTGCTTTATGCTGGTGTTAAAATGGGCAGTTAAACCATTAAAGTCTTAAGTGGTGTCGTGTTGACAAATGTCTCCCGTGTGAAATTTTACTGAGGCACGTTCTAAACTGGACCACAATGCAAAAAGGTGTCAATAAAAACTGTATTTTGACCAGACTGCATCATTTTATTTATTTATGTTATTCTATTTCTTGTCCCTTTTTTTGAAAACTGAACGTTAATATCTACTGATTTCTTCATGTTGCCCACACATATGAGAATAGTGCAGGATCAGATCAAACAAGTTGGACTTAAGGCTTGAACATAAGCAGGGCAGAAGTCAGTTTGATGGGGGGTGGGGGTTACCTGGCACCTCAGCGGTTCAGCTCTGACCCTCTGCCTCATCAACTGAAAGCTTGGATGACACTGATGAGCCCATGCTGACAGAGACGTGCCTGCAGCTAGCATTTAACCCCCAGCCATAGGGAGGTGCATCTGGTGTAGGGGGCTGATCTCTGACCCTGCCTCATCTCCCATCCCTCTGCTGGCTCCCTGCCATTCCCGGGGGACTCCCTAGGGAGACCACATCCTTGTGCATGCCAACAATCCCCAAACAGACTGACAGGGTTCCAGGGGGTTGGAGGCTTTATTTTACCTGGGGCATTGGCTCATGAGCAATGTAAGCCCACCTGTGACCAAATGAGTCCCCTTAGATATCACCTTTTGCATCCAGTGCCCTCCCTCTTGGAAAACACCTCACTATTAACAGGCTTCCTGACTCACCTCTGTAAGTGCTGAGTCCTGATCCAAGCTCAGAGTTACATTTTCCTGGGACAGAGGGCTGCTCCGCAGTACCGTGATGTGCAAGGTAAGGAGAAGAAGTCCCAGGAGCAGCAGCAGTTCCGCCGCCAGTCGCACCATCCTTTTGACGCGGCCGCTCTTGGGAGCCTGCGGTGTAGCCGGAGCTCCGACTCCGCCTCCTCCCGGTGCAGAGACTCCAATCTCCGGATCCGCCGGGGACGTGGAGCCGCAACACCACTTCGGAGCCACTTCGGGGATCAGAATTGCAAAAATGAAGGGAAAAGGAGCGGAAGGGGGGCAGTCGAATAATTTGGGAAAAGAGCTGTGGCCTAGATTAATTTGGATCCAGTTGGTTTTCTTTGTAAACTGTAGGATTGTCCTAATTTAAGATGCACCCTGATTAACTGTTCATGTAGTTTGGTTTTAAGCCAAATATGATATTAGATAGTGCGCTGATCTGCCAGTTAATACAGTGTACTGAACATTGCAGGACTGCAGCATTAACACTTTCCGCTCTTGTTGCGCCCTCGTCTAATCTCCAAACTCAGGAAACTTGCAGCCCAGTTGCCCCGTGGTGTCCCCGCCACATTCTCAGCCTCACACTGCACTTTTCCGCACTTTCACTCCAGCCGCTTTACGCGTGTCTTGGTTTGTCCACATTCTGCGCGATCCAGCGCGTTATTCGACGAGGTTACCTTTTGGAGAAAAGCGCACAGGTTAGTTACAAAATATCTCTTCCCAGTTAAGGCTTCACGGTGGATTTCTGTCTGCTTCAAAAACAGTATTCATCCATTATGCTGCGGATTGCGAGGCCGCCAAAATAAAGACGCGGGCTTGTGTGCGTCTCTAACGAGTCCTGCAGGAGGAAACAAGTCAAAGCACATGAAACTACGGCTTACTAAGACACACGCTGTTCTTGTTTTGCGCTCGTGAGGTGTTTTTATACTGTACGCCCCTGTGCAGGCGCCCTCCCCCTGGTTAACTCTTTCGTCCCTCTCTACCAGCCCTCCCAAACTGGAGTGCGGCCGGCGTTAACACAAAATATTATTGTGGAAGTTCGGGTGTAAAACACCCCAAAAGTATGTTATATTCATTTTCCCATTCCGTCCTTTCTAGTCACAGGATCTAAATGACGGGAGATTTATCTTTCAAAATATCTTAAGGACATCATGGCACATTTCAAAAGTGATTAAACCACGGATATGTATGCTGGTTATCCCTACACACTCTATTATTGGCCCACAATTGCCACTACTCAGGTACAATAAGAACTCCCTGAAACGACCTCAAGTAGGCTAACATTGCCGGTCCCCGGAGGCGCACTGGGCACACAGGCGCGTCGCAGCGCCGGGGAAGACACCCGCGGGCGCTTTACAGGAGGTCTGCCTCGCCTGTCGACGTGCGAACAGCAGCGGCCTCGTCTCAGTCTGTGATTAAAACGCGACGCTGCGGAAGGCGACGCAACAAAGACAAATGGCATGTAATGTGATTAGCCCTCATGAAACTTTTTATTGTCCGCTTCAAAGGACAAGTTAAGTTGTGTCAAGTTACGCACCAAGCGGCCATGTGGGACAGTTCACTGAACCCCCGACGCGCGGAAATCACCGTGCGTCTCAGATCACGCGTCACCTTTAAAGTCAATACAGTACGTTCAGTTTGGTGACACTTGGACGCTACTCACGATGACTAACACGATCTCATCACCTGGCTAGTGTCATGGATTATTCTTCAGCTTCATAACAGCTCGCATAAAATCATTCATCAAAGATTAATTGACGGCATGTCCCGGTCAGGACAATGGAACAGCAGCAGAGCCAAAGCGCCGCCCAAGTTAGACTGCTATAGCCTGTTTATATGAAAACGAGACAAGTACCTAGCATAATATTTCTTCGTGTTTCCTGCATCGCCAGTGTTTTAAATGTGTTGAATGCAAGCCAAAGAAAACCCACACAGGGGCACCCCAATTTATCGTTAATTGTTTCAGTCGCTAAACGACAACGTTGTTCACTGTGAAATGAGCTTCTAGCATGATCCCTAGCAGTGATTCTGAGAAGTTTGGTAAACTCAGGCCCTGAACTTCTTTCACCTGAGCTATTGTCTGCCCACGTGTGCCGGAAAGCACAAGTGAGTAAATGTGGTCTGAGTGGCGTCTCATTTTATATTCTAAGGAAAGGCCAGTGACAATGGAGGAACTGCTGGCAGCAGACAGCGATAAGCATGATGGAGTAAGTCAACAACTTCGATGAAGGAAGTTACCACATTTCGGATCAATTCATTCAGTCATTCATACCCCTGTATCCTGAAGAAAACTGCCCAGATTATCTCACAAACATCTGATGAGGCTGATCAAATGTCTGAATTAGGCTAACATATACAAGTAAATGCTCCTAGTCATCTTCTGTTATAATGAAACACACCACATTGGCCTACTTCATTATGCTCTGTGTTAACAAGTGGTCCCCTCAGTTGCAGTCTTACTTTCTCATGGCACAGCATAGCTGTCTAAACCATGTAAATCTGTTCTTTGTCTGCTTCACTTCAAAAATCCCTTTCCAGAATAGAACAATCTCTGTCTAAATGGAAAACAGAGAGCAGAGAGAATGGCTTGCCTGCTTTGGACAGAGTGGTGGACTTCAAAGGCGTAGCAGAGGATCCCCCTTTAGAATAGCAGCTACATGCCATTCCAATAAGTGCAGCGTATTTGGATCTGCGGTTCAAAAGAGGCTGGTGCAGGCAGACAGGTCTCTGGGGCCTTGCCACCAGTAGTCTGGTTGCACAGATGTTTCGAATGCCAGCTCAGACCGTTTGCCACCTCCACCGAAACTCAGGGCAGTTAGAAGCGACTGGCGTGAAGTTTGGCAAGACATGTGCTTCCCACCTTGCCTAACAGTCAACGTGTATTGTCAACGTGTATAGTCTTTTAAGAAATGAGTTCTTAAAAGAGACTTAACTTGCTTCGTTTTGTGTCTGCTGATAGTCTTTCCTGTCCAAAAAATATATATACTATACAATCTATTATACACCCAGGTTTAGGGTTATATAAGGCTTCCATTAGTTGGACCATACAACATTTTGTGATTGTGATTCGGGTTACTTACATGTTAAGTCTGAATATTGAGTAAAGCAAAAAGCTGTTAAAAAAGCCACCAATATGACATCTTCTTTGAACCTCATTTCATTTTCAAGACTCCTAGAACAAACGTTTTTCACGCTGTGCAGCTGTACAAAAATGTTGCTGGTAAATCTCAGCATGTTAGAGTTTGCCTTTCTGCATAATCACAGTGGAGCTTAGTATTTGAGCACTCCGTGGCGGTGACGCACTGAGTTATGACTGAGAATGAATTCAAGTTTTTGAGTTTCTCTTTACACACATCGGTCTTCTGCTGCAAGCCCGCAACGAGGTTAACAATGTTCACATTTAGACTAAAGGTGAAAGTAAACACAAATTAATAACAGACATCCCGAGGACGTCGGTGCACCCCTATGCAACATTTGAGGCCACCTTTCCCCATCTCCTCCAGATCTTTATGGAACAGTACATTGGTATGACATCACAGCTTTGAAGATTAACAAAACTGTTTTCTGTTGTTTCTGGCTATAGGAGCCAGATGTGGATGTTCACTTACAGAACAAAGTGATCTAGTATAGAGCATAGATTTCAAGGGTTTTCTCCTTTAGGGGGAAAGGAGTTTTGCTCTTTAACTTTTTTTTCCTACTATGTCTATGTTTGCAGTTCAGCTCGCATGTTTTTCCAAGGATTGCATGTTGTATTTTAAGTCCATCGTGTAAAATGTTATCACTATGTTGTTTACGGGGAGGAAGAATCACAAACGTGGTAACGTCCTGGGGGCAAACAAGTGTCGACTAGACTCAATCTGACACATTGTGAAAACACATTTATCATCCATCTATAATCCTTCCTGTGTTAATCAAGTGATTACCCCATACCACGAGAATTTAGAGTTCAGTGCTAATTGCTAGGTTAGGTTTCTGTTGGCTCAGGTGCTGCATACTCTGCATGCTTACCTTCACAACTGTTGCGCAGTCTGTGTGTGAAAGACAACAGCAGGTCTTTAAAACATCAACAATTAAGCTGTTAAGACTTGGTGAATATGAGCAGCCTTGCCACAAAACATGCCATAACAGCTTTTTTATTCTGCGTGGGGGTTGTTGAGATTTAACTGCATGTCAAAGAAGTAATTGCTGTGTGATCTATTGTTTACAGGAAGGTTGTCATTTACTGTGGAGATGAAAGTGGTGTTACACTGAGAACATTTGTATAAAAACAGTTCACTGGGGAACGCAATAAAGGCATCTTCGTCACCTTCTGCTCAAACAGTGCAGCCGTGAGTAGTGTAAATACTCCTGTGTCAGGAAATCAACGCAGTTTAAAAGGGAAGGTTCAGGAGGTTTAGAAGTCTTTCATTTGGATAATTAATCAAACTTTCCATTCCAAAAACACATTTAGGAAGTTTTCAGGTGGGGTATTTGTGTTTTATTGAAAAAAATCAAATAAAATCAGTAGAGAGCAATGCAGCAGTACACCACAGGACAATTTCAAACTACAAATACCTTTCCCATTACTTATAACTACTACTTCATTTTAAGGAAGGAAATGGGACTCCTTACATAAAATTCTTAGATACTGCGCGTCATTCTCTATTAATAACTGCTACCAGCATTTCTAATAAAGGGTGGCTGATATTCATTTATTTGAAGCAAAAAATGCTTCCATAAAGTTTTCAACGTCTAAATAAAGACACGAGTAATGAGACTGCGGATAATGGCCCTCTTTTGCACTAAACATTTAAAACTGTCTACAAATGTGACTGCAGAGAAACTGAACTTCAAAACCGGATGTGATTTGTCTCTGTGAGTTTTACCCGGTACTCGAGTTTCAGACCAATCCAGCAACGCTTGTGCAATAAGTTAATGTACAGTATGTATTCACAAACAAATGCATTCACAAATATTTCAAGGGTTCATATCGTTTCTCTTGCTAAGAAGCACAGAAATACGTGTTCTGTTAAATCACAATGTGTTACAAACAAATAAAAAGCAGCTGCCAACCATTTGGCCCATCTTCTGCTGTGAGACATGGGTGTTACTCTACGTTGTGCGTTTATGGGTCTGCTGTGGCATGGACACTTAGACTTAGTTTTGACACTGTGAAATGAAGGTGTCAAGGGTCATGTTAGCTTCCCCGCTCAAAGTCCATCTCATCATAGAGATCATTTCTAGAGGAACATTTCCGCCGTGAGAACTTCAGACACAGAGCGTCTCCCACCTCATTCAGATGGTGCAGCACCTGAGGACAAAAGAAAAGTCTCAGAACGTGTAGATATGTTAGATTCGGGTGAAAAAAACACCCTCTCCAGCCTCAGAGAGGAATTTCATGGTGTACATTTTTGCGTGTGCGTACCTGGTTCAGCATGGCTCTGGTGTGTGCTGCAGACAGACAGAAGCGAGCTCGGGCCTCTGTAATCGGCGTGGCTGGAAAGCCGACCACCACTACACCGATTTTTCTCTCTAGCATTTCTCGAGCGAAAGCCCTGGTCAGCAACGAAAATCAGAAACAGCAATTAGTTTTTATATATTCTAGTAGACAAATGACTGTAGAGACAAAAACTAAATCTCCCCTGAAGTGGTTATAATGGTCGTTCACAAGTTTTTGAGTTGAAAGAAATGCAGACATCTGTAATGTGGTTACATTATATTCATTTAAAATACCAACGGCACCTTTCTAGTCTTCCGACTACTCAAAACACTTTTACACTCCATATCCCATTCAACCCATACACACACATTCATACACTGATGGCAGGAGCTAACTGCCCATCAGTACAGGAACTACTCATTCACACACACACACACACACACACACACACGAAGGCACAGCTTCGGGAGCAATTGGGGGTTCAGTATCTTGCTCAACGACACCTCGACACATGGTTGGGGGAAGCCGGGATCGAAACGCCGACCAAACGATTGGTGGACAACCCGCTCACCCACCAAGCCACAGCCGCCCAATACAAAATTGTGCAACAACTTTTCACATTTCTCACGTTTTTAAGGTTCAAAGCCTCATCACATTAAAAGTCATGAGGAATCTTGCTCCTTCTAACGCTTGCAAATCCTTAATTATGTGGTTGGGATGTGTGGTATGAATGATTTGTGATAACTTCTGCAAAGCACGATAAATTAAAAAGAGCACATAACTAACAATTTTGAAGGGCTAGAAGCAGCATATCTCTGATGACTTTTACTTTAATGAGGCCAAGCAGTGAACAACTCTTCATTTTGTGTGGTCAGTTTGGAGAATTCAAACCGTAAAATGTGCTCTGAAAATGGTTTTAGTGAATGTGACACAGCAAACCTTTCCAGTTTGTTTATATTTTAGATGATTATTGATGTGTGAGCGGTGCTCTGCACAGATGCCGCTCAACCTCAATCTATCACCAACATCTTTAACATTTACTATATGTCATTAGGACAATGGCAATCCAAAAAGGGTAACTAAATGGCCAGAAGAGCAATTTAATATATAGTAGTGTAGCTACAGACACATTACTTTTATATGATTGTTATGAGATACCTGACAAATGCACTTCGGTGTTGGTACAAGTTTAAAATTCCATAGATCTTGAAATTACATTGTAATTTTTTTAGAAATGTCTATTTTTCAAAATAAATGTTTATGGATAAGACTAGTGAAATTAAACATTTTCCAACAACCACCATTAAAGCCCATTAAAACTGAGCAATGTAAAACCCGAAGCTACTACTGTGGCAGTTTATGATAGTAGCTTCGGATTATGGCAATTACTGGGCGGGATCAGCCTTTTCATGGATATTAATGGTGACTAGCATTGAAAGACACTTTATACGCAATTGATTATATCTGAGTGGCTCAAACAGTCCTGGGTTATACCTAATCAATAACTGATGTTGCCTCTTAGGTGGTTACAGAAACGCAGTCTACAAAGACAGTCCACTACCCTACTGATTCATGGAAACTTGAATAATATGGCAGCCGTCCAAATCACTTAGAGATGATACGAGGTGAGCTGACCTGAAATTGCTTCTGACAACAAGAGATAATTAATATTTATTGAATATCCTGATAGTATTACTCTACTCTAAAAGAGGCAAGTGCTTTTGGTGAGAGTTTAAGTGTACTTACACCACTTTGCCTGGCATGTAGAGCAGGATTGGAACCACAGGTGAGTCATCATTGCCGTAGATGATGAAGCCCATCTCCTTCAGTCTGGCCCGGAAGTATCTGGTGTTCTCTGCCAGTTGGCGGATCCGTCTAATGCCTACAATTAAAACAAGGACACCACCAGATGTACATGAGCAAAGCGCCAACTCACTGTCCCCTGCCCCATATTTCCACTGTCCCATGCAAGGAGGGACATCACCTGTCAGTAGTAGCTAATGTAGTGTGAGTTCTTTGCAGTGCCATCTCATCCTGAGTCCTGCACCTCCGTCCGGGCCATTCCAGCCTCCACTATGAATTTGCTCATGATTATAACTCAGCTGCGGCAGCAGATGGTTCAGTTTTGTCCGCCTGACGGCATGGTATATGCTTGCCAAAATGAGGGTTTGCAAATTGGATACGATGGATTTCGCGCAAAATGAGTGACTGTGGAGTGCCACTGGAGCGTAGCCATGACTGAAACGAATACAAATAATGCTTAAGTATCACATGTATTTCAGATAAATGTATTAGAAAACAAATTAAAGGCAGCAGAGGCGGCCTGCCCTGCTAACCCCCTGTGTGTCCAAATGATGTGAATCAATGGGGAGCCTGGTGCTCTGCGGCTGCAGCAGAGTTTGGCATGGCCAAGTCTTGGAACACAGCTCTGTTTCCCTCTGATTACCTGGGAACAGATTGGCAGTTCTTTCATGGGCATGTAAGAGGGAACTTTAAATCCCCTTATCTCAGCAGAGAGAAGGGGGGGGGGGGGGGGGGGGACACAGCATTCAGGCATCTGCCAAAAGGCAAAGGCTCCATTTTGTAAATTGTTCCTCTCTGCTAAGACAGAGGCCATGGAGGTCAAAAACCTGCTGTCGGACACAGAAATCATATGAGTAGGTGAGAATGTGTGGATGGTTCTGACTGTCAGAGTTTTGCCCTAATTCAGAGCGGTTTCCACCAGTTTGCTTTAAAGTGTGAAATTCAACATCAGTGAGAAAGATGACAGTCAGAGGACGTGTGAGAGAAAGAGGAATAAAAACCTAACTGGCATATATGCAAAGAGCGCGTGAGGTTTCTTGTCACAGTGGGCTTTTATAGAGTTGTGATGGACATTGGAGCGGATGTTTTGAAAGACTGCTCTGTTTGCTGTGTTCCCTCCCCTCTATAAGACAGGTCAAGACTGATTTTTCCACAACAGCAATTTCACTGGGCTACGTCAGATGCAAAGCATGTCTAGTTCTGAGCCAGATGAGAAAGTTACTCATCTCTGCATAAAACCGAAATATATCTCAACCATAAGACACCAGGCTTTAGTCCTTGGAGTGATTAACCCATTACAGCACTCTGCGGCAGACATGTTTTGCGTAACTGTGCACACTAAGATTTGGGTAAAGTGTACAACTATCTGCCATTTACTTACCACCACTACTTCCATCACTACACTCTATACTATACACTATACTAACTATACTCCCATTAATACTTCCTCTATTACAACTGCTACCAGAACTACAACTACAGTAACCCAGGAAGGAAGGATTGCTCTGGCAGTATTGCAGCTGGTCTGTTAATGACTACTTCCCTGTCCTAGTGTCTGATGCCATTAAAGCAGAAACTTTTCAGAGGTACGGCGTTCCTCACAACACACACACATGAAAATGATTTCCTCCACGTTAGGATCTAGTGTGCTCAGAGACGGCACCCCCCCCCCCCGCCCCCTCTTTCTACCACTGCAGACCCCTGTAATTGCTCCCACATTTTCTGACCAAGCAGCTGTTTGTCTTTCCCTGCAGGTCTGGACTTAACTCCTAATGTTAACATTGGTGCTGTCCTCTGGATTTGGTTTGCTATTGTTTCCATAAAATTTATATGAAGGTGTAAAAATGTTTTTAAGCCAGACATAATATTTATCTGTGTTCAGAACATGACGTTTGACGAGTATGTGGATAATAAGATTGATATTGAGGGTGACACTCACTGGAAGGAGCCGCAAAAGCTCAGACACTCACCCTCTGTGCTACCGTCTTTCCCCATGATGCACCTCAGGGCACGTATGATCTGCTCAGTGACAGGAGGGGACATGGCTGAGGCGTATACTGCACTGTGAGAATGACTACGCAGGTAAGCCACCAGCTCCTGCAATATAGAACACAGTGTCACACAGTCACTTTACAATCTATTTTTGTCAAAACATTGAGAAAATCTGATCGTATGTGCATTTAGAGAAATAAACTGTTAATTTCAGATCCTCTATGTAACTGAAGCGTGGCCCTGCACTTTTATTTTAGCACCACTAGAGCGAGCTCATGTACAGTCAACACCTGAGAATCAATTTGAATTTGAGAAAGAACCAACGCTGAAATGAGCCAGAATGAGGACTGTCGTGCTCATTATTCCTACATGTTGGCAGGAGATTCATTCTGCCAGTGGTTGTCGAGAGAAGAGCACGATTTGAGGAAATTGATTCGGTCATGGGTCCCTAGAGCACGTGTGTGTAAGTGGTCTGAGGTTGAAAGCTGGCCCGGAGCTGTGATGGGCTGCTGCTGCTCGGTGGCTGAGTAGTGGCCAGCGGGTGCGGGGGTGATGACACATAGCCGGAGATGCTGTCTGGCCACCATTTCCACACACCGCCATCTGTCCCCACTGGGCGGCGGCTGCGGCTTCCCCACACACACAGGAGGGGAAGGGATTTCAGGGGAAATGCTCAAACGTAGGATAAGAACCCTGAAACAACCTGACATCTGTTTTCATTTAAGGCAGGGGATTTTCACCGCTTTAGGGCCCCGCGGGATTTTGGTGCGACCAAGATAAACCAGTTAAGAGAACATGTCCGAAATCCATCTCATGGCTGTGGCGTGGAGTGACAGCTCAGAGTGTTTCATCGGCCATGCGGTGGCCACAATGCTGATGTGGCGATACATGTCCGAAATGCCACAGAGTAGGAGCGGTGCCAGAACAACACATGCCCTTGAACATACTTGGTTCTTCAACGGATGTATTTAATAACCTAATTTCAGTGCAATCCAGGTTTTGGGTAAAGGCTTAATGAATGAAGCCTTCTTTATGCAAGGTTGAAGTGAATTAGAAGGAGCTTGGAGTGTATTTATTGGGGTATTTATTTTTGGTACTCTCATAAAATAGCTATAACATGACTGTTTTCCAGAACACATCTGCAGCGTCTTTTGTCGGTCAACCCAAATCCACTTAGTGTAGGATTTGGGGGATTCACCACAACAACAAATACGTCAAATGTAAAGGCTTTCTCCCTCTTTTCCTGCCTGTTCTTTCAGGAGTTTACTACAGCCAGCTGTCAAACCAGGCAGAGTGTTCATACTTCAAACATTATCTTGCTTGTTAAAAGTCATCCTGTTAAATCTGGAGCGCAGTTCCAAAGCTTGCCACAAGAAGGGGCTGGCCCTCTGCCAGCTTTACCTTCTTATTATGGCAGAGCAGGGCTGAGCCAACATAAGGCAAGGGCAGGAAGGGTCCCTCTCCTAAATACCTAATTCAAGCAACATGGCCGTTTCCTCTGTTGCTTTCTAATCAACTACCACAAACCCAGTGTGGTTATGTACTAAAGTGTACTTTTTAATGGAGTAAAAAGGAATTACAAAGTCACAGCCTGGGGAACATTTGTTGGACACATGAGAGCTACGAGAGAGGTGGGGTGTGATGGAGTGTGTACGATTGAGCCCCATACATCTTTAAAAACAGACCTGGGTAAAATAGTGTTTGAAAATACTTTGCATGATGTGTTTTAACATGCTTTGGAGCCAAACGTGTTAATGTTGTTACACAAATAATGGTTACCAGGCTGTTTGAACAATGTCAGGAAAGTCAGCTCAGTTATTTGAGCTGACTAAGACATATTACCCAAGGCTATTGGAACTGTTTCTATGTGATTAATCCCACCTACATACATCTTAAAATCGATCTTGACCCTGTTTGGGTCCAGAAGGATTATTTTTGCATAGCAACCAGACTAGTTTCTGCCTGACTGGAGAACCAACAGGTCCACTGCAGTGTTTCCAGTTCAGTCTTTTACAGGTGTGCTATGAACTGGTGATATGGAGGGAAATGAAAACAGTGATGATGGATTGTATTATAATTTATGAGAGTCAGGGTTGTTAATGAGTGTAACAACACACTGCTGTTTTGGTTAAAAACAAAAAGGATTTGTAAAAAGAATAGACTAGCTGTCTAGTGCACTCTAATTTTTATTCTCCTGTTTAATCGGTTTCATTCAGTTTTAGCTCATTGCTATCTTCCATTTGATTTCACTCTTTTCAAACCCTACATGTCTTTTATATTGCCTTGTGTTTCTCTTTGTTGTTTTTTGTAAAGCACTTTAAATTGCCTTATAGAAATGTGCTATACAAATAACCTTGCCTTGATTCTTTCACATTTTCATTCACTCTCTACTGCCAACTATCTTATAAAACCAGGAAACCTTAGGTGAAAAAGTGTTCTACCTAGGCCTACCTTTATAATCAGAATCAGAATCAGAAATACTTTATTAATCCCCGAGGGGAAACTCTTTGTAACAGCAGCTCACTGTCACGTCAGTGCACATAAGAATGGAAGTCCTAAGCAAAAAGCAAAAATATAATACACTATAATACAGGTAAGTACAAGTGGGTATAAGTATAAATTTAAATAAGTAAGTGTAATGTACAAAGTGGGTTTACCGGTTGAGGTTAATATTACAGTATAAAGTAACAGTGCACGAACTGTCAAGTTACGTGTAGCTTATTAACAATATATAATGGGACGGAGGATATTGCACAGCCATACTAGAAGTATAAATAAGTATCACAAATTAAATTTAAAACAGGGTGTATTGCACAGTAGTTTAAGAACCGAATATTCCAAATGATGTCCAGTATTGCAGAGATGTTCATGATCAGTGTCCAGTTTAGTGACTTATGGTCATATCGACTAACACTTAGAGGGAGGAGTTAGAGTTTGATGGCCACAGGCAGGGATGACTTCCTGTGGTGCTCTGTGGTGCAATAAATGTGTTGAATAGGATCAAATTCTGTGAACAAACAAGAACAAGAACCTTTTTCCCTGCGATATAGCCTCCAGCTGCCCCAAAGCTCTTGGTGAAGGTGCCCATCATCACGTCCACATCAGCTGGGTTCACATCAAACAGCTCAGTCACGCCCCTCCCTGATGGTCCCACAGCTCCGATACTGTGGGCCTCATCCAGGTACAGATACGCTTTATACTTCTTCTTCAGAGCGATGATCTCTGGAAGTCGCACCACCGAGCCCTCCATGCTAAAGGCCGAGAATCCCACAAACAAAGAACACTGTTGCAAAAGGAACAACGTGCACAACCATTTTATCAATTCTAAACCAAAGTCTTAAAGTAATTGAGTTTAAAAAGAAAATAATCTGACCCCGACCTCAATTTATCCACCGCAATGCTTATGTACATCTGTAAACGCATATTACATCATTTGACAAGCCCCAATCTTCCAAGAATCTTTCTGCTGGCCTCTTTTACTATACTCCCACCTTTCTCCCATCTCTTCCTCCCCACTGATGCAAGCCTTTTAAGGGTACAAGTAGACAGCAAGATTGAGTATATGGCTGGGGAATAGAGCAATCCCAGACCTGCTATCCTTGCTATGGCTGAGAACGTCTGCAGCCCAAGTGACATAAGACAGGGTTTCACCAGGACCGTGGTGGACATCAAAGGCAGGCCCAGGATATAGCTAAAGCATGCTTATTCTTTATTCAAGCCTTTTGATGTTAAAGGGAGGCGATAAATGGAGCATTCGTTCTTTCAGTGTCGTACCGAGAGGTGCCATTTCTTTAATGTCTGAGCCTCATATTAGACAAGTCTGATAAAGGCAGTCTCATGATGTGCAATTAAGTTGTCTCTCAAATTACCAGGATTGTTGTGGAACTAATAGTTATATTAATGCAAACTGATGGCCATGTGCAAGGTTTTCTTCTTCCTTTGATAAGTGGATTGTCATAAAGCAATTAAGTAAACTTCACAGCTGACTGACTGATTAAATGTGTTGAGGAAAAAATAACATGTTGACTAAAAACCACAATGAATACGACATGTTTTAGTTCAGAAGGTCTGAAATGTAGGGCAGAAAGAGGGAAGAAAGGAGAAAAGAAAATGGCTGTGATAAACAGTTGGAGTTGGGGGTGTAGCCAAGTCAATCTCTGTGGCTCCATTTGGCCTTGATTTGGAGCTAATGAGCAGATGGAGAGGGTCACAGAGACTCGGGATAGCTCACTGGCGGGAGAGACACACAATACCTTTCTCCTCTCTCCAGTAATCAAACAGTACCCAACCACAAGCGCGCACACACAATCTATTGTAAGGGTAGAGAGGGAAGCAATTGAAAAAGAGACCATTATATGAACTGTTAAACGCAGGTAGAAGTCTTAATTTGTAGCCTGAGTCTGGCTGTGCAAACTCTGCTAAAGACCACCTGGAAGCCCATACTTACAAGGATTGACACAACAGCTCAACTGACCGAAGATATGTGTCTGTGAGATTGCGATGACACACTAAAGTGTGTGTGTGTGTGTGCTGTATAATGAAGGCTGACCTATAGATGCCTTCCACCATGATGAGGATCTTCCTCCAGGGCCGGTGGGTCCGAGGCTGCCCTGAGCAAACTGCCTCTCTTAACAGCTTCTCCAGACTGTGCATGTCTGACACACATATGCACAGACACACAGGAGAGTGAAAGGGAAAGAGAGTGAAAAAGCAGGCAAGGACTCACCAATCTAATCTAAATTCAAACCTTATCAAGGGAAAAAAACTAAGAACTTAACACACAGAGTAGTTTGAAATAGTATATATATAAGTAGTAGTGCTACTAAAAAGAAAAAACAACAGTAAGTAGAGTAATAATTTCCACAGGGCAGGGCAGTTCACAGAGTGCAGAAACCAGTACTTTATCTGCCAGAAACACCTTCCACAAACTACATACAGGAAATACCTCTGCAGTCTGATGCTAATGAACACCTATGCCAGTATCAAAGAGGATTACTAACCGAGCTAAATATGGGTTTGGCCAAAAGGTCTCTTCAGTGCAGTCTATATGGTTGCTTAAAAAATTATGACTGAAAACTTGGCTTCAGCAAAATAATTTATAACAGGTAATGGTGAAACTACTAATGATCCTTTGCTGCACACCAGCAGGTGGCAGTATTGAATAGCTGTAGTTAATAAGGAGCACTATTCAAAGTATGACTGCAATCCAACCATTTCCAGCTGAGCAGCGCGTAAACCTGTCATAGATAATAATCGGCAATAGATGATTGATACTGACACAAAAACAGAGGTGGCAGGCGCTGTTCTGATAAAATCCCTTCCTGAAAGCTCAGCAGAGCACAGTTCACCTAATGCTACCAATATCAACACTGAGGAAACCAGTGAATGAGAAATCAGCGGTTTGCTGTGTGCACAGACAAAAATGAGGAAAAGATTATTTCACAATTAAGCACTGATTTAAGATAGGCCACGGCCTGAT
Organism: Coreoperca whiteheadi; assembly: GCA_011952105.1. NCBI lineage: Eukaryota > Metazoa > Chordata > Actinopteri > Centrarchiformes > Sinipercidae > Coreoperca > Coreoperca whiteheadi. Next base: position 18,807,576 of record CM022471.1, read on the forward strand.
ATCAGATACTGTATGACTGTGATGAGGAGGATGGTCATCTTTTCTCCTACACAAGACACGTGCATGTAGTTGTGAAAATCCAATAAGATGTTATTATCTTTGCACCAACCTTCAGGGTGCACAAATGCTACTAGCTTAATAAACAAAGCCCAAATTTAAATTAAATACAATGGTAGCACTTCATTTGGATAGTCCACCTACAGATAGTTTAATAACAGCCTATTTAGTTGAGATTCAACAATTCCACAATTTCACAAATAAACCATTTTCTGATATAACACTACTGTGGTTATTGGTTACGGTTTTGGTTAGGTTTAGGCCCAAAAAACAACTTGGTCAGGGTACGTTCATGAATTGGCGCATATACTATGTTGATAACCTGTTAAACATCTACAGACAAAGCGAAAACAGTTGAAATGTTACAAATACTCTATAAAATATCTGTAGGCGGACTGTACTAATCAAGTCTAACCGATACATTTAAGTATTTGAAAGAGTAGGAATGCCAATTGTCAAATCCATTTGAAGTATTTCCAACATACAAGCCTGACAATGTTTGACTGGAAAAAACCAGTTCATCCACTCTCTGGTATGAAATTCCATTGCTGTTAAAGACACAACTCAAACATTTCAAACATGATAAACAAATGATCTCAGACATTTTAGACAGAGATTGGCAATGATATACATAATTGTTTTACTTCTCTGTTGTTGTGGCTGCGTTGACTGGTATAACCCTCTTAGTAAATATTGGCCTTGTACTAATAAAAGTGAGTGTCTGGTAATGGAAGTACAGAGGCAGGGAGGGGTCAGCTACTCAGGTGCCTGAGGGCTCTTTGCCTTTAGACAGGCCTCTGGGATCTGCTTGGAGGACCCATAACTGACTCTGCTTGTACCTGTCAGGACACATTTGCTACCAGAGACCCGGCTCATTTGTCCTGTCTCCTGAAAGAGCAGTGTTTCCAATGCAAGCACGATGAATGTTGTATCATTCCTGCTTAATAATTCTCTCTTATCATCTATTGACGATATGTAATTTGACAATATAATAGAGAACAGATAGTTTAAGTAAGATGACATTTTCATAAAAATAAACGTCTGTTTTGCTGCTCTGCTTCTGATGGATAAAACACAGTCGTGACTGTAAACTGAACCCATGTCATTAAAGCTTTTACATTTGCTGCTCTAAACACAGAATGTTAAGTAGTTCTTTCTAAAGGCAAATCCTGTACCACACAGAAAGTAATGTGTTTCTCACAGGAACAGCAGTTTGGAATGAATAGAAGAAAACTGGATAATGTGAGCAGCGGTGGCAGCACAAACAGAAATTCAAATGTATTCAACAGATAGTCTATGGCTAAATACACCACAGTGCTATCATCAGTGTTTGATTGGCAGGACTAATGAATATTAAGCACGAAATATGTTGGCAAACTGAAACAACACAGGTCTCATAGCTTATAACTTAAATAATGCTGGGTATTGTGTTGTTGTAAGTCAGAAAAAATTTGAGTTATGTTCAAACCAGAGAGTTATTGGACTCACTGTTGTGTTTGAACACCCGGATAGTGGCTCCTGACAGTCTGGCCCCTAAGATGAGAGATGTGTGATTGAGCTCGTCACTCAGTATCAAACAACCCTGGAAATCAGCAGAGGGAAAATACTTCATTCAAATGTCCTTAAGAAAGCATTCCAGTTCCAGTGTAATAGTGTAACAGTGTAACATTTCTTACGAACTCAGTACACACAATATTGCTGTCTGTACATTACACTGACTATTTGGCAGGAATATCTGATTAATGATAAGATGATGAAATTTGCATATATAGCGTACGATGGTGTTTTGCATTTAGTGGTCTATACTTAGTGAGAGAGCCAATTACATTCTCCCTTGGGTACAGAAGAAATGAATTAGCGTGTAAACAGTGAACATTATCATCAGAAAAAAACGTTTATGGATGAAAATCAAAGCAGTGTGTGTTACCCACCTATTCGATTTTATCTGTTTTCTGAGAGACTGCTTGTTTGTTTGTGTATTTCAACATAATGTTTTGCTGTTTTGTACTGTGTCCTGTGTAGAATGTTGCTCTAAGAGGATCCCCCGGGCCAATCACATGTCCCACTCCTCTTGCCCCACCCCCATCCATGCTTCAATCATAATCACCTATGTCTAGATCCTCTGTGTATGATAATAGTATGTATGTACTGTACTGTATGTAAGTCATTTTTCACTTCATTCATGTCTGATGAAGATTCGGCCCACAGACACATTTTCACGATGGAGAGTATGATACTTCATATTCCATACAAATCAGCTTGCAAGTTAATTCAGCTGTTCCACGAAATTCTCTCCAATACATTAGCATACTTAACAGTGAAGCTCTGAGCATTTGACTGCATTAGTCTGAATGAACTCTTGTAGAGGGTATGTTGACACCGTCTCCGTGACAGATACCCTCGGTTTGGCCTGGGGTCCAGCTGGCTTGGTCCCTGGTCTACCAGCAGCTGTCACTCTAATGTGGCTCTGCCTGCACAGCAAGGCCTGTCCTGGCACAACCTGTCCCTGTAGGATAGAGTTGGCATTGTCGGTTGACCCACAGCCCCTGCGGGGTTTTGGTGGGGGCTGCAGCCTAAGGGGCTGCTACACTTCTTGGTCTGCATAAACGACCCTGTTCTCATCGCTTAAACAGTCAACCTCTCCTTCCTCCTGTCCGGTCCAATCACAGCTATTTATGCTGTGTGTTGCCCCTGGTAACCCATGGCCGTCTGTGTGAGCCAGGCTGGCGTGCTGACAGGCCAGAGTATGGGTAATCATACCCCTGAGTGGTGGTCTTAACAAAACTTGCCCTTCCTTGTCTATGTGTCTGAAAGCAGCTACGCCCAGAGCCTCATCCTCCTGGCTACTGTTATGTTTAATTATGAATTTAATTAATGGGAGTGGGTCGGGAGTTGTTCGGAGCTGAGTTTAGTTGACTGTTATTCATTAATTTAGGCCATATGCAAGAAAGGAACAAAAGCTTGGCTAATTAGATTCATTTCTGCTGCGCTGCAAAAATTACACCCATATACAGTAGGATCTCCTATATACAGTGTGTGGAATTTAGTGTGCAAAATAACAAACCTTGCCAACAATTGCTGGAATGTTCATTGAGTTTGCGGCAAAACCCATCCCAAAAGCCATGGAGGACTCGACTCCAAGGAAATCGGCCACAAGTTGCTCCAGCTCTTCGTGGATGCGCAGGTTACCTACAAGACAGAAATCACAAAAGGATAACTCACCCTGACAAGATCACTGTACCTGCCGGTTTATCTGGTCGTCCTTTAGTCCCTGGGTTTTCTGGTCTTTGTCATCCAATCACAAGTTTTGAGAGAGATGAATGCCTCCTGATAAAATGCCTGGACTAGCAGCACACACAGCCTCTCACTCTCTAGGGATTTTAAGAGATTTATAAAGATTCAAGATGTGGTAAATTTGTAATTTAGTTCAACTACCCTTTTTCATCCCAGGTAATATCAAGGCAAGCCCTGCAAGGTCTAAAATGGTTCTGCAGCACATTCTGGGACTGAGGCAGTCGGTTATAACCCAATGTGACAGGTGGGGACCAGAATTCATTTAGAAAATTGATCAGATTGTAATCTGTCACCTGGCATGGTGTTTTTCTATTTTGTGCAATAAAAGTGGGATTTTGGGGTATCTCTGTGGAGCTTTCAGTACTGCCCTTGTGGCCAGCTGATAAAAAAAGAATTACTGTTATAATTGTGAGCTACAGAGCGCGAGGTAAGCAGTGAAAGGTTCATATACACTGTATTTTATTTCTGCAGGCTGTGGGTAATGTCATATATATAGTAGAAATACACTAAAACACATGAGCTCAATACATTTTAAAACACTCTATACTTACTATATACTTACTATAGTAGACATTAGTTACTGTACTATAAAGTTACTAATACTTCTAACTCATAAGTGATGCAACTAATAATTGCTAATGAATGTTTAATAATACAGTATATTACCCCATTCATTCTCAATAAGTACGGTAAAACTGGCAACATCACAAAAGAAACACAGAAAAACCCTCAGTAAAATGATGTCTATTAAGCATATTTATATCTAGTTCTTTGAAAAACTACAAAATAAATAAGCAATGTAACCATCAGCAATGTAAATAAAAATGAAGCCTGGTTTTGAGATACTGTGATGTCATTAAGGCAATCCTTAATGCATATGCTGCATTAAATGCATATACATGGGATTGTAATCGTTTTAGACCACATAGAGCCGAAATTAAACATTTCAAACTGAATGTTTCAGGAAGGACTGGAAAATGGGTATTGACTGATGTGTATAAAACCATAACACAGTGAAGCAGCTCTGTCTTTATGCTGATTCCCATTCGATTCTTTCCATCAGGCCTTGCGCCAAGTCAAATCGATTCATACATTTCCTCATCCACTCAGGCTCACAGCCCCTGCTGGCGTGTGCAGCTGTTTTGATCAGACTGCATTGGCATTTGCTCTCTATATACATTTTACTTAGCCGCGGCTTCATGGAGATGCCCTGCCTCCTTATTGATATGCTAACCACATAAGGCTGCTCTAGGTCTGGATACTCTTCAGGTAAGAGATAGTGGAGGTCTTATTAGATCTCACTCACTTTGCTTACTTGAGTTAGCTGAAATAATATGACACTAACACTGTCATCTCATTAAGCTTGGTTGCCTGCATGTTGCCTTGTTATATTTTTTGTTGGCATTTTGCTTAATTTTGACAGTCCAGTAGCGAGAGACAGGAAAGGCAGGGGAGAGAGAGGGGAATGACAACAGGAAAAGGCCTGGGCAGGACTCAAACCCGTACCCACTCTGCCAGGTGAGCTACCGGGGAGCCCACAATCATCAAAGCTTGTTGACAAAGAAAAAGCTATATAACTGTTGCCAAGGTTGGAAAGCATTATTAAAGAGCGAAAATAAGGATTGTGCTTGCAAATCTCCAAGCTAAATCTGTCTCTTTCATTGTAAACATGTGACTGAGGTTTTTCTTCAAAGTCTTTTCAACAAGCCAAGAAAACACCCAGCCTGAAAGAGTTAATCATTTCTAACACCAACCTAAACTGGAATCTCAACAGACAAGTACAGCATTTATGGCTTAATCCAAACATGTAAACATGCAAAAGAGTCCTATTACATTAGTATATTAGTATACACAATATGGTGAAATACACTATATGCTTGGTAATTGCACTTTGTATTTCTTGGTAATTTGTCATTAATTTGAATGCATGACATCATTATCTAATTAACTGTATGTTAATGATTGCAGGAAAAAGTGAGCTATTCATTAAGACAAATCCATGAATGTCTGTTTGTTCATAGGGCGTGCGTTCAGTGCACTTTGTACTTTCACATGCCTATTCAATAACAAAAGACATACCTCAAATTGCACTTGCTGGGCACTGACATATATAGTAATTGTAGGAGAATGATAAATAATTGTTGGTTACGTTTGTACTCAACTTGACTGAACTGAACTGACCTGACACTGTGTAAAGACAATCTCTAGGAGTTGATCCGAAAGCCTAAAACTGAACTGCAGTTTCTAAAATAAATTAATATCAGATAATGTAGAAGGAGAGATGAGATAAAACATTTGAAAAAGAATCGCGCATAACAAACATGTGAACCTAAATCTTAAGAGGATGTCAGAAGCACAGACAAGAGTGAAGTGGGAAACAAGAAGTGTAAACATTTTTTAAATCAGAAATCGAGTGCTGGTAAATTCAATAAATACATATCCAGGACATTTTGATTTTGAAGATTGTTTGTGTATCACCAATACAAATCGCTGCATGGGAACTACAACACTGGTGATGATGTCGTCACTGCTACTACAGAGATACTGAGGTCTTTAATAATTGATGCCTAATCAGATCTCATGGGAGAAACGCTTGTTATTCCTTAACCCTCTCCATGAGCCAGCTGAAACACAGATTACAAACCCAGGGCAAAACAGTCCCATTTTGAAAGAGAAATAAACATATAAATAAATCACATAAATGAATAATAGATGGTGCAGAGGAGTGTGTGTGTGTGTGTGTGTGTGTGTGTGTGTGTGTGTGTGTGGTAGGGGTGGGGGCTACTTGCACTCTGACGATCACATGCCCTTTAATGCCTCTGGTTTCCACTGCTGATATCATGCAACTCTATGCAGCGACTCAACCCGCTCTGAGCTTGTCAGCGCACCGTCTGCTAGCCTGCTCTCAGTAGATATACAGCACGGTGTGTCAGAAGTGCCATAAACTAAACATGATTGACAGAGAGAATCTTCTTCCCTAAAGTAGACTTTGCAAAGTGTGGCCTGTTCAATGGCTTCCATAATGTTTGCCCTTTGGCAGGTTTTGACCGACAAACGCACAGCTGAGGGCCAATCATCAGATTTCACTGCTGCAACATCGCTATGCTGACATGAGATTCTGGCACACACAGCCACTTAAACATCATCAGAAGCTGGGTGGAAGTCCAGAGGATACAACAAGCATTTAAAATTCATCTGAAGCCACAGATCCAAGTTTCTGATGCTTGCTGTTCTCACACTTCCATCACATATATTCCTTTTGCATCCTGCATAATGTCCAGGGTGTTTCATAATGTTAAATTCCACTATGATATAATGTCCCCCCACTCCTCAGAGTGGACCAGTATGCAATGATCTCAGCTTATGCCCAAATGGTACATAATTCAACAAAGGTTGAATAATTCATATAACACTGCGGCCACTGAAAGATAATTAAACACAGGGGCCGTATAGTTCATGAGAAATATAATAAATGATGGCATATGTGATGAGGGCGATGGAGTTTAATTTCCAGTTCAATACTCAACTTATTCAGTAGCACCAGGTCCTGCCAGAAACTTTTAAAATAGACATTTTGAAGCACTGTAAGATGAAGTAAAAGAGACACCGCCATATGCTGTTTTAAGTTGAATAATGAAGTGGACATTTTATGGTCAAGATAAAATGAATGTCCTTGTTAAGAGGACAGGGGCCACACATGTTTTATTTATTTTTTTTAAATCTGTACAACTGCACATAACCACAAACTCACCTATTTCCTGCCTTGTGCTGCAAACACCAACCCCATACTGGCGCGTTTTTTCTGCCACAGTTTTCAGGAAATCAACGTTGTTCTCAGCAAAACCGAGGTAGTTGTAGGAGCCCATGTTGATGACGTCGTGTATTGTCCTCCCAGTTAGCCTGCAAGCATGCAAACATTAGGAATCATGAAAAATCTTTCTATTTTTTTCCTTTTACATACACGCACTCAGAGAATTAATTACACCTTATAAAAAGCAATCAACATTCAATTAAATGTAATTGCTAATCATAAACTTGTTTCTTCGTCAGTGGAGCTCTGTTCACGAGAAGCAATTATAACAATTTTCATTCAAGGTAAACAGTGTATTCCTATTTGCTTGGACATTTTTTAAGTATCTAATCAAATCAAGAAATCAACAAATGACGCGGCCTTATAATATGTAAGTACACGTGTAACTCCATAGAGAATAAACGGGGGAAAGATGGAAAGTGTGAGTGTAATAATTTCTAGGCAAGTTGAGCATTTTAAAAGCATTTAATCAGCAGGGCCTACATCTACTCACGGCTCAAGTAACCCTGCACACCACTACACAACCCATCCGCATGTCTCTTTAGCCCCTTCACTACAAAAGACAAGCTGACTGCGCCATTTCTTTTTCCAGTCACATTAAACCACTTTAAACATGTAATCCACGCCTTCCCCTCTTTCCCGATTCAAAATGTCGTATCCCCTCCCCATGGCTCTGTTCATTTTCCTATTCATAATATATTCCCTGACCATGCTGTGCAGCACAGAGGCATAGCAACTGTATCCATTTAAATTTAGTCAAATTCAGGACCGACATGTCCTAGCTGATGACACATGCTCGTGTGCTTTAGTTTCTGTCTTTCCCCATTAACTCATAGACGGACCTGGAACTGGCCAATTGAATCTTGGTTGTACAGTTTCTAGCCCCAGAAGAGAGATGATTGTGTTCAAAAATACTTGCTGGTCTGTCTTAAGCTGGAAAAAACATTAGAAAATTCTTAAAGGTTCAGTGTGTAATATTTAGGGGGCTCTATGTGAGAAATAGGCGATAATATTCACAAGTATGTTTTCATTAGGGTATAATCACCTGCATATAAGAATCGCTGTGTTTTCATGACCTTAGAATCAGCCCTTTATATCTACAGAGGGAGCGGGCCCCCTTCCAGGGAGGCCGCCATGTTGCACCGCCATGTTTCTACAGTAGCCCAGAACAGACAAACCAAAGACTGGCTCTATATAGGGCCTTTTGCATTTTTTGAGTTTGCAGCCACTTTAGTTTCTCCTTGGAAAGGGAGGCTGAGGTGAGCGCTATTCAAATGGTCGCAAACAGCAACTTCACTGCTGGATGCCACTACATTCCACACTGCTCCTTTAAGTTGAGCAGGATATATATGATTGTGAGCCCACAGTATGTCTCATCAACAGTATGTCTGTTATAGATGCCTGGATTACAGTACCTGAATGTCCAGTTGTAGTCATCAGACACCCTCTCCATCAGGTCAAAGACAGGTCCTGGCAGACTGCATATAGGACGGTTCCAGTTGTCTCGTACCCTCATGTACAGGTTTCGAGTGTAAAAGTTCTCAAAATCTTGATAAAGTGGTACAAAATCCTTAGAGCAAAGAGAAACATTTTCAGCAACTTCACAGTACGCCAGTACCAGTATGTCACAGAGTGGTGAAACAATAAGAGCAGGAAAAGTGGCTTCACGAATTCTGATCACACTGGTGACACTAAAAGCTATCCAAGCACTAGAATGAAACAAAAAATCCATGTCAAAACCAAACATTATAAAAAGATTGCCGTTGTTGAGATGAATAAAAAGCAATTTCTCAGTAATTGTTTTCTTAAAAACCAAAGGATTCTGCATATTCTTTATAGTGAGAGGTAAGAGCTGGCCACACACCAGCCAAATCTTTTCTATGTTGAACTTAAAGTTATAGAAATTGAGATTATAACAATATTTGCTTTAATTTAGTGGCCTGATACATTTCTCAAAGAAGCTTCCAGGTAAGTAGGTATCATATAGTACATGATTTGTGATTCATGCTCTAACCCTCTAGACCATACGGGTGTTCATTTTATGATCTCCATGCCTGCCACCAAGGCAGGTGACTTTTTATCTTACAATCATTCAAACCACCTGTACAGTTGTAACCTTGGTTGGAGAGTTAGATCTGCAGTACTCTAGCCTTTACACGTACATGTACTGTATGTTTTCATAATAATTCAAGACAATCTTTGCCGTGAGCCTATGTCCGATCCAGTGACGCCACCATCACAACAGAGCCCACATACAGTAGAGCTCCTCTTGCCTTTACCTCGTGCGGTAAATGGCCGGTGTCAAACAAAGGGGGAAAACTGGTTATTCCTCCTACAGTAGAGACTGCTTTATTGCTGCCTCATCAAGATAATGACAAAACATGGCCACAGCATTTGTTTTTATATGGTTATAGCTTTTTTAATATGAGCCACACAAAACAAATCATTAACTACTACCGACTTATCTTACATAGGATTTAAGAAGTCAAATCTATGGTGATACAATAGCTCTTATGTGGCAGTGCTTAGGCCTTATCTATAATCTAAAGCACAGTAACAAGAAAGAACTTTAATCCTGTGAGATTTAATTAGGTCTTCAGCAGATATTCTCTGTGGTGTCCCGTCTCACCCATGGCAACATTATTGTGCAGGGGAACATGAAGGAAGGCAGAAAAAGAGCTGAAGAGCAAAAATTGAAATAATTAGGGGGAAACAAAATGTGTTGACACCTGAGGCATAAATGCTCCTCTATTCCAACGGTCTCGGTGCATGTGTGTGTCTACAGCATGCGTATGCCTGTTTGTGCTGATTGCATGTTTTACCTACCTTCTGTTCCTCTCTTTCCTGGGCGAGGTGGCACTTCTCGAAGCCCACAGCTCTGAGGAAATCTCTGAGGTAGCCAAACAAGGTGACAATGCCAAAGCCCAGGTATGTCATGACAGCCACGTAGATGGGCGCTTGTTCAAAGGACTCCTGCCTGTGCTGCCTGGAGGCGACACCAGTCCCTGGGCCATTTTTCTATACAACAAGAGGCCCACATAAGCTTTCTTTCATTGCAGACACGACAAGAGAGAGCAACACCGTTTGGATGAAAGTGGCTCGATATCAAACGAAGGGTCGTAGTTAACGCACCAGTTAACCTAAATAAAAAGGAGTCGGACAGTGGCCTACTGGTGAACTTCCAGAAGTCACAACAATGAAGCAAGAAAAAAACTGGAAGACCAAATAAAAGCTGCAAAAACATTTTCATTTTGCTTTGTTAACATTCAAGTGAAAATGGAAAATAATTTACATTAAGGGGTAATTTTGTGTCTGCGATGAAGAGCCAACAGGAGTCACTGCATCTGTTTTTCGGGGAAAGATAAACTGTTGACCTGATTTAATAACTTACCTTAGTTATGAAGCTATTTCCAGAAGTAATTTCTGTTAAAGTAAATATTCCTAATGCTGCACAATAAAGAATAGTTTAATCCATTTTTCCAGTAAGGGCTTGAAGATGGATAGAAGATAAAGGAACCCCTGTCGCTATTTCGGTAATGCGTAGTTTGACACCATCAAGGGGACATGTCACTCCCGCAGTCACAGCTGCACAGATATCGAATTAAAAGTTGGTGTTTTGTGCAGCAGATGGAATATTGTTTAAACCATTATTTTGTACGAAAAGTCTTTGAGGATTGTGGAAATGTCTCTAAGCAGCGGTAAGTGTTGCTGAACGTAAGTGCTAACGTTAGGTGCTTCGACGAACACTGATGCTAACAGTTAACGTTAGCCCTAAAATCAATCAATCTAATGTAAACTAATAATAATAATAATAATAAATCCTTTCATCTCCATTAAGTGACCTGTGTATTAGGGTGAAGTCGAAGGACACCTAATACGGATGGAAATGCAGAGAACATACCCATTTATTTGTAACATTTAGCTAAATATCAGGCTCAAGAAATAAAAACAGAATTGTAGCCTCAACAATCACAAAACCTTTCAGGACTTACAGTGGAGGCCATGACATTCAGGTATAGCGAACTGGGTCAATGGCACACTTTGTTATGCTGAGTTTTTTTTGGGACCGAAGTCCTTTTTTCACTAACACCGTCAAGACGCCTTTTAAAGGGTGTGCCGACTCCCGTCTACTCGCCGCAGCGCCGGCGTGGAAATGGTGCGGAGCCAGTGACTGCCCCTTCCTCACCTACAGAGGCAAAAAGGAAACCCTTTGCAAAAAAGGAAGAGTTTCAGGGCGAGGTCGTTAGTTCATTATTGCGGTTTACAAGGTTCTTTAACCAATCCCTGGTACAACGGACAGGTACCGTAAGAGCTGCTATAGGAGATAATATATATATATATATATATATATGTAATGACATATGTAGGCCATCTTTTACGTGCGTATTTCATTGTGATATTTTGGCCGTTTCTATGCAGTAGGTGGACAGTCTCTATGGGTTACAGGATTTGCCTACGTCACAGGTAGTTTCAGGTAAAGAGCCCTAATGAAAACAACATTTGCCCAGATTCTCCAGTGAAGTGGCAACGTTAAAATACCAGGATCACGCCAGGAATCTTTAAGCAGGTGCGCGAAATAATTGGGTGCACAAATACATTTTTTTTAAAATAACTCCAGCCGCTGTCAGGCATACCTCTCGCTGACTGTGACAGCCATTTGTCTTGACGTCTTCGCATTTCAGTCCATTCTGGTTCAAGTGTGGTTTGAAGATGCCCTTAGCCGCAGTTCTTGACATAATTCCCATAAGCACAGCAGCGACTGTCTCCTCTGGTTGACTGTCAGGTAATATGACCGGTGTGCTTTACTGAACTTACAAAGGTGACTTCCTCCTTCTGTTGCTTCGGTTCTGCCTCTCATGAATTGTTGTTGTGTTTCAACATCGCATGTGTTAAAGGCTTCTTCTTCTTCTTCTTCTTCTTCTTCTTCTTCTTCTTCAAAAAAAGTCCCACTTAACTGTTTTTATGTCGTGTGAATATGCCGACTCACTCTCTTCTCCTTTATCCAAAAGTGAAACTCCGGAGCATTGTGAAAAAATTGAGTTTTTCCTAGAATATCATTTATTTTCCATTTTGGTATTCTCACCTTTCCATTAGTGGAATACATGGAGAACATTTACTCAAATTCTGTAAAGTTGAGTGTAGGGTACTGTGCTTGAGTGGTTCCATTTACTGTAATGCTACTTTATACTTCAACTATACATTTTAGAGCAAATTGTTCTCTTTACTACATTATATTTATTAGACAGCTATAGTTACTTGTTTACTACGCAGATTCAGATTCATGATTAGCTTTTAAAATGATGTGTTGTTGTACAGTTAATGAACAGTATATAATATAGTTAAAATGATCTTTTCCATCTCGGCAAAGTACAACACTAAAATGCTACAAATTCATCAGTATCAACAATCCAATAATATAATATGTACTAATATAGAACTCAAAGGGGCCATATTCCTGCACAACAAGTACTTTTACAAGTGACACTGTAAGTACATTTAGATAATTTAGATAATTCTACAGTACTTTAACTTGAAAATGAGTATGTTTACCTTGAGGTATTTCTACTTTTACTTCCTATTGTTGTTTTTTCACCTGCTTTTAGGTCAGTTAACTAAATCCTGAATGGTTTGAGAGTGTAGAAAACCTGAATGGTTTGTTTTCAGATGTCTTTTATGGTAGACTCTTATTATTACTAATAATACTCTATACTCTATACTATAGTATTATTAGACCTGTGGTGATACAGCAGAACTACGCACCAAAATGCATCAGCAGCAGTGCGCATGGTTTGATACTCACAGTAATCGGATTACAAAATATTAATAATCCTCAGTCACATTACAGATTGTTTAAACATATGCACTGACATCCAGATTACATAGTTTAGCAAGAGGTCAAGGCTATGTACACCTAATTTGACACACAATTGCTGAAAATGTAGCTAAATAATATGTGGGATTGTTTTTGCAGAGCACAGAGACATTTTTATGGCAGAAAGGTGTGCTACAGTTTGCAGTCACTGCAGTTAAATCTTTCTAGTTGATAATTAAATCAGACACACTGTTATTGACGTAGGTAATATCAAAATAGCCTTGTAAGCTTGCTTCTGTATGCTGGCTTTTGACAATTTGGTGTCTGCTTGCGTTGTCGTGGTTTACCCTTCTGGGCAAACAGAGAGAGATTGTTTGTTAGTAAAATGTCAGCGCCAACTCCTGTGGTGCACGTAGTTTGTGGTTGCACAGTACATCGGAATAGGCACGGTATCGTGACAGTAAGTGCAATGAGGGTTTTTCTTTTCACATTAACACTGACGTGTTGCTGTTTTGGAGAGCTGGTCTCTAGGTGGGCGTGCACGAGCAGAATACACGAGAAGCAGACCGTCCAAGTGATAATGTTAAGGGGAACTTGGAGTTTGGAATGCAGATGCATGTCTGAACATTATGCACAGAGATTACGAAATGTTTTAGATGACATCTGCAATAAACCCTCTACTTACTTACTGTTGGGCTATACTGCAGGTGTGTGTTTGGACAGGGAGCACATTTGATTGAAGAACTGCAATGTGGGACATTTTACAGCCTGGCAGATATCTTCCATCTCCATGTCATTTTAACACAAATCATTCATCACTATAGGTACAACACTCTATCCTTCACAACCATTCACCATTTGACAGACATCATTTCCTGTGTCTAGAGTTCTTAAGTCTTCATTTGAATTGCAAAGCTGGTAGAATCAGGCCTTCTTTGAATGCATTGTGTGATGTTTTGGCTGAAAACACTCAGGCCCTGTGGGATGACCTGTCATCCGCCATCACTTCAGAGCTGCCCTCGCTTCACACTAGCTGATGAGGGTTGGTGTTGTCTAATAACTCAAGACCCTTGTCAGGGAGGGAGGGGGAGAAGCAGGCTGTCACTTGCATGAGGATAAACTAGGAAGGCTGACAGAAGAGTGCTGGGAGATCATGGGTATTGCAGTTTGAGTGAAGCAGAGAGAAAAGGACATATCGTGAATCCGGATTAGTCAGCCTGCATCCGACTGTTACAGAAAGAATGATTGAATGGAGGGTAGCATACCGCAGTCTTAGTAAATTAAAGGTATCTGCAGCTCTCACCTCCTCTTAGCCCAGCTTGGAGACTTGAATGGAGCTGTCACAGCTGCTGGTGCCTCCCTGGCTTCACTACAGGATTGCTTTCTACCAGTGGGACCAGATGTAGCCTACATCTGTCAGGCTTCATTAGCTATGTCAATCTGGACAGAACTGTTCATTTCAACTTCACAAATGTTTGTTTTTTGTGTGTTAATTCTTAAATTCAGTTTGCACATTTACACAGTCATGATTTGCAATTTCATAAATAAGTTTACAAAAGTTTCCAGCACTGACCTTTTAGTCAGACTTTATCTTATGGTCGAACATACTGTCATCGTGAGTTTGACTAAAGTTGATCAGTCACAAAATTATCCTCATTTCCGCAGGGAAATTCTCCATTTTACACTTCAGCAAGCATCCTTCATGTTTGCTTCCTGTTTGATATATTGATTGATGTCTTAATTTCCTAACAGGATTGATCCTTGTATTTCTCACCGTGGCTTCTCTTCTCTGCATTTAACATTATTAGATGCTGTCTTCCTTTTTAAGATGTGATGGGAGAAATTTATTTGAAGCCCCCATGAAAGAGATTTCCTACCTTGAATACAAATGAATGGTGGAACGGTGTATATAGGGAATAAGCTGCCCACAGCGCGCAGTGGGACGTCTCCATCTAGGCTACATTGCTTTCATGTGAACGCCATGTAAAATGGGCTTTCCTTAAATACATAAGGAAAACTAACCCATTTTTGATCTGCTTTCATGTTTTTAATAGACTTATATTCGCAATTTTGCTTCCTTGACTAATTATTTACTATTCTTATGAATGTATGTGTCTCATGACTACATTTCTGTTTGGATGTTTATTAATTTTAAAACAAGGTTATGTGTGTTACGAAAACACTTCATGTAGTGAGGAATGCTCACATGAATAAAAGGTTTCTGATGAGGAGTCTACAAGAGATACTGCATGTGTTCTCCCTCCACCTAGGGGCAGTGCATGGCACAGCACTTCAGTCTACAGTCACACACAGCCCCATCCCCACTTCCTATACCTCGCCTATGTTTTCCCTATAGGCCTAATGAAAAATTTGATTATAAGCAAATACACTTGCAAAAGCAGATGGACAGGTCTGCACTGACATGTAATATTTGCTCACTGTAATACCCGTGCTTAGAGCGGGACCCATCCAGGATTTAAGTGTTTATGGATGAACTCATGTCATGCTGTACTGTTGGAGGCCAGTTGTAATGCTGAGCTATATTTAAAATTCCCCGGGGTGCCATTAAATCATGTAATTTCTTCGTCAGGCCTGGCTGACCTCATTTTAATACCCACATCAGACAGCATTAAGAAAAAACATTAAAAAGAGGAATATTGAATTTTGTATCTACTGTGCTATCTTACATTCATATTTTATATTCAAGCCCTTTTGTAGACATTCTTATCATGTGAGACTTACAAGCTGAATAAGCTCAAATTCCTTATATTTGGATGTTGGAATGGCAAGAGCGTGATATTATGTGTTGTGATACGGCTGTGTGTTAGTTTTTGTCGGCTTCCAGGAGGGAGAGTTTGAAGCACTGGCTATGTATAGTTCTGCAAAGTGACCACCAAGAGAAATTAGAAAATCATAACAGGTTAATGCATAAAATGGCTGCACTGTTGTTTTTTGCTTTGCTGGGGATATAAATCTTAAATTGTATTTCGCTGTATTATTTTGGGGAAATAGGGGACAGACTGAAACATCACTTTGTATTTAGAACCTTATAGACGTAAAATTCAACTTAGCTTTAGATAAGTGACTTTTGTTTGACAGCATGGGCTATTAATGCTGTGGACTGTACAAATGTCTTCGATTAGTCCTGTATGACAGCAGAAACCCTGGTCTGTTAGCTCCTGCAGCTGCAGTGCTCCTAACCTTGAGTGGGTGTTCTCTTCCACAGGGGATGGAAGATTCCCCTGTTCTCTTCAGAAGCAAGCGGGGCAACGACAGACTCAGAGACAGATATTTATAGAGAGAGTGGGAGAAAGTGAGATTGTGCCTTGAAAGGTTAAAGTAAGAGGGAGCAGCAGAATGACAGAGAAGGGGAATGACGGCGTTGTCGGGTGAAACAGCGAGATGGTGGAAAATAAAGATGAAGCAGGGAGATTTAGAAATGGATGATGCTGCAGACATCACCAGAGGCTGTGTGGACCCTGCTGTAAATCTCTATAGGTCAGGTTGGCACTTTATTGTCTGTGTTGATCCTAATTAAGTCCTGCAGATATCGTGAATGAGTCACTGAAGGGCTAGAGGAAACATCTTCTTAGAGTATGTCCTGCATTTATCCTGCATGTCCATTGTTTCTCCACTGTGTCATCCCCTCGTCGTTCTATAAACATTACTGTACTGTGCTGTTCCTAAAAGCAGATTGTTAATACCATGAGAGAATCTGAAATATTTATATGCTGTGGGAAAAAATAATATACTGTAGGTAGCAGTCTGTTGAAGTGAAATGGGGTTTGCTGAAGAGTTATTAATGTTGAATAGCTCATACATAAGTCACAATGTGAACTCAAACTCTTAATATTCCTATCTGGGTAGAATTATGTCACTAAGCAGACAGCTAAACCAGTAAATCGCCTCCTCTGAAGTCAAATTTACCCAGATCTCTAGTTCTTTTTTCTGCTCTGACAACTGAAGCAACCATTCCAGGCACCCAGGAATCTATTGGCCTCATGGCATCGAATCTCTGCAAGGCTCCAGACTCCCAGTAAGCCCCCCCCCCCCAGCTGTAATTACTGTTTCCTATCTACCGGGATTGTCCCGACCAGGCCCACTGAGATTCCGCACTAAATCTCCTTGATGTCGTCAGTCAGACATCCAGATAGGTAGCTGGACAGCCAGGCAGGGCCTCCTGGAAGCGCACTCCTCTCCAGGGCAGGTGATGTATGGACCGTCATTGGCTGGTTTTAACGGATGGTCTCTCCTCCCACACTGGGCCGTTCTGAAGTCATTGTCACGCTGGGCAAA
This sequence comes from Coreoperca whiteheadi, assembly GCA_011952105.1. Classification (NCBI taxonomy): domain Eukaryota; kingdom Metazoa; phylum Chordata; class Actinopteri; order Centrarchiformes; family Sinipercidae; genus Coreoperca; species Coreoperca whiteheadi. The sequence continues at coordinate 18,824,846 of CM022471.1, forward strand.
TGTGTCCGGGAGGATATATGGGAGTTTGCCGTGCTCAGTATAGGGTGGAGAAAATGTTGTCTTGCGGACACATGGCTGATGAGATGGCGCCAGACTGCCATTTTCCTGCTGTAAAAGGAAAGGAGTTTATAGGAGCTGGGCTGTCAAGAAAAGGAATAAATGAGGACATGTGGAGGGAGGTGTTAGTTACAACTCAGAAGTTCAGCATTGTATTTTTGGGTGTTTTGTGAGTGCAGCTACTGTTCATTAGCTTGATCAATGATGTTTCTGCGAGGAAGTAATGGTTAATACAGCAACAAAACATGTAGTTTCAGATAGAATGAAGACAATCTTGGAAAAGGTAAGAAATAGGAACATAGGAGAATGGAGGGCTTAGAGCATCAACAATGTCCATGATCGTTGAGTATGTGGATGTTTCCATTTACGTTTGTTTCCATTAAGTGCTCAATCTGGTTTTGATGTAGAAGGCCGTTTGACTGAGAGCACCATTGAATTTTAGTGGCATATGTTTAAATGTATTGTTACAAGGATGTTTGGGGCTTTGTGCTTTCTTTATGTCGAAAATCTCATTTTAAAGGATCCGAATCAGACTGAGATGTAAAACATTTTATTGAGCTTTGTTGCAGGCTGAGACGGCGCTGATGATAAAAGGTGTCTCAGTGCCTTCAGTTTGAAATATTGATTTGTTTTTATGTTGTCCAAAAGTAAATCAAACACTCAATGTAAATCAGCGCAGGGCTTTTGAAACTTAGATGAAATAATCAGTCCTTCTCAGAAGAACAGTTTGGATGGCTATTCATTTAGCAACACACCACTATTGTGTGTTTTACAAAAATGTATTAAAACACGAATAAAATGACACTGTGCACAATATGCAAAAATATGAAACAATGATATACAGTAAAATTATGGACACTCATTCAAAACCGTGCATATCACTGTGTCAGTCCACAAGAAAAATGGGACCAGTTGTGCTTTGAGCTGGTCTGCCATGCAATCAAATTTGCATTAGTGTGAAAAGTGAAAGAGAAATAAAAAGAGAGACAGATAGCTGAAGGGGCTTTTTTTTTTGGAAAGCCTGCTTAGTCGAGCACAGTTATTATTAAAGTATCAATCCACATTATGACACACTGCTGTTCCACTCATTTACAACACGCTGCCAGTCCTCAAATGGGAATATCAAAGTCACTGTATTTAAAAGTCGCATTCAATATTTGGATTGTTAATAAACCTTGTAAGTCATGCAGAACTTTGACTCCTTGTCACTGCACTGCAGGTTTTGTCCTGGCTTGTGTGAGGCAACACATGGTGAGAGCTTGACACTCATGCCTCTTATTTTTCTAAAACTGGGTGCAAATGCAGTGGCTTGTGCCAACTGGGCGTGTAAGCTTGGAACCAAATAATTAATGCAATTTTTGAAATGTGGAGAGGAGGCTGGAGCAGGATAAATGTGTTATCAGTAGGATGAAGACAGTAGCAGCAGGTGGAGTTCTGGTGGGCCTCAATAAAGGCCAATCAGCTCCTCTCATTTCCTTTAGAAGCAGCAGATAGTCTAATAGACCAGAATTCTAAGCTTATGATTTAACACAGATATGAAATTAAAGGTCCTGTGTGTTTTATGAGGCTTCTGCTTATCTATGGACTTTCCAGTGACTACAGTTCGCTTAAATCTCTGTACTCTCGCTCTGGAAGAGTCCAGGGGAAGAACGGATCGATACAGGAAACTCCCATAGCAAAGAAGGAAGTTAATAGTTCACTTTCACCCTATGAAAAAGAGATCAATAAAACACAGTAGAGATTGGGCTTGCTGCTATTAATGTATGGAGTAATTCTACCAGTTTGAATTGGTTAAAAATGTTTGAATTTCAACTATACTAAGAAAAAAGCCCAAAGTTTCAATTCCCACTGATCACATCACTCCTTAGTGGGTCATGTCACAGCTACAGTAGAACAAACTCGCACCATTACGTTATACTTTTCAAAATGTTCCTGCTGATTTGGCGCTAAAAGCTGAAGTGGTAAATCCTCACAATTTTATTGAATAATACCCTGTTTTGTGCTCAGACCCGAGAAATTGAAATCCTGCAGTGTGTCTTCTCGTGTTACTGTCATTATGGGTATCCACCAGACTGCTACACACACATTATGCGGTTGAAGCTGCCAATACTCTATTGTTTACTGATACTTCTTGTATTGATGTTAACAATTTTCATGCCAATAACACGAAGGTTTTCAGTCTGTCCTCAACGATTTTATTTTTTGGAGAGCACGAACCTTACAAATGAAATCCCTTTAAGATTAGCACCTATTCAGAACTTTACCCACCTATTCAATAGTAAAGGGAAAATTAGAATTAATTTATCAAAAACATTTTGAAACAGCCTAATGAATAAAAAGCTTTTCCAGTATTGAAAAGTGCTGATTGGACTGTGGCATGTGGTTAGTCTTACATTCTCGTGTTTTCGCTGTGCTGAGTTTCAGTCTGCAGTTGCAAAAGGGAAAAGGGACAGTGAAAATGATGGCGGCTGGCTGTGACACTGGTGGCAACAGGCCTGTGAGTTTGGAGGCAAGGGGGGAGGGTTGCGTGCAGGCGGAGGGAGGGGAAAAGGAGAGGTGAGTGACTGATGGGCATGTGTCAACCCTCCTCCTATACTACATGTTGAGGGGGAACAAGGGTGACTCGCTAATTGGGGCAAGATGTAAAAGTCCCTGTCACTCATCATCATCATCACTAATATGTTTGGAGGCAAAAGCCAGCTGAAGCATAGAGCTGAGTGATTAGTCACTGGAGTCGGGAGCATGCGAATGAAGGATGCATTTCCACTCAAAACATATTTTTTGTACGTAGCTTTTGTGCTGATAAGATTGGTACCACGCTGTGCCAATGAACACAAAGCCTTCTGCTTTAATTATTGAACATCTGTACATTTAATTTACAAGGCAATTTCACAGAGCAACCCTGTGAGACCAAGCCTGGTACTGATATTTTGTCTGTCTTTGCACAAAATGTTCAACAGTGAATCACTCCCATAATATTAGCAATGTCATGGATTGTCACAATGGTCATTATAGAGTACAGATCTCAGCATCAATAATGTTTCTCTGACCTTGATTTGTTCCCTTCTTTCAGAACCCTTCATGCGATGTCCTGAGGGAAATAATGGTAAAGAGAAAGAGAGCAGGATGCAGCCTCTGGACTTGACTGTGAAATTAACGGGAGATGCGTTATTCCAGCGCGCTGCTTAACCAGTGTGACAAACAGATAGTGACAGTGATAACGAAGCAAGTAATGAAATAGTAAGTTCCCTCTCTCCTGTTTTTTTGCCTTCCCTGACTAGAACAGTGCAAAAACAATGTAGCTGTTTCAGTTGATAATTGTAGTCATATTAAAAGGCAAAATTTGATGAAAAGATGATTTAATTTTACTCAATTAATTTTTTTTTACACAAATTAAACATTTTATACAATAGCTGCAAAACTAAGTTTCAACAGGTATAATTAAGCTTAATTTACCATATCATTTGATTAATATGCTACCAAAAATTCCCAGTCTCTTTTTTAATGGCTGTTTAATACTTGTAGTTGGCAGTGTTTCTTCTCAGTAATTCTTGCTCTTGAATCTAACGATCTCAACAAAGCTGGCCAGTTTTATGGTGTAATTTGAGTGGCTTTTAAAACCTGCTAAGATCTCATTTCCATAACCCTCTAACTGGGAAAACAACCGCAATTATGGGACTGGTATTAGCATGAAGTGACACCCCTGAGCTGCAGTCATGCAGCAGGTGGGTAATTGGCCCTGAGCTGTACAGTGGGCACTCTGTGGGACTGTCCTTGTCTCGTGATGGGGACATCGACTGCTCCACAGGGCGGACTTTTCAGCTCGCTGCCCTCTGAGCCAGATGCAGCATTTCATAATTAACCAAGTGAGACGAGCGGGGTCAGAGAGAGACGGCGCAGTTCTGTACTGTAAGTAGCTCTGCTGAAACCGCAATCATACATCTACAGCAAATGTGTCTCTCCTCTCTAGTCTGTTTGCTTTCGCTCTCATTTCAGCAGATGTACAGTATTGAGCTTATTTGCATGCAGACAGTGTGTTAAGAAGAGAGACAGAGAGTTTTATTGCTGAGAATGTAACTGGACTCCAGAGGCCTCGCTGGTGTTAATTGAGGTGTAATGTGATTTGTTTTGCTGGCCCTTCAAGCAGCCCTTCCCAGTCCATTGAATCAGATCCCCTGTGATTACTCTCTAATGGCCTCAGTTACATCAGTGTGCTTTAAACAACCTGCAACTGCCGGAGATAAAATGATAAGGTTAATGCTGCAATGACACTATGCAAAGTGAATAGCCATTTAAACTGTCTGTCTTTACAGCACCACTGCAGTGTACCTAAGAGAACTGTCCTAAAACACAAAGACTGTTAACAAGTAGATGCAAAGCCAAAGGGCTGATGCTGGCACAATATCATATGTATCTGGTACACATCCATATTTTTGTGCTTACATAATTACTTAACCCACTGACTCTTGCAGGTGTGTGAGCAAAGGACATACACTGTGAAAGTCCTCTCTTTCAGTTCATTAAATGCCTGTAGCCATCACTCACCATCATTCGCTGAACATAATTGCGCACTTCAGCAATGTGTCCTGGAGGAGTCAGGTAATATCAGAAGTACTTCATCCCAATGTACAGTATATAACAAACCTGAGTACACCCCTGTGCAATATGACTAAAACGTTAAATGATTCAACATTGTATCATCTTACAATAATTGTATTATTTTCAAGTTGAAGTGTAGTATATTTGATCTTATGTACAATTAAAAACAAGCAGGTTAGATAGACTATATTGAAAATATGGACCCCATAGTACAAACTCTGCAACAAAGGTGATTACACCTGTTATTTCCAATAAGTAAAATTGCATGAACAAGGTTATAAAAGAAAGACCACAGCCTACCATTAACAGAAGGCGCAGAGGCAGCCCTCAAAGAATGACGCCACACACAATTTGCTATTTATGCAACCTTGCATTGAAAACCAGACGGGCAAGTTCTTCTCAGTTGGCACAAGGATTATCTGTGGAAATTGGTGTTACTGCTCAGACAGTGCGAAGGACATTGCATGTAGTCAACCTCTATGGACAGAAGAAAAAAATTGCTCACAAAACTGCATAAAAATGCAAGATAAACGTTTGCCAAAAAACATGAAAAGAAGCCTGATGAATATTGCCAGCACATTCCATGGTCAGATAAAATGTTTGGCGTGGAACCTGGCCAGGACTACCACAGTGACTGCATAGTGCAGACTGTGAAACATGGAGGTGGGAGTGTGCCGATATGAGGCTGCATGAGTGCAAAAGGTGCAGGGGAGAGCACCATGAATGCAAGTTTTTATACCCAAATACTGAATGAAAAGAAGACTCCCAGGCTCAAGAAGCTTTACAGGAGAGGGATTTTCCAGCATGATAATGATACCAAACCCACTGCAAAAATCACACAAGAGTTTTCAAAGAACAAAAAGTGAAAACTATGACCTGGCCAAGTATGTCCTCTGACTTGAATCTGTCAGAACACCTTTGGGGTATTTTCTAAAGCGAAAAGTAGTGCAACAAAACAGCTCCAGCAAAGAGCAGCTGCAAAGGATCATGTGTGAAGAATGGCAGAACATCTCTCCACAGATTTGTGCAAGATTGGTATCATCCATGCTCAGGAGGATTGAATCTGTCTTAAAAAAGGTAAAGGTGGACATACAAAAGAAAAATAAAAGAATGGACTCTTAATAATAAAGGGTGCACTGACTTTAGTTGCAGTTGGTTCTCAATTATGAACCTTTCATTATAGTTTAATAATAAAAGAAATATTTAAATATGTCTGTTTTTCAAAAATAATTATCTTAATTCTTCTTGGGCTTTGGCTAAAAACAATTATTTGCTCTATTGAATCGCCAGGATTTGATTTTGTTAACATTTTATTGATATTGCACAGGCGTGTACGGAGTTTTGTTATATACTGTAATATGCCTTTTTTGGCGCTTAGAGCACCAAAAACTTCAATTAGTAAAAGCCAACATGCATGTTTCTTTTTTAAAATGCAATGACATGGTTCCTCATTTGTGCTCCACAGACCTCTTTGTGATATTTTAATAGAGAACTACCTTTTACCAAAGAATTTCTGCCAGCTGTTTAGCCCTGAGCAGAAGGAAGAAACTGTTCACAACAAAGGTCTGTGACGTATTTCATTTGGAAAGACACGTTGATATCGAAATTTGCAAACGTATATTTTTGGACCTGTGATTGCCGCAAAACAAATGCCACTGAGTCCCTTCAAACCGGGGTGAGCAACGGTCAATGCATCATCTAGATGGATCACATTCCGCGTAGTGGAAAAAATAAGTTGTGTTGCGTTTTTGGTGAACTGCCCCTTTTAATGGTACAATCAGTGACCTAATCATTCAAAGACACAGGTTGATTGGAGTGAGTGGCTTATATTTGGCTCCGTCATATAAGTTGCTTCAATACCATATTCAGGAGCGAAAGCATGCAACAATGAGATTTCCTTTTTTATTATGAAAGGAACGGCTACCAGTTGCCGTTCTATGGGGAACATATTTATTTATTATAGGCAGGCGTGTTGATGCGCAGAGCTATACCGATCATTCTTGAGTGACCTTTCTGCATTGGTGCCACTGCACTGCAGCTCATGAATGTTTAATGGAAAGGCCGGCTGTTTTTGGGCCTGCCAAGCTGGGTTTGCTGCCTGACAGAAACATGCTAACTCAAAGGCAGAGTGGAGGTTAAAAACAGTGGGTGCTACAAACAAAGGACACCAGACACAACCTCTGACAAATAAACAGCCCTCAGACCACAGAAAGCATGTGAGCATCAGATGAGGGAGGCATGCAATTATGCACACAGACACACAAGCACACCTTCGCTTTGCCTCTCTCACACTCACACATTCTGATGTCACATTTGATCTCTTCATCTCTTCAGCTCTTACAGGCACTGTGACCCACATTGTATTAATTAATAGCATCAGATATCACTCAAGAACACTAGATAGACAAATAACAATGCCGGACAGAGTGAAAAAGCATGGGTGAGGACTAAGTAGAGAAAGAGAGAGGGACTTTGTAAAGAGAAAAGGAACAACAGGATGTACTGCTGGTGCGGCGGCGGCGCGACGATCTCTTCTTTACAGTCTGGCCCACAACGTCCATCCCCAGACACCTATTCTGTCTCTTTGTGTTTCCTACCTACCACCATATAGTCTAGTCAAAAACAAAACAAACACCATGAAATAAGTACAAAAGACGACAATAGCAAGAAGCAGTTTGCAGAAAGAAATGATAATATTAAAAGACAATGGGAAAGATAATTGGGTTTGAGATTGTGCATCAGATAGTGAGAAAATGTGTGGAGGAGAGGTGCTGGTTTGGCAGGCGGACATTAATGCAGATAACAATTACCTAACTCATAAAAAAACACATCATATCCCTGAAACAAAACCTCTACAAAGGCACAAACAACATCAAATCAAATCAAAGTCTTGTACTCTCTGTTTGCAAGATAAACACAATCAGCTTCTTATATCAGTCTGACAGCATCCCACTCTTCCCGCTTTGTGGAGGAGACAGCACAAAAGGAATACTAGTCAAGTGTGTCATGAAGTGTGAATGTGTGTGAGAGAGAAAAAGACAGAGAGACTAAGGATACCTTCAATGCCATCGAAATGTAGGGAAACTTTTACCCCAGTGAAGTCTTACATTTTACTGCCAGGGTGGCATGACGAGATAAAACCTTCAGCTCTGAGCTGAAATCTGTGGGAGAAAACACGCAGATGAGCTGGCTGCACTAACAGAGTGGACGGCATATGAATATATTTTTAATAAATACTCTCTACTTTAGAACTCCTACATATTCAGTGAGTCCAACTATAGTCTCTCAGTTTGACAACTTTGCAACTTGAGCATAATATATGTCTAACTAGAGAAAGGGAAACAATAGAAAGAGGATAAGATTCTGAAGGTCAGATGCAACTTCAATAAGTTGTACTTGATGATATACATTATGCGCATGATGATAAGCAGCATATATTGTTTCTAATCATTATTTGCACCTTTAAACTTTCAAAACATACAAGATCCTAAACCACTTTAATGATGCCTCACTTCACCTTGAGGCGTCTCTTTCAATTTCCATCAGTTCTTAGTTGAGAGAAGCACTGAAGAGGGAAATAGATGATAGAGCCCTTTCTGTCTGGGCTGGGGCTCTGATGCAGAGAGTGGGTCTCATTGATAATGCATCAGGAGAAGAAATCCATCAGGACCACATCCATTAAATGCATGAAGCAGACAGTTATTCATGAAAGTTTGCGTGGCCTCTCGCTCCGAACCTGTGGCCCGGCTAAGTGAGGCTGTCCTCTCCGGGTTGTCACTGAATACAGTAGCTCAGGTGTCAGAGACAGAGCAGCTCCCCTAGACACCACTCCGGCCCAGTCCTAGACAAAGGGATGAATCATTCATGAGGTGTCTTTTCAACAATGGCACATTCAACATTGTTTGTTTACGGTGGCCTCCCCACCTCTTCTTCCTCGCGCCACTCCACCCACCCTTCACACACATCATCGTATCTGTTGGCCCACTTGATCGAGCTTTCAGGCGAGAACATGAACACAGTGTGGAGTCATTATCGAATGTGCTCCTGCAGAGGAAGGACTGGCATTTCTCTCTCTTTGTTGTGTCTTTGACCTTTGAAAATATCACAGATTAAATCTTTAATTATTTATGAAGGCTAGTGGTGATGATGGGAGAAGAGAGGGTGATGTTGCCACATGTGATGGGGCGTTCTTACTGTAAGAGAAGAGATTGACTTCTTGGTGTGGTTCTAATCCGACCAGTACACATTCATGCATGTTCTGAGATGCCCAGCGTGCTATTTGACAATAGCCGATGTTTGTGGTTTGTGAAATTTGTGCTGTCAGCGTGTGATCTGTCCTCTCAGATATTACGATGTAGATTTTGAATTCTTACTCTAACATTGGACTCAAGTAGGGACCTCTTCCCATCATGTGTAACACAATTTCTAGTGAACTTCAAAAGAGCAACCCTCAGATCTTCTAACTTCTCACATCACCTACTCTTGTGCTGTAAACATTCCTGACACATTCATTTTAAAGTAATCAAATAATCATGATGCGCAAAATAATAGATAAACAAACAACAGAGATCATAACTATGCTATATGGGGGGGGGAAACAGTATTTCCCAGGAGAATGGTTTAACCAGTGTTTGATATGCAAATTCTCTTTTTCATCGGAACCCCCAGTAAATGTCAGGAGGGGACACTGGGGAGGGGCTGAACATCTCAATAAAGAGCGCTAACATGCATCATTCCAAACAACCCATGAAATGAAAGGCATCATTTAGATTGATCTACAGCATCAGTGAGAATAAATCAGAGCAGCAGCCTAATAATGCAACACTCCAGGGTGCGACTGAAAATTACAGATAGGAATTCAGAACAGTATCTGCATAATGATGTTCCAACTGATGAAGTTGGCGATCAGTATTTGGGAAACGGGCACTGGCGCTCTGAAGTTAAATGCTAAGATGTTCCTGTGAGAGAAGAATGAGTATACGACTATACCTCTCTAATGGCTGAATCGTGCTTACAGTTTGTTTTCTTTGGACCAAACTGTGTTTAAAGGCAATAAAATGATTTGTCTGCGCTCCCAATTAACCTTCTCCGGTGTTCATGCCAGTTAAGCACTTTCACGGAGTTTGTAAATGTGCTCCTTGGCATACTCGGCCTGTACTGTATATTAAGAAGGCACTTCAAGTTGGCTCTTGGCTAATTTTAGTATTGTAAGTTTTCCAAGCGTAGGGAGCTCCTGGCTATCTGTCTGTTGTCTCAGTATATCCATAACAGCTTGCGCTTAAAGTGATCTCCTACAGTAATTACCTAATTTCGTAATGGTTCTGATAACTCTTGGACTTGTGACAATCTGCACCACAGATTTTGTGGTGTCTCTGAGACCTCTTTTTTGAGGCATCAGATAACTACTTGTTTAAAAGAATTAAAAAAAACCCAAAAAACAGTACCTACAGTACTTATTCACTTTCCTTATTCAATACTTTTTGTGTGTGTGTATGTTTTTTTTTTTACCACCATCAGCAACACTAAAATGTGTGTATTTTGGCATGGACCTCTCACACTATTTGATCGGTGAAGGCCTTTCCTTTCAGCCCAAGTTTTATAGATGGCTTCTATTTTGATCAGGTACAGTCCAGACTAGTGTGTCTTGCTACCCTAAAGGGCAGATCTTTGCTCATTACTCTTGTCTAAAAATTGCTCACTTGCAAGTAGGGAAAACTTCTTTTAAAATTACTCAAGTGAACATAAAAGCCCTGACTTTCATTAATCAGATTGTGAATTTATTTGCCCGGTATGAGAAATGTACTTGGATTTATCTTGGTGACATCAGTGCAGGAACATAGCAATAGCTCACTAAGTCTAATAAAAAAAAAAAGATGCGTTTTTATTGTGTAGCAACAACAGGACCATGCATTTATCTCAAGAGGACACTGCGACCGTACAGCACATACATGTATCCAGTTTGTTCAGAAAGGCAGCATGCCACGGGGAAGAGTTCAGCAAAATGTAATGCTTTTTATGAAACAATCTACTGTAGATGTACAGGTTCAGCACAGAATTAATGCTGATTGTATTCAATGCTAAGCCTACAGTATATGACATTATCAAGGGTCATATTAACATCCCCCACTGAGGATGACCTAATTAGCTGACCATGGACGGGGTGAGATTTTAGAAGGCCACACCAGGAGGGGGTTTACCACTGATGTCACCTCTGATTGCTCTGTTTGCCTTTTCAAGAGAAACCCATGTGGAAAGATCTCTTTGAGGTGTTTAAGGGTGGTGAGAAATATTTAGATAGCACAAAGTAACATATCAAAATACTGGTATTTACCTGTTTTTGCCTCCACGTAGAATATAGGATTACTTTGCAGTAAGTAGACTTATGCCTATCAATAGATGCTCTGTTTTTCCCACTGGGTTTACTGTACAAAGTGAGCTTGAGCTGCACCCTTTACTGGTAACATTTTTGATCAGATCTTTGCTGGGTCAAAATGTCCTGTCACACAGTAGGACGCTGTCAGACTGTAATCGGGGACAGTCTTTGCTTGTTACACTGCTCAACATATTCTCCAGCATCTAACGCAAATGCAAAAGCAAATGCAAGATGTTGAAGATTAAAAGAATTACTTGGAATTTGGAAGAAAAAAAAGACTGCATTTAAGGCTTTAGATGACCCAGTTTCCAGGCATCCATCCAGTGGCTTAGTTGCTCTGGAGGCTTCTGAATATAGTATTTGTGGATTCACTATGCAGTGTGTGTTTGTGTTTGTGTGTGTGTGTGTGTGTGTGTGTGTGTGTGTGTGTGTGTGTGTGTGTGTGTGTGTGTGTGTTGTATGCGCATGCATGCATACATGCAAATGTTTTTTTGTGTTTGTGTTCTTGCTTAGATGCAGCTTTTTATTTTCGCTTGTGTCGGTTGGTACACATCCTTAGATCTCATCAAAAAACAGTGACCTAGATATAATTAACCCCCTCAAACCAGCAGAAAATTGTATTTAAAAGTAGCACAGCGCCCATCAATCTGCTCTGCATGTCAGCACGGAGCTGCTCCCCATGTTAAAGTCGGGTTCCTAATAGAGGGAGATATCATGGACTCCCTGCAGCATGTCAAGCTAGCGGCACACAAGGCAAGCGCTCAGAGAAATGTAGTAGACAGGTGATGGAATAAATAAGCTTGTCTCAAGGCAGTCTCCTGACTGACAGGCACTTCACACGAAACACATTAATTATAGAAAATAAGAGCTTCTGTTATTGTTGAAATGAGAATCACTTACTCAATAGCAGAGAAACAATTAATGCCCTGAACCATGGCTTTTACTGCTGTGGCAGCATGCTTGAGAGGGATTCAGATTTCATTTATTCTTGCTCAGATAGCCACTTGTAAGAGATATATAAACAGCTCCCCTCATCTCCTTTGAGCTGAATGAGCACACACATCACACCCCTCCTTTTAAGAATCTTCACTAACGTGTAAAATCCTACATTTCATGCTGCCTTTAGTCTAATAATTTGATTTCATTTGACTTTTCATATGTTTATATTTATCAATGTGGGAATATAGTACATTCAAACCATTGTCTTTAAAATGGCAGGGTGACTTATGGATGCTGTAGTTTTTATGGTAATAAGGCAACATTAACCCATGTGTATTCTATCTGATCAGATCAGAGTCAGTTTCAGCGTTCCCTTTTTTCCCATTCTCATGAGATTGATTTCCTCTGAAGACCTCTTAGAAGATCAAGATCCTCTTAGTAGCTCATGCATGTATCCGATTGCATAAATTATAAAATTACATCAACTGTTGCTCACATGCTCACAGTATGTCATGAAGTGGCTGCTTAGTCAGAAAAGGGAGACATTTATTCAAGGATATGAAATGAGGATTGATATGATTACAGGCGGAGAAGTAATGCTGCTTTGAAAAGGAAATTATCAACTGCAGACAATGATTAATCATACTTACGAAGGTTAAATTCCCTGGATTTCAAGCAACACTCTTAGTTGGTGTTAGGCATCTCAAATTCTTATTTAGTTTGACTCAACAAGATTAAAATGAATGAAAAATAAAATGCAAAAATGAAAAATAAAATGGGGGCTGATTGGCTCAATTTATGGATATTCCTGTCTTAACAGTGGGAAGTACAGATACAGTTAGGTCTTCTAACACGTTTCATTACAAGAACTGAAATGTATTGTGGTTTATTTTTTGCCCATGTACAGAATGTAACATTAATTGCACTGAATTTAACTCAACGTCAAAGTTGTGACTGTTATTTTTGATATGGGCATCCATGCTATAACTTCATCCTAATGCAGATATTTCTAAACACCAAGTTTAACAAAGGCACTAAGTAAAAGATTTGTCTTTTTTGTCACAGATTCTGCACAAAATAATGACTTAACTCTTGCTTAAACCATGCCAGTGTCTTACAAGCCCGCAATATTCTGCAAAGAGCCTTTTTCCACCGGCTTTTTTCCTGCACAATGCGGCAGTGCTAATGCGTGGTTTCCTCACCCTCCCTGCGGGAGGTGTGAACCAAGGGAGGGGAAGGGTAGAGACAGGAGAAACAGGAGGCGGAGAACACAGAACGCACCAAACTTCAATAAGCACAGTGCCCTCATCTTCCTGTTCTGGAGATCAGAGTTTCCAGTTTTTTATCGAGGAAATGAAGAGTTGGTAATCCAATAGCCCTGATATTTTGAATAGTATGTCTAATAAGTTGATTAGATGATAGGGCTATCATGCAGAGCTGCACACTGTGGTTACAGCAGGATATCCACACACACTCATTAAATCTGCTGATTTTGTTTGATGAATCAAAGCAACCACCGCATAGGCTGAGATGCAAGCAGACAAACTGTGCCTCCAGTCGTATTTTATGATATCGCTAAAAGATAAACTAGACTTTGTGGAGAGTAAGACGAAGACTTGTGCATCCTAGAATATGAAGAATTAAATAAGTGAATATATTTATGATTGAAAAAAAACTTTTCAGTCCTCATCAGAATGGCAGTGCTGCTGAGAATCCTATACTGGCACACAGTCCTACCCTGGGGCTTGGGGATTACATGCGCTGCGTACACGTTAAAGCCTCTAAACCCTCGCCTCCGCAGAGCTGATCTGACTGCACAATCATCCCCCTCACTCCCAGCTCCACTCCACCGGCCATGAGGCCTCCGTTCTCCCAGGATGGCGGCTGCTTACTTCCAGATCAGCAGAGCTCTGCAGTTCCCGCGAAGGTCGGACCATGAGTAAATTTGTCATCTTGCCTACGTGTTCACTGGATCACCTGGGAGTTGACCCTCTAGCTCACCATCAGTTCATGGAGTGGGGCACTCTGGACTGGAGTGCGGATTTTTCTATCTATTTTTATATATCCGTTTATTTTTAGAGGAAAAACAGGTCAAAAGAACAGTTGGAGTAATTGTTTTGCTCATTGCGCTTGAACTCCCTCACACTTAGACTCAAATATACACGTATTTGTAGTACAGTCACATGTCTGCACACACACACACACACACACACACACACACACACACACACAACACATCTGAAATTTCAAGGGGTGAATTGAGGACCTATAGCCAAGGAATACCGTGCACGGCAGAGCACATTCAATTAGCCCCTGGCAGTTCTTCACCCTCACCTATCATCATTGCATCACATTTCAATATTGCACAGAGGTGTGCCGCCAACGCACTGCTGACACATCAAAGGGCTGCAGCAAATCCACACTCCTCCTTGGAGCCTCACAGCTATGTCACAGCTGTTCTGGGGTAGGCCAGAGAGGCACAGGGAGAGGCCAGGCATGACTAAAGGCCTTAGCAGACATATTAAAAAATGGATTCTCTATTTCCCACTTCGATGAGTTAAAGTTATCAGGCCAGCCCGTGGGTAGAGCTTGATGGTTTCCTGGTCCGGCCTGGCATGGTTAACTCTGAGGGTTAAGGAGAGAGATGATCTGGATCATATGATGTGTATGACAGGGAAGATGTTACGAATGAATTTTAAGTGCAACGCTTTCTCAGGGTCCTACTTTTTTTTTTGCCAAAAGTTAGTTTTCTGATAAAGTTAGCTTAACTATGTTTCTGTCTGTGAAGTTCGGACCCACGTACACCAGTCCATTCATTCAGTCATATCCTCAGTTCAGTACAATAGATGGGTGCAAGGGCACCAAATAAAAATCCAATCCCCTCAGTCTGTCTTCCATCCCTCTTCGGGCTGCTGTAACAGTAGGACGATATATGCAATAGTGGATCACTGAGATCTTCATCAGGATATAGTACCCACAGATATATTTGCAGGAGGAGCATTAACACAGCGAGTTAAAACATTGTACTCATTTGTTGCCGCTGGGTTTGCCTCCTTACCTCTCCACTGCTTCTTCCCCTCTCTTCTCCTTTACTGTTGGCCAAATGAGTTAGGGCTCTAAATTGAATTCCATCTTCATGTATTTCTTCCAGAGGGCTCGCTAATTAAGAATTTAATTATGGCTGGAAGCAAAACACAGGCAACAAAACCCCCTCATGTTTAAAACTTCTTTGGACTCATCTCTTTCTCTCTGTCTGTTTCTCTTTCTCTCTCTCCCCTCTCTGCCTTTCTCTCTCTGCTTTCTTCCGTTTCCTGAAAGTTTTGAGGTGAACTGAAGGTAAGACATATGCTAAGATGGTAATCAGAAAGGACTATAACCATAAATTCTCAAGAGTGAGCATGTGATGCATGCATGATCAAAGAGAGTCAGGAGGTTGGACCGTAGAAAAGATATTCAGTGCTTGTGATGTTATTAAAATGATAGGCCTGTTTGCTTAGAATAAAAACTTTCAGTGCCTAAATCCCCTAAAATAAAATTAATATTTGATGATTATAGCAATTGAAAAAAAGCAAAACTTTCGTAGCATCCTCTGTCTTACTTTTTAATTTGACTCTGTCTGTGAGCATTGCTCTGTGTGATATTCTACAATTATGACGATGTCTCGTCTCTTAGCGCTTTGCACAAGGGCTGCCTGGAGGATTGTTCCCCTTCCTGGGGGCGCTCCACTATGTAGGCCTGTCCTGTTCACATACTGTACCTTTTCTCCCTCTCTCCATTACGCAGACCCTCTCATCTTGTCTCTGTGGGCCAACCCTCCGGCAGCTATTTGTCACAAGCAGATGTTTCAGAGAACTATGACCTCCAAGTGTGGCTGCTGGGGAATGGGAGCTTGGTGCCAGTTCTGATTGGAAACCTGCAGAGCATAGAGGGCATGGTCAAGGTGAGTAATACTTGCTCCTCTCAGGTCCTGAGGTCAGCTAATCTCCCATGGCAATCAGGAAGGCAATAGAACGAGTGAGAGGTCCCTGAATGGGGCTGTTCAGGCCCTGACATAGCAGTGATGGGTCCAGACTGGGACCGACTTTCAGGGACGGTATTAAATGTCTCCTCTCCAATGATGCCACACACACTTGTTATGGGATGAGTTGTTAGGTCTGTGCAATGGCATCAAATATGGCTCCAGAAATCTACTGATGTGGTAAAAATGCACATATGCATGTCATTATGGCTGTAACATGATTGGTTAACTTTGAATCTTAACTAGTTAAATCTGATTTGAATTACAAATGTCGGCATTGAATGACATACCGACATCTGTAATATTCTGTCATTAAGAGTATGCTGGTGTCTGTTTGGAGGTCAGTTAGCACTAATGAGCAACATTTGAGCAGGAATGTGACTTCAAATGTGCAGGTAAACTGTCCTTGTAGAGATGGAACAAGGGCCGAATTGGCTGAAATATCTTTTGGACCCTTAAACATCTTCCAAAGGCATTCAAATGGGAAACAGTGGACCTTTGGTTGGATACGGTTGGATATAACCGATACTGATGGGTGACAAATGAAAGAAGGTACAACATAAAATGTCTTAGTAAGGTAAGGTGCCACCATGAGCTGCCAAAATTGCTTCAGTGCTTTGTGGCATGTTTCTACAAGTTTCTTGAACTCTTGAACTAAAGGGATGAACATAATTCTTCCAAAAGATATTGCTTCGTTTGGTATTTTGATGATGACAGGGGAGAGCTACCAGTGTGTTTACACGGCTGCACATGCACGGCATGATCATGGGACGACGGGACGCACATTTCTGCCAGCTGCAGAGGGTGTTAACAGTTGGTGGCAGTAATGTGCTCCAAAAGTAGCAACAGGCCAATAAAAGAGAAGAAGACCGCAAGCCAATGTAAACAGCGCAGGGTTTAGAGCATTCAAAAACAAAGGCTTAGTTAATGAGGTAGTAAATGCATTCAACATGTGTGTTAGATCTTCAAGATGCACGCAATGCATTTTTTATGAAAAACGTTGAATGTGAACAAAACCATGGCTGTTTATAATTAAAAATTCACATGTACCTTCAAAATGGCAGGCAGTCCCTTTCTCTCGCTCTCTCTCAATACAATTCAAAGGGCTTTGTTGGTATGGAACATTTCAGGAACAATGTTGCCAAAGCATCAAAATATAATTTGTCCATATATTTGGATAGCACACAATAACAGTAATATTAACATTAGCACCACATTAAGATTGATATATAATAATTATGTATATATACAGTATATCCAATGCATATATTTGTGTGTCACTAAGTGTGAGAGTCACATAATTAACACAACATCACTGAATATGACAAATAATTATCTTATCTCACACACACACACACACACAAAGTAACATATACATATAGAGTATCCACAATGTTTTGGTTGTATATACAGTTTTGATGTTATAAACTGTATTTTATCTATGTTGTGATATTGCTTACATTACTGTTTTTGTGTGTTTTTTCAATATTGCTTTATTGGTGCTTTTATAAAGTTGTTTTTTTGCCATTGAATTGAAAGAGAGAGAGTGAGAGAGTACCCACATCACAACGACACTAAAAGAAAAGGCTCAAAGAGCTCTGAATGCAATTAAGAGAACATTTTATAATTTTCAAACTCCAATTAAAATGTGGCTTAAAATATTTGATAGTGTCATCCAGCCCATTGCGCTGTATGGTAGTGAAGTACGGGGTCCAGTCATCAGTCATCATAGCTGGGACAAACATCCAACAAAATCTTTACATGCAGAATTCTTCAGATACATTTTACACGTGCACAGAAAAACACGAACAAATGCATGTAGAGCAGAATCAGGCAGATACCCACTGATAATTGACATTCAAAAGAGATTTTTTTAATCACCTTAAATCCAACTTAGACACCATCCATTCGAAAGCCACCAAACCCAAGAGCTGAGGCCAGAAAAGAGTCCCCTATGTCAGTTGATGCTGAGACTAACTGCCCCCTCTCAGACAAACTCTGACCCGTCTCACAACAACACTGCTTTCCAAACACCAATCAGAGTAAACCAAAGTATAACACAACGTAAAGAAACCTATTTGGAACACTGGAAAGAAGAAACTACCTGGTAGGGCATGCACCACGTCCCAAGGCTGAGTCCTTACTGCAGCGGCCTGTGTTTAAGTCCGGCCCAGGCCCTGTGCTGCATGTCATCCCCCCTGCCTTTCCTGTTGCTGTCTACCGTCACTATCAAATAACAGCAGAAACACCCCAAAAAAATTTAATCTCAAAATAAGGGAGTAGCTCGCTACTGTTCAGAGATAGAAAGCAGAGACAGATTCTAACCAAGTACAGGCTCAGTGACCACAAACTGGCAATCGAAAAAGGAAGACACAAAAAATCATGGCAACCAAAAGAAAACAGAATAATATGTGCTCACTGTTGGAAAGGTGAGGCTGAGACAGAGATGCACTTCTCCTCCTACAATATAAAACATTCAATGAAGTAAGGAACATTTACTTTAAAAACTCTGTAATCTCAGATTTTAAAGAGTTTAATGACCTCTCAAAATTAAAAATACTCCTAGGAGAACGAGACAGGGCATATCTTGCTGCCACAACCTGAAGGACAATGAATGACCTAGACACAGCCACGCACACACACGAACGCACGCACGCACGCACACACGCGTGCACACACACACACACACACACACACACCACACACACATAGACTGTGGCACCTCACACCTTACAGGACATGTGTTATTACAGTCCATTATTGTGATCCAACAGCCACAAGTGCAATGATTTCCCAGTGGCCTGTTTTGCTTAAACTGGAGAGAGGTAGAAAGAGACAGCAAAGATACAGTATGTTGTGGGCCAAGCCAACCATTTTACAGTACATAATTAGACACTTTCAAGCCAGTGGTGCTTGTCCTTGGTGGGCATCTTAGTCCACTGATTTAAAATGTGTACTGTTGAAGTACTTGTCAAAAATCTTGTTTGTTTACAGTGAAAACCGTGTTTGTATAATTAAAACTCCACAGTGTACCTTTAAAATGAGTGAGTGGTAAGTCTGTAATATAATATTTACTATATTGTATATATAATACAAGTGTAACCACATGCAATGTAATAATGATTTAAAATATATGACACAGTGCACCAGTTTATCCAAAAAGTCAGTTAAAGAATTTCCACCATGCAGATAAATTATATTAAGTTTAACTATCCATGCCTTATTAGTTGCTATGATTACTCCGTGATAACAACTTTACAGTTACAGATCTTTTCTGTATCTCATAATTTTATTTCCATCTTGGGTCCTACTTTTTAGCCATACATATAATTTCCAATCGATTTAGTAGTACTTGTCTGCATTACATACCTTTTGCATCACCTTTGTGGTAATTCTAATCACAGTGAGCATCCTGAGAACGGGAGGCTCAGATGAACTGCAGAAAGTATGAAAGAAATATGTCAAGAAATCGTTCGATATCTAGTTACAGATATGCTTAACATTGCAGCAATATGATGATGACTCTCATTCAAACAACTACAAACAGTGAAGTTGCTTAGTGTACATGTAATATGATTAAAACTGAATTCTCTCACTCTCCTCATAAGCACATTATTGCCACCTCTGTGGCTAAAGCAGCGTCATCTGCATTCTCAAAAGAGGCAAGAGGGAATGTGGTGGGACAAATTCCCCTAATGATATGATATACATACTGTAATTCATTAAAGGATGCATTTGCTGAATAATATTCTAACTTCCATAATGACCATAATGAAGAGCACTCATCCCTTTCTCCTCGAATTACTGCACACGCATAGACTGCGGATGTATAATTAATATGTTCTGAAATCAGTAATTAATAGAAAGGTTGACATGCACATAATTCTCTGATTTAATCTATTAAGCCTCGGATTTCAGAGTCAAATCACTCTGCCGTGAAACCACTTTGAATTTTAATGTGTCCTTTCACGAGCTGTTGTTAGCGTTTACATCTACCCTTCTCCCTCACTTTGTCTATCTCACTTTGGGTAGGGTTTTAATGAAGATTTTGAGGCTGGAGCTGATGATGAGACTATTTCCCTGGACTTGATTCAGCTGTTTCTCCATCTGGTGTTTGAGCACCTGGGGTAAGCCTTCCTCTACAAATTGCTTCTTCCTGCCTTTCCAAGGTCTCCCTATGTAAACTGATTATCCATTTTTGGACACTTTGTTTTTCTTCCTTCTTCTTCTTCTTCTTCTTCTTCTTCTCCTCCACTATCTTCTGGTTTCCAACCCTCCTGTGTGGATTTCAACTAAAACATTAACACATTTAAAAAAACAAATAAACAACACAAAAACATGAGCCCTCCGGTGAACATCCGCACATATTTCTGAATAGGTTCAGTATAAATCTTGCATTCAGGAACTTCTGAATTGCACAATATCTAAAATCTTAATGCATTTAAAATTACAATTCTATTCCATTTCCAAATTTTAGATTTTCCCAACATGAATGTGAGCACTGAGCACTTATCCGGTGACTCAAATAGGAACTTGCAAAGTGAACAGCCTGAGAGGCCAGATTTGATAACACAGTGTAGCACAGAGCTCCCCAGCTCTAATGAACACTACAGATGTGTCAAGCAGGGGAGGAGGGGTATGCCAACGGCAGTATAAACAGCAGCCAATTACCTGCCTGGATGACGATTCCTTACTCTTGCTTAGTGCATACACGTGAAGAGGCCAGCACATCTGCTGTGGGGCCTAGCACCAGTGTACTACACACACCAATATCAACCACAGAGCTGCCATTAGACACACTGCATCTCCAGTATGTGTCCTTTCATTGTCACTTATTTCACTTTCTACAATTCAGTCAGTTTTGGAGCAAATATAAGTATGATCCACATCATATTGTTATAAAATAGTATGTGATACTGAAATGTACTTTATAATGGTACATGTAAGATCATGGAAGTAATGCGTGACATGCAATGAGAACAACATACTCCATGAGAGTCATGGTGATATGTTGTGCTTTTGAATCAAATTAGACATGGGCATGGCACACGCACATGCAGATACAAACATAAAAGGGAGAATACAGTGTAAAGTATGAGAAGCAGACATTAAGTGGGTGGTTGCATCATAATGTGTTTCAGTTTTGTCTTGTTTTTAAGTTTCGGTCAGGTTTTTTTTCTTACAGCACAGAAATTTCAGCTCACACTGACATTATAATTGTTCATGTGGCATTGTTATTAAGCAAGACAGACACAATACGATTTGAACAGCAGTCAGGATACGCAAAACAGAAGCAAACAGGGGGCAGTAGAGAAAAAGAAAGATAGAGAAAAAGACTTGCCATCTGGATTTTTCCTGATCTCAGCCTCAGGCAAGATTGTTCGATGAGAAGGGCTGCCCTGCTGTAATCTAGATGTTGTATATTTTGGTTTTGTTCTTTATGTAAGAGTTATATAACAGATGCACTCAAGATCCTCATTGCCTCCACACTTTAGAACAATCTGTTTCTTCTCTTAAACATACCTGTGAAAAGTAAGCTGTTGTGCACCAAGTCATGCTCTTAAAAAGTCAGATTTGGCAAGCTGGCATCACTTGCTTTGATGGCATGCTAATACAGACAACCATTTTCTAGGCTACATTTATTTGGTCCTCTAGCTTTTACAGCTATTGCCATTTCAATTCCTTGATGAAGTAATTTATTGAGAAAAGACTGGAAAATGATGTCCACTCACTGAAGAGAAAGAAGTTTAAAAAATGAAGGAGGTTACCGGATGATAAAGAGTTAATAAATTGCCACTGCAGTGCAATACTGCATGTTCAGAGGAAAGATGTTCCATCAGGAATTGAAGTCATACTCAGTCTCACAGCCAAAGTTGTGCTATGATGTTAGCAACAGGACATCCGTATACATCTTACCCTCAGGTGCTACCCTTCATCAGTTTTCCTCTCTTGTACGTATGGAACGAATAGAACTGAATAAACATTAGATCTTTGTCACGAGATGAAGAAGCAGAGATGAACGAATGCAAGCTATTTTCACAGTGTGCCTGTTTTCCAGCCTGTCTACATATAGTCATCTTAGCCAATGCATTTCAAAGTGCCCGAAAGGCAGCATAGCTTTCATTTGATGTGGTCAGACAGTAATGCATGGTGACAGATCTTGACTGAAGGTAGCTCATTATTCTGCACTATCAAAGAAAATAAATCAATATTAGTTATGCCCGGCTTCCCACCAAAAGGGATGCTGTGCAATGTTGCAGCAGTCTGCCCGATTTCACGTTTACAGTGCAATACGTTTGGAAACAGAGAATGTGACTGTTTTTATTAAGAGATATTGCTGATGCATGCTCCTGAATTGAGGGAAATAAGAACATCCTTAGAGTGGGTAGGGCGTTTGTAGAGATTCATCTCTTTGAATTCAGAGAGCTGTAAGTGATACTCCTTCCCGCAAGCGGAAGTGGAGCTAGTAAGGGCACTGTTGAGAGATATACTGTGGGATGGCTACAATATCCCTGACAGAAGGAACATGCCTCTCTGGAGTCCATAATCATATTTCACTGTGGAATGTGGTGATTCTGATATGATGTAAGTCTGTTTTGTGCTCCTAGGCAGAACACGGGCACCATTGTCTCTAGGGTTTCTCAAGGCGGTCATACTTTATGATGCAGAAAGCCTAAATCTCATTACCTTTAAGTGCTATAATGCTAACACACAAGTCGACAGTGCCTTTGCTCTGTGTGAAGCACAACGCACCCAGAACTAAAGTCGCCTGACTTTATTCTGCTGGGACAAAAGCCAGGGCCCATCCAGGCCTCCCAGGGGTTTAAATTAGTTATACCCCTGTTTCTCTGTGGCCTCTAAAGCCTCCTCACTTCTACTGCATAGGGTTACACCATGTCTCTAGTGGCAGGGCTTACTTAAAGCCCAACCCACATACTGTACCAAGACATGAGCTATCTTTGAAAATAACCTTGAGAAAGTAGGGCTGGAGGGGAGGGTTTTGGTACACTTGATTTGTCTCCTCTATAATAAGACTACATGATTTGGCCTCTCCAGAGAGGCTGTCAGAGCAGTCGATGCTGAATGCTGCCCTCTAAAACCATTGGAAGACCAACAATATATTTAATGGTTTGGCTTAATGCGGTGCAGTTATGTAAGCTCTGTACAAAAATGAAAATGTGTGTGTGACAATGAAATAGTAAATAAGCAAGAACCAGATAAACATGGCATATCTTTGTGCTATACGATGTTTAAACTGTAGTGTACTGCTCTGCATTCAAGAAGAGGAATGTTTTCAAGAGAAGCTGTTTAATAAGCCTACGGGGGAATTTTTGTATATTGGGTTAGTCCCTGCTCAACTCCCAGCTGCAGCCAGGAAAGAAACTAACTTGTCTGAGATTGTGTGTACTATGTTAGAAACCTGAATGTGTCTACTGCCCTTTATATGGTGTGCACATGTGTGTTCATATACCCTATGAATACTAATGCATCCCCAAAACCCCTCCAAACACACTTTCTTCTGTCTATCAGAGCTGCCCTGTGGCCAGAGCTACTGTCAGCTCTGTGACGCCTGCCATGAAATATTCACTATACCATGAGTCATGTTCAGACTGCAGGGAGAGCTGTGCTTGGCTATCCTGTTCCCAGATCAGACCTGGCTAAAAGGAGTCACTGTTCACTTTGATCCTCTGCTGGGCCTCCTGACAATAAGCTGTCTCTCCCCATGCCAAGTTCCATATACACAACTTTCTTTCTGTCGTACTATGCTGACCTCGTCTTTCTATCTTGCTTCAACATTGACTAGTTCCTACTTGGTGTTATATAAATCCAGAATGGGTGAAAGAAACAATACTGTAGATGGACTCATAAAGAGACCGAAGGAAGACAGAATAACTGTTGTGTGTGGTGCGTGAAAGGGAAGGAGGACCCCGATGCAGACGGTTTAGATGAGAAGGGGAGAGTTTATTGGAGGTTCCAGGCAGGTCAAAACCCAACAGACCAGTAGTAGGCAAAATCCATAAAGCCAAAAAACAGGTCAAGGTGCACAAAACCAACAGGCCGAAATGCAGCACGTCAGGGAGATAAAACGGGGAGAAACACGACGAGAAACAACGCTGGAGATAACAACAATCTGACAAAGACACAGGGAGAAACACACAGAGTAAATACACTCAGGGGAGGTGAAAAACAAGGCACAGGTGAATCCCATAACCCAGGTGAACAGACTCAGACAATCAGGGTGCAGGAAGTAAGTTGACGGACACAAGAGGGAACAGACAAAATACAAAATAAAACAGGAAGCCCCAGAACCCAAACCTAAAACACAGAGTGAACAGACAATTTCAAAATAAGACAAGAACTTAATACAATAAACCCACAGAACTCAGACAGACTTACAATAACATGGAACTGACTATAACCAAAACACTCCACAAAACCCCACCCCATACAACCAAAACCATAACAATAACAGCTTCAAGCACCTTAACTTTCACGGAAGCAACATTGTATTAGCCCTATCTTGTTTATATAAAACTCCTCTTGTTGTTGCTGTGAACATTTGCTAAAGAGGTGCCTAAGGAGCTGTTGATGATTAGTGGAGTTGTATGTACAGTATGTGAGAGGCGTGATGTTGGTTCAGAGTCTCGGTTGTAAAGAGACCATAAATTAACAGAAACAAAGAATATCATCCCCCTCAGCAGCAGTGATTAATCTCACTTTGGGCATTTAACTCTGGAGCTGGGTAGCAGCATGTTTCTATGTCAGGCGCCATTTGCCTGGCCATTTATTCATTAGAGAGCTCTAAAGAATACCAGTGGACACCTCAATTCCTGCTGAAAAAAATGTGTCTCTTATGTTTTGCTGTTCATTAAGTCCAGTACCAAATGGCACTTGAGTTGTATCACATATTTGACCTTCATCGTGGAACCATAGTATAGACAAACACAAGCTGCTTTTGGTTGACAGTGCAATTTGATTTTCTTTTCTGGACCATATGAGTTAATACATACTGCACACCCTTGAGGCACGCACCAGATCGACGGTTTATTTACTGTTAAAAGGCATTTGCTCTACCTGCAGAGGAAACAAAGTGCACTCTTTTTGTACTCAGTCACTACAACTGCTTAATTGGGCTTTACACATCTGCTCTTTTTCTCATTATGGCCAAACTACATCCTACTTTCTCAGACAAAACCGAACTTTTACAGGTTTGGATCCATGAGGCTTTCCTCAAAACCAGAAGCCAACTGCAAAAAGAAAAAAGCCAGGCTTTGATTTTTTCCCACCTCAAGCCAATGTGGCCATTAGTCTGTATGACTTATGTATGGAATATTAATAGGCCACAGTTCAACCATCCTAACTAAAAGTTTTCAGTGCGTTGTACTTTTTAAAAAATGTGAGGAGAAAGACCTCCAAGGACAAACAGGGCCACCCGGAGGCGTCACAAACAAAATACATTGTTCTCCAAAATAGTAGACTAATGAGATACATTAAGGCTAGAGTCAAGTGTCCTTCAGGGTCTGATACAATGTCCTCTGCCTTGTCAGTCCCCTTTGGTGAACTGGGTAAGGTCCTCAAACGGATCAATAGAAATCCAGAGTCTGTCTGAGGACAAGCAGCTATGTGAGTTAGTACACTTTATCACTTGGCACCACTAATCTGTCGGTCTGTTGTTGCTATTTCTGCGGTTGTCAAGTGCCATGAAACTGACATTTCTTTTGTACAAAGTACCAGTATTGGACATTATTAGGAAAGAGAGAAGCTTTTTTAGAAATGACAAGAACTGTTCAGCTGCCTTGAAAGGCAAAACTTTTAAAGAACATTATGTCCTTACTTTTTTCTTTTACCCACTAGAGCTGTTCTGTACTTGTGACTGAGTGAATAAGTGGCTGATATTGACATTGGAACAAAATTGTCAATGAAGACAGTGAAAGACAGTGCTTTGCATACTTGTGACAAGCGAAAAGACACTCTGACTATGAGAGCAGAGGGGGGTTATTGAACCTGGCACTCAACTCACCAGAGAACCGAGATGTTAGCGCATGCTGTTAACAGACCTCCTAATCAATGATGGACAAACACCAAGAATTCGCAGCATGCTCTTTGCTCTGCTTCACAAAAAGGACCAAGCAAGGATATCATATGATCTCTCTGAACAGAAACAAAAGGTAGCACTGACATTTTAAAGTACATTGATGATTAAAAAGCAAAAATACTCCTTTGTTATTCAAGGGACAAGTTAAATCTTTTCCCAGCATGAGAGTACAATTAAAACTCTATAGTGGCAGTGACTTTGACTTGGTCTTTTTAAATCAATCTCAAACTTGTTTGAGTTCTTTAATAGCACATAATTATGTAAGTGTCCTTATATTTGAATTGCCTTAATGAGTGTAATTTGGAGTGGCCCTCATAGCATCAAGAGGCTATAGTGTTGTTCATTCGACACCTGCTGCCCTTGGGAGAAACAGGAAGCCCTTTCAAGAAAAGGTCCTACTAATAGAACCAATTAACCAGTCGAACAAGTTCCCATAGTAATCACCACTGAAAGGAGATTGGGTAGCACTTAAGGCCAATCAAAGTGACAGGCAATCAGAAATTAAAAAACCATTAAGTTTTAGCCTTTACTTGGACTCATAGCCATTGCAGAGTGGATAGGAGAGAGATTTACCATGTCTGCCAGTGAAGTGCATTTTTGATGGAAAATTTCAGAAAGAATGTTTTGGTCAGGTTTCCTGCTCAACAGTCAAAATGCTTTGTAATCAATGCCACAAAATAATTGTTGATTCCGAATTTATATACCATACCAAAATGTCTTATGCTCTATGATGGCAAACATGTACGCACATGTACGCCCTCTAATACCAAACATAAGGCCAGATCACTCAAGGTATAATAGGACAGCCGCAAAAGAAGAAATATAAAGTATCCAGCCAATTTTGAGGCCTTTTATCCACGCCTATTGTATTCTGTTACCTTAGACCCTCTCCACTCATCTTCCTGTGTAGCGACTTCTCAGTGTATCAGCATCTGATAGTTGTTTTATAGACATTCAGGCAACACTTTTAGAATTTTTTTCATTAATATTTAAAAGATATATTCAGTTTATATTTTATTTAATGTATAAAATAGCACAATAACATTTCCCTCAGTGATACCAATGTTGTATGAAGATAGCTCTGGCAATAGAAGACTGAACTGGATGTGAAGCTTGGCAGGAAGTAGGAGCAGAGACGTACAGTAGTAGAACATAACAGCACTTGCAATTCCTCATCAATTGAGTGGCATGAAAGAACATTTATAGCATATCTGCTGACATACTAGGAAAGTAATTTGTATTGATTTTTATGAAATGCAGTGCAAATAAAGCAGGAGTGATTGCACAGTGAAAAAACTATTGCGGAGAGATCAGTACAGTAGAAAGCTGTAAGATGTATTTATTCTTCATTGTATTTTTCTCCCTTTAAAGTTAAAGGCAGAAAAATGCTACTTAAAGAAAACTGTGGCAAATTCATGGTGCCAAATGCTACGTATAACTAGCATGCAGTCTCAGCAGAGTAAGACAGTTGCTGTGATCAAGGTCAGCTCTCATCCTCCAGACCTGATTTTCCTTCTCGGTATTCCAAGCACCTCAGAAGATGTTGGCAACAGTTTTTACTTGGCAGATACCTCACCGACCCGATAGGGCACATGGAAGAGACGCACTCTGAATAGTCGATTCTTCCAACCTGTGGTCAGTATTCCACATGCGTTCCTTGGAGCTAAACACTCTTCCTCTGCTCTCCTTTTAAGCCCTCTGACAGGAAGGATGCGATATTGCACCTGGCCTCTTTCATGGCTCCCTCCCCCCTTCGCCTCTGCCTCGTCGTGGAACCGTTCCACCCCTCCGCACTAATTGTTCATTCCTTCTCTCCCCCTTATTCCGCTCTGACACCTCCTCCCTGCAGAGCTCCAGTGCTCACGCCTTGAGAAAAGAGGACAACTCGTTATTCAAACTGTTAAACAGATGAGTTCATAAACAAGAACAGCTCTGCACCCCGGGGTGCAGAAACAGTGAAATCCGCTATAAATCCGTTTTGATCTGGGCAGAGTTTCAGTGTAACAGACCTTTCTGATGCCAGAATGATAAACATAACATCCTCCTGCTCAGCCTCAGTAGGTCTGTGTATTTAATGAAGCCCAATCAGTGGGAACAACCTGGCAAAAGATCTTAATCAAACTTCATCTTCTTATCTAATGACACCCTGTGGGACTTCCAGGTCCTGGCCTGATGCACCTCGGAGTCCAGCTCCATGTTCGGCTTTTCTAATAAGCATCCTGGACCCAAATGCGAATCTCTACTCATTAAAGTGCACTCAATCAAGAGAACACGCAAGTAATAGAAGTTACTTTTTTTTTTGCAGTCTTCGTACTTCAAGGATGATATAAAAGTTGTCTACAAAGCTGCGGGATTTGTTTCCAATCAAATCAGTGTAGATCATGCTGTTATTTGGACTTAAATTACAGCAGGATATTCTTTTAATGGCAGTGTAGTATAACTGTGTTTTGTATTACTAATGGCATGAGGATACTGCATTTTCCCATTTAAGGAGGGGTGGATTCGAACCCCAGCCACTGTAATAAGCTATCAGCCTTGTATATGGGGCACACGCTCTACCAGGTGAGCTATCCGTGCCATGAGACCTAACTCACTTTAATAGACATTCAATTGACATATGGTCATAGTAAGGGGGTCAGTGCATCTTAAAAAAGCACTCTTTCCAAAAGAGAGTAAGTTGATTTAATAAATACAACGATACAAACATAAAATATTGTTACATGATCAAATTAATATATTTGGTCCAAACAATATATCATATATAAAGTTTGGTCAGGGCATTTAAAAAATGAGTTAAAAGCATGTTCCAACATTTACAGGCATGTATCCAACACAACTAAGATTCTTTCGTCTGTGGCTATAAATAATGAAGATTATTTGAGTTATGAGCTCAGTTCTGTTTTACACAGATCTCAGAGTCTCAGGATATCATAGTACATGTTTTTCATTATGTATGCCAGTGTCATTTGAGCACAAGAGTTATTAAAGTAGCGTACAACTCCAGCTTCTCTGCACAATACGCGACCTTTGTGATGATAAGTGGAACCTTGTAAATGTAATTCTCAACTGATCTTCAATATTTGGGTCTAGTGCTTGTATACAGCAGATGGGCAATTAAGTCAGGGTTTACTTCGCAATATGTATTTTACCTGATTTCTTCCTTTGCTCGCACTCTTTTTATAATCCCTTTTTCATCAATACTGATATAATCTCTCTCTGCCATCAGCTCCTCCATCACTTCAACCTGGTGCATATAGAATTTTCAGAAAAATTATTAATTAAACAGCAAGAAAAATTGACGTTGCAATTTTCTGATTATTTTTAAGTATTTATAATCATTTTCCGTGATCCTCCTGTCACATATGAGAGTGATTAGGAATTCATTATAACATGTCCTCTCAGCGCTCGGCCTGTATACATGTGTGCAGTGGATCAATGGTGATTCTCCAGCATGGAGCCTGGCCTTGTCGTGTGGCGAGGGAGTGTGCAGGGAAGGAGCGGGCAGATTAAAGCGGCTTTGTCTGTGGATAAGTGGATTATCAGCAGGTAGAGTGCTCCCCGTGTTTCAGCAGCGATTGTGTTAGTGCACTTCCTGCCTGGCCACAGAGAGGACCATCTGCCATTTAGCTCTGATGGATGGTCCCAAGCAGACGTCAGTCTCCTCTACGCAGAACACCTGCTGAATCCTGATCAGACTGTTGGCTCATATTAGCAAAGCCCATCAGTTTGTCACGATACCATCCGCGTCAGGCTGCTGAGGTTCAAATAGGAACAACCATGCACACACATACAAACACACACACTCAGAACTGTAAAACAAGGTAAACAGATTTGGGTGCTTAACCAATGTGGCACTGTTCCAATACATACTACACAAGGTAGACATATAAACAAGCCTCATTATGGGCTGCTTTATTCCTGTTGCTCATTATATCGGTGAACAGACTGTAATATTTTGACTGGCATCAAATGGACGTAGCTGTGCCAATTCCTAACAGGATTGTGTGTCTTGAAGCATAATATCACCCATGGATCAGACCAGTGGATCATTCAGACATTAGAAACTTTAGAAGAGGAAGAGATAATGGCCTTTCATGTGACAAGTGGATGAAAATAGAGAATTAACCCATACATAATAATAGAGGAGATTTTTTTTTTATTAACAAAGTTGAATTCCTTGATGGCGAAAATATACCTCAGTTTGTCAAGTGCAACTGCAAGATGTGCAAGATAGAAACTGAGAATTTACAAATGGAAATTTCATACATGGTATAATTTGGTACATTTGAATATTCAAATGCAGTATGTGATAGTAGCTACCAACAATATACATATAAACACACGCTAAAACATTTTGATTTTGTAGGCTTATCTGTAATTTTAAATATGACACATAATATACATAAGGCTCGTCTGTCTGCTTGCACTGCATTGGAGGTCCTGTCAAACAGCTACGTGTGTTGGTAAATAACAGTGAATCACTCTAAGCTCTTGGCTGCATCTGAATCAGTGTCACCCAGACACACTGGTGTATCTTTTATTATTACCTCTTCTACCATTGTCACACTGATTACCATCTCCCATTGACCTCATTTATAATGCATTTCTGTTTCAGCTTGCTCTTTGTGTATTTTTTATACATCCCCAGAACGCAAAAACCTTTTCCCCATTAAGACATTTATACATTTAACACCAACTATATGTCTGGAGAATCAGTGTCAGTCACAGAACAAAAACAGGTTTTGTTGGAGTGTGAGGGCAATTGACCCTCTCAGTGTCACAGGCATGCTCTCAGACAGATCAGAAGCTCTGATACCCACCAAAAGGCCTGCCAGAAGAAAGACCATGTCTCCTCCTGACAACCATCTCCTACCACTTGTCACTTTATCTCATCAAGCCTGTCAAGAAATAAATTAGAATACAGCAAATGCAGGGAAAACAGAAGCCGTATCCTTTTTGTCACACATTGCATTGGCTGACAGTCTTGTTTTGCCATGAATGCTTCTGTAATTTCATGCATGTGCATGCAGAGATTGATTACAGTTGATGCACAGCTCTGGTCTGATAATATAATGCTGTTGCCTTTCAAATGATGAAAAATGAAATTTCAACTTTTTGATGTGACACACGTTCCAAATGTAATTGCCACTAAAATCTTATTCTGCAGAGCAGTGGGACTTTAATCAAAAGGGAAAAAGCGATTTTGGATGATGGAGATTTATAAAAAAAAAAAAAAGAAGATGTTTCAAATTTTACACTAATGATAGTAGTGAGTTTATTTTTGTTAAAACTATTGATTTTTAAACATTAGTTTTATGAAGTACTACGGATTTATTAAAATTAAAGAGGGAAACAAACATCCCATGATATTCCATAAAATGGTCTAAAAAATCAAACAGTCTGTCAGTCTGTTATACAGGTCAAAAGGCAAGACTTAAAACGCATCGAGAAAGCAGTCAGACCAGAGGGCTGTGGCAAGCAAGCAGTTGTCAAAAGGTAGTTATAAGAAACCAGTTCCAGGTGATGAGCTCAGTCGTGATGGCTGGTGGGCAGGTGTGGTATGTGGTAAGTCCACTAGGTTAGAATTCATGAGGACTGTGCCAGATTGCTTTGCAGCGGAGGGAAAGATTAACTGTAGTTTAAACTGTAGGTTTTCAGTTAGACCGACCTGTGTGTCCCTAGATGTAGGAATATCCTACAAGTGAGGGTGATGTCAGATTTAGTACATGTAGCTTATAGTGTTCAATTGTCAAACATCTCTGAAGGTGCTGAACGTGTTAGTCAGTGAGACTATCTGCTCACAGAAATATGTTGATCTGAAGACAAGGTTCCTGGGGAAGCTGAATTTCTCCAGTAGAGATGAGCAGAGGGTGAAAGTGCATCTTTCACTGCTGCGGCTTCCAGCTGTTTCTGCAGCTCTGAAAACCGGGCCACCCACACCGTTGAACTCGTCGGCTTTCTCCTTCTCTGCATTTCCAATGTGACATGTTTTATGCAGTTGTCCAAAGAAACTAAAAATCCTTCATCGATGAGGACAGGAATAGCCAGACATCGACTTTAGCTTTCTTAGCATCAGCTAGTGCCTGGCCATCATCTAGCCTGTGTGAAACGAATGAAACTGTCTCAATAGGAGTGTGAGGAGTAAGCAGTACCATCAATCAAACTAAATAAGACAGGCAATGCAACAGCTTATGGTGTAATACGGCATGCAGATGAGAGGGCACTTCAACATAATCAAAAACTCACTTGCTTGTGTGCCCGTGACTGTGCTACTACATGCCACTGTTTGCGTGCATGCTAAATAACCAGTCATTCCAATCTCATCATGCATGTCTGGTTCAGAAAGGCAGAGTGAACAAATATAATTTCTTTGCAGTAATGTGTAGCGCCATTAATCTTAGTGTAGGCTATATTTCTATTTTCATTTTTACATGTTGCATGCTTTATGGTCCTCCAGATAAAGTAATCAGTCTTGGAGGGGAGGACTCCTATATCCCCAATCTGATACAGATATCAAGCCCATGCCTGTGTGCATCTTGGAGTGTAACACCATACCTGCCTCTCAGTAATAACCCTAAATCTTCACTATAGCCCTCCATCCACTCCTCAGTGCCTCAGGCCACTTATATTCTATCAAAACAACCAGCATGGCCATTTCAGTCTTCCACCACCTGCAGTGCCTTTTACTGCCCTTCCCATGAGCGCTGGGGCACTGTTGTAACTAAAATACACACCCACTCACCTAACGGCCGACAGGTGGAATGGTTTTCCCTGCAGCACTGAAAGCACTGTAGAGGGGTGAACGGAAAAACATTGTTTCACTTTGGTGCCCCATGATTCTGATTTCAAATCATCACAGAGTATCAGTGCAACTTTTAAAGTCAGTATTTAATCTTTGAATGCTTGCTTAACCCAGAATGGTAACAGTCACACCCAGCCGGCATCCGAAACCAAAGTGATCAGGCTGACTGTCACATACAGCCCTTCTGCATATGCCCCTCACCCTCTATTTGACCCAGTGCTCCTTTCATCTTCCTCCTCCGGGTACAAAGTGAATGCTGTGCTGCTGCTCCTGCTGCTGCTGCTGCTGGGCCCCAGCCAGCCAAGGAAGGAGTCTACCACTCAGACACTGACTGCAAACTGTAAAATCACCCCCACCCTGCCTCAACTCACTCTCCCTCTTATTTCTTTCTCTGTCCCTCCCTCTCTCCAAGCTCATGAACACCCAGGCTTCCATTTTGCAGAAAAGACATTTTGCTGTAACTGCTGTGCTGTTCGTTTTCTGGGCTGCAGGATTACAGGTTATATCCAGGCCTCCAGATATACACTGGCAGACCAGTGTCCCACTGACCCTCCAAAGCCTGCAATTTAGCAGGGTTATTTATGGAGCGAGGAGAACACATCCTCCCCGCCTGCTTCTCTCTGCTTTCATGATGCTGGACAGCCACAGAGGCCCTTCACACTTGTGCCTCAGCCCTCCCCTGCTTGGTGAGCATGGCACTTTCTCTGTAAGCCACAATCCTATTACCCCTCTTCGAGCTCGTGGTGGGGCGATAAGAGCAGCCCGGCGCCCTGCAAGACGGGTAGTGCTGAGCCTTGTTTAGCTGCGGTAGGTGGCTTAACCTAGGGAAGAATGCTATTCAAAGCGTTTGCTCTCATCAATTCAGTGGGAATTTGTTTTAGCAAAGAGTTATATATATTCGTTAAAGATGAAATTGCCTGAAGGAAAATGAACCGGAATATGGCTGTCAAAACATCTGTAGAATAAGAGACATTGAAATAGACATTATGATAAAAAATAGGGCATGAAATAGACTTGTTACATTTGTAGAGAAAACAGAACTGCATTCCAAAAGACGATGCAACATCTTATTGGAACATTTGAGTTTGGATTGAAGCACATAGTATTTGATACCATCTCACAGTCAGTGGTCATCTGCTATCCATGTTCACTTTTGGAAACACTGCACACTTAATAGGAATACTGTCTTTACAAAACCTTATTTGGGTTATATATGCCCACAATTCAATTTAGCAAATCTACTTTTACAAATCAAATTTACACATTGGATCTCCTCCCGACTCACTGAATTGTAGCAACAGTTGCTACATGCTCATTGTCTCATAAGGCAAGAGAGAATTTACATCCTGAATTTAACATTCACTCACATATGCATGAGTAGACTGTACACACTGAGACAAGAACACAAACAGCAAAACACACTCTTAGAGACACAATCACCTCACACGCAATGTGATATTTATTCACATTGTACTGCATGGATGTTTATGCAAATATAAACACTTTCTGTGCACTGCTTTGAAAAATGCAGTGAGTACAGTATATCTCCCCATGTACTTGCCTCTGCTGTGTGCTACCAGGGGCTCCGACACTATTAGACGGTCTGCTTTTTAATATATCTATCTCATCCTCCTCTCACCACCTGAAAGGAAATGAATGTCACCTCACTGAAATTGACTGTCTTTCATTGCAAAGGACTCATATTATTTTAGATATCTATTTGCTATTAGTGGGCTGCCTTTTCTTTCCATCTTTTTGAAACTGCACTGAACTGCATTGGCCTTTGATTACTTTAAGGTCTCTTAATGCAAAAATGCATTTCAGACCATATTCTGCGCATGCTGCAAGTTTAGTACGCACATTTCATTTGCATCCAAGTTTCATGTGAGGCCGCTTGTGTGTCAGCTGACGGGGTGTTTCATTGTAATGTGAAAGAGTGAATGTGCTGACAATGCTCTTAACCCTTTCATCAAACCCCAAGCTTTAATCTGAACCCCCTCCTCACTCAGGCCTTTATGTGAGCATCAATCCCTGATCAGCCCTCTACACTGCGTCTAATTATGCCGAGGCCACCATGAGGAGTAGAAGCAGCCTCCACTGTACGACTCTAGCCCCATCAGAGCAAGGAACAAGGAATAGGAGAAGAGGGGTGGATAATTAGGAATCTGATACGTTTTCCTTTCCCACTTTCTCTCCCTTCTGTCTCACCCTGCTTCATCTGCATGTTTCAGAAGGTTTCTCCATTTACTGAAGCAGTACCCCCAACCACTTCTCCATCTGCCACCTGGGGGGAAAGTAGGAGAGGGCGTGAGGAGACGAGAAAATGGAAGGATTCGGAGAACAGTGTGAGTCTGAATTAATGGTTTAAATTGGCGGGATAGAGTAAAATTGAAGGTGAGGGATATCTGCAATGAAGCTTCTGCTGTTTACACATTACAATGATAGTAAGAGAGCTTACTTTTTTATTTAGCCTTGCTGCCCGCCTGATGCACATGGACAAACAAATGCTAGAGTAGATATTTCCCCAAAGGGACCCTTCACATGCACTGTGCACCTTAAAAATGCAGGATTTACCCTTCTTTGTATGAGTCATTAGCTACCTCATGGATTATCAGTCATCAGGGAGGACAGAGGCCTTTAAATGGAAAAGCAGTATTATCAATCTTATTGAAATATTGACTGATTAGAAACATGAGTTTGTAAAATCCACTGCAATACACACACTTTGTAGATTTCTACCACATGCGCACATAGACATATACACACACGCAGTAAAACCACCTTCACACTCTATCTCATTTCTCAGTCTTGCCGAATCAGCTGTAGCAGAGGTGACTCTACGGTGGTGCTGAGGGGAGGATGGTGAAGGTGAAAATGACTGAAACCTGGCAGGGAGAGTGGACTAGTGATTTGGATTTACTGTCACCTTTTTCACACTGATTGAAGTGGAGGTTAATGTTGTTCTGGGGGACAAAAACATCATGAACAGTTGCTCTACTAGTAAGCAGTACTGTCTGTATCTGTATGAGGTAAGCAGTTCAAAATGGTTGAAGGTGCATTTTTGAGCTGAACAAGAGAGGACAAAATAGCCATACCATAGTAACTGTAAAACCAAGGCTTTAAAGAACAAAAAAAATGATATTTATTGTAATAGATTTTCCATCAGGCCTAATTTTGTAATTATTTCCTATCTTGCATGGCAAGCATGGAAGCTCTGCCGAGTGAAACCCTTTCAATGTGTCTGAACAGAGAAAAAACGTTTTAAAACAGCCAATTATTACACTCTATTAGTCCCGACTGCTTAAAATATCAGCTTTGATGGAAAAGTTAGGTGTGCTTAGCTTAATTGTAATAATGCATCCAGAGCAAGAAAAGAACATTTGTGACAGTAACTACAAGCATTATCTTTCATTTTCACCTGGAAAGGTGTTGAATAAAAGACTTTTCCCTCATGTCCGCTTCAGCTGCTTTTACTCCAGATCTGGAGTCATTGTTTCCTTTTTCAGTTGCCTTTAGTTTCCCCCTAAAATAGCAGACGGCAGCAAAAACCTCTGTAGCTAATCTCCTTCTTCCTAGTCGGTCAGTTTCAGCACCTTCCTCGCTCTGCCGCTCACTTTCAGCGGAGATTAGGATGTATGAATTCATTGGGCTGGCTGTGGCTGTAGTAGTATAAAATGAACACATGTGAGCCTTGTATCAAGTAATGTGTGCTACACATACAGGGATACACTATCACTTTATATTTCAGTTGACCCCATAATTCTCAGTTGTCCCTCATTTATAACTGAGAATCGCTACAAAATCCCCCCCACCTCTCTGCATTCATACACAGAATCCAATGAGAGGCATGTCATAGCTTCTTATGAATAAAAATGGATAACATTATGGGGGTTTCATTTCAGCCATGTAATGTTGCTGTCATTTCTACTTCTCCGAGCCCGATGTATGCCACACCAGAGAAATATCCCCCAGATCCCATGAGAGAAATTTCATTCTCTCCTGCAACATCCTCAGAATATGAAATCAGCCAGCGGGGATGGATGGAAACAAAATTGCTACTGGGTATAATAGGCAAACCTATTAAAAACATACTGCGGTCATGGGAGGAGTTAGTGTGGTTACAAGGTCATAGAGGGGACCGAAAACAGGGAAAGACAGAGAGAGAAAGAGTTAGTTTTGCACAAGACACAACAGATTAACAAAGCACCATATTAACCTTCAGGTGCATCTAATTGTTGGGAAATTGAATGCAGCTCTCAGTGAGGAGTGATCAATATATCGAGCTGGCCTGGCTTACAACCTCTAATCCTGCAAATCTTCTTGAGGTCCTGAAGTGCTGCATTGAATATCTGAATGTCTCGAATAGCACTGCTTAAGCATAATTTATGTAATGCGTCTGCCTGTGTCCACTTTCATTCCCGCTAGAGCCCGGTGATTTTTCAAGATCAGCCGACCTTTCTCCCAAGATACATTCAACTGCAGTGCCCGTTGAGTGCGAGGTTAGATTACCGTCACGTATCAAAATATTAAAACTAAGATGTGAAAGGTTGAAAGTAAGTTTTGAAAGTGTAAACAATGGTTTTCCAGCTGAACGATAGGATAGAAACATTTGAAAATAATCTGTTCAGTTCAATAATCTCTTTTGTTTAGACCTCATCAGGCATCGGCTTGATCTAAATGGTAAGGATGCACAGCTAGATAGAGGAATATCTGAAGCTCTTTAGCACGGTTGGTTCAGCCATAGACAAATCCAGCACGGCACAGAGAAAGTGAAATATCTTCTTTATCAAGATCTGAGTGAAGCCTGCACATATGCTCTACCTCCCACGTCCCTAATGTTTATCATGAAAACAAACTGCCTCTTCTTTTTGTTTAGAAGCTGTGACTCTGAATGTGCTGATTTCAGAGGGAATAACAAATGTACATTGTCTTACTTGCTGCATTTTTCTTTTAATTAAATGATTCGATTTCTCATTTGTAATTGTCCATAGAAAAACACGTTTTGTATCTTTGAGCTCCTCAATCCAACAAGTCTTGTCATTTGTGCAGGGTGAGGCTGCCCTAAAGCCCCCTGTCTGTCCCTTCAATCACAGGTTACTGTGCCACTTGTCATCTGCAGTCAGGCCTGTTATTGAGAGGTTTCCCTCAGGCCGCCTCTTTGTCTTTAGTCCCTCGATTAAATTATGGAGACACCTGGCATGGATCCTCAGTTGTAATGGCCCTTCTTTTCATCCCATCCCTTTCATCAGCATAATAGACCTGTGATGAAATATTGCAAACCTACAGCTTCTTCTCTGCGCTTCACTGAACTCTGTGTGGGGTTGCGAGAAACAAGTCATTGGTTCATGAGACTCTTAATGATATAGCAAATTAAAAGGATATATTCAAATAGAATGAATAACACCAGGAAACAGTAGACTATCTGCAGTCCTTGCATATTGCAGACATTGGATAAATTACTTTTGAAATAACACGAGCACTCTAATCACATTAAACGTATGGTGAGTGACTCGTGCACACTTGTCGTGTTGAGGTGGTTGTGGGTGGTGATATTTTTAACCTCTCCAAGGCAATGGTGGATATTGTGCGGAAGAGTTTGCTTCTATTCCTGGAAATAGAGGATTGCGTTGGAAAGACAGCCTTCTTGTGGCGGTTCACATTTGCACTTTCCCATATATAATGCATTTTATGCACCTTTGTTATGCAAAAGAGGCATGATGAAGAGAATTTCATCAGTGAGAAATGGAATTCCTGCTGCCCCTCCTCCTCCCCTTGGTCATAAGTGCTGCTGGAGGTGCAGCAGTGCACACTGGAGGAAAATCCCTTCCTCTCCAATCTTGTTGAGCTTACATACTTGGCCTTTTTGTATTTCATGTGCCTCTTCTGTGCAGTAGAGGGATGGGCAGCGAAATGCTGAGAGCGGGTGTTCAAAGCAGGCAAACCCGTATTCACACTCGTTCAGTTTCCTAGTAAACTGAGAATTCTGTGGATGTGTACGTGAGAGCACAAACTACAGACTGTGCCTTTTCACTGAACCCTTTGCTACTTGATGAAAGATGTTAATTATTCACATAGTTTCTTGCTTACAGTATCAATGCACATTTCCTGACCGTGCATATTTTGAGCATATTTAACTACTTACTATTGTTCCACCTTTATTCACAAATGCTAATTTGGCAAGAATTGCAAACAGTTGTACTTTAGCAGTGGATGCTTGCGAATGTTCTGTTCTTGCTCTGCTTGCGTTGGTGCTGCCTTGGGTGACAACATAATAATTGATAGCCAGAAAAATTATGTTGGAATAAGATGCACCACTGATAAGTTGATATTACTTCTCTCTGTTTTCTCTGTGTTGCCTTGGGGTGGTCAAAATCTTCTGCAACAGAAGTTATCTGTTGGAGAATCCAAAGAACTCATCCTGTTTTGTTCTGTTTATTGCTCTCAAGCGGTTATAAACTCAGAAATTATTTAACAGTTACAAATTAATCACATTAAGATTGAAAGCTAAATATGTCAACAGCAAATAAGTCAATGCCAGCTTTTATCATAGTTAAAGTTTGAAACATTTCACAGCAAAAATGCAAATCTCTTGGGGCGCCCCGGTAGCTCACCGGGTAGAGCATGCGCGCTACATGTACAAGACTGAATCCTTACTGCTGTGGCCCGGGTTTGAATCCAACCCGTGGCCCTTTGCTGCATGTCATCCCCCCTCTCTCTCCCACATTTCCTGTCTCACTTCCGGTTGTTCCTATCAAAATCACATTTTTATGTTGTGGTTTAGAAACATAAGTTTACACTTTCTTGTTCCATTACTACCATCTACTAGAAAAACATGACAGCATCACGGGTTCAGATGACTGAAATAACACCTGCCCACACATTGTCACTCATGTAAAGTGTAGTTCCTCCAATACAACCATGTGAAAAAACACATGTGTATATTCCACCTCCTCTGAATGTAAATATATCATACATTTACATGCCTGTGTACATTTCTGATTATCGTGTAGACACACATTATTCAGTCATAGACAGTGGATCTGTTTGGTATGAGTGCTTCATATAAAGGCCTGATTCTCTCTTCATCATTCACACATAATTTCATTATTTAAGAACTACAATATAAGCGGCTGCATTTATCAGAGCTGTCACCTGACTTCCTTCTGTAGAAATCATGTACAGTATGTGCAAATGAATACAAAACACACAAAGTCACACCAGGAAAACGCTCCCAAAACACAACACTTTTATTCATCTCATGTCCTGTGATTATTTCCAGCAGCTCAGAGCGAGAAAAGCTTTGGTATCTCAAAGGGAAGCGAAAATAAGGGGAAGGTAAGGCACAGTAAAGCTTAAATTGAGGCCATTATTGAGGGCAGTGAGGGAATAGTCTGGGGCTCAACTCAAAAAAGCATAGGCAAAAAGAGTTTTAGTTAGGTCAGATGAACACTGATGGCAGCTCCT
Source organism: Coreoperca whiteheadi (assembly GCA_011952105.1). Lineage (NCBI taxonomy): Eukaryota > Metazoa > Chordata > Actinopteri > Centrarchiformes > Sinipercidae > Coreoperca > Coreoperca whiteheadi. The sequence goes on from CM022471.1 coordinate 18,865,194, forward strand.
ATAAACCTCCGAAATGATGTAACGGCACAGAACATTGAATTCTCACCATCACCTGCCAATTAGACAAGATATCTGTTATATTTTACTGGTGAAGTGCAATCATTTGATTTTACTGTGCATTCTAATCTTGATTGATATTTTTCTATATCTGATTCAACATAAAGAAATAACTTCTGACACTGTAGAGCAACTTTTAAAGTGTCTTTCTTTCTAACGGCTGAGGCAGCTGCAGCTAATTATCACAGTTAATGGTAAGATGAGAAAAGATTCTTTGCTTCACCAACATCAGATTCATCATCAGCTTGACAATTAGGCCGGGATCGTGCAGCTGTGGGGATGTAGCCAGATTATAGAAATGTGGAGCTGCTGTGAATGCAGGTCCATTGCTCTCAATCCCTCTTTGATTGAACATAGGATCCCTGCTTCAAAGTTATAATAAATAGCGTGACACATTAGGACAGAATCGGCTAGGTAATACCTTTTTGAACGATGCTAATTGCATGGACATTTAGACACAGTAACTGGTTTTCCCTGTGGTAAGCAGGACATAAAGAAGGGCAGAGGAACAGGAGATAGCGCTTCACATCTTAAATTAGGACACAAAAGCAGGTTGGTAGAGCTCAGTTGGATTTTCAAAAACTCGGGCGCAATATCACTCCACTGTAGATGTTTATTATGATTATACTCCCTGCAATAATTCAGACAAGAATTGCCAGTGTCAGAAAATGTTCGGTCACTTTAAGGTTAAATGGGTAGAAAATGAGCATTCAGCAAATAAAATTTACTCCTGTATATGTGTATTCAGGAACAAGAAATGCATTTCTGTACCCCTGTTAAATTGTGCTGACTTGATAATTCTGATTTGTTTGACAAAAGAAATACTTTGTTGCCAGTATAATGTCTCTTTTGATTACCAGACTCCCCTCTGCCAGGTGATAAGATCCTAGGATAAGGAGATTATGACTGAATGTGAGAAATGGCACAGTTAAAGCATTATTCTGGCAATAACTATAAAGTAAATTTCTATTCATATTTGTACAAATGCAAACCATGAATGCAATCATTTAAAATCTGTCACTTTACATCTTCTTTGTGCGTCCAGGAAATAATTAAAGTGGAAAGCCAGATTTCCTATGATCGAGTTCTGAATGAATGCTCCAAAAGCTAGACTCCTGCACCTCTTGGTGCTCTTTCTCCATCTCGGTATCACTCTCTATCACACATTAAAACACATTAGCCCCCCCATACTCTCTCACAGAGAGAGAGAGAGAGAGTGAGAGCATGTGTACAAATGAATCAGTGCTGTTTGTTGTACTGTGTCAGGCTCGAGCTGTTTCAAGTAGCTTATTTGAGTGAGCCACAGATCATGTTTAGTAAGCTCACTCTCATTATATCAGACCCTGGGGAAAGAAGGGCCCTCTCACTCCATACTATCAAAGCCGTGGAGCTGCCTTAGAGGACATGCTTCAGTATGAATAGAGGCTCTAGAGTACATACAAAAAGTAGCATGCTCAGCCCTCATCACCTCTCTCAGTGGGAAGCTGCCAACATTCAAGGTTTTGATCAAGCCTTGCCGTAATGGCTGTGGGTGACAGGTATACGAGACCATAGTTGTGGGAATAAATAGCTTGATTAGCATAATGCATCACCAACAAATTCAGCTTTCAGAGCGCGTGAAAGAACTACTTTTTGCCTGAGTGCTGCATTCATATACCTTCTGGGATCGTATTTCATAGGACAAACACACAATTATGTAAACAGGGTATTTACCTCTGCACCATTGGAAGGTAATGTAATTTACTTCCAGTGTGTGCCCGATACTCTGTCACTATGTTGTCTGTATTTTTGCCTGCTTTGAATAGGCTCTGCAGCTCCCATTGTCCACCAAAAGCCTATTTCCACTCTTTTCAGCAATCATAATTCACCTGATACACGGAGCGCTTACCTCCAGAAATCCCAGCCATATTGATCCATCTGGAGCTGAGCGACATTGCTATAAACAGGCTAATCTAACATAAAAGCTGGCCTTTCAGTGCCCCAGCCTGTTGAAACGATTTAGCACTGCCTGGTACCAATGAATAAATAAATAGATAAATGAGACACACAATCGCAGGCTCGAACCTGCAGTGCATCCCAACTGCACACGACTGAAGGCAACAGCTCTGAGAAAGGAGATTATTTGGAATAATATCCTTTACATTTTGCAGGTCTTTAGCAGCGAGGGGATGGGAATGGGGATGGCAAAGAAGCGAAGGTGGCTATCATCAGTCAAACTCCTGTCTTCTCCCTGCCTCCACCTACACCTTGTATCTGCTCTTTGTGACTTTTTGCCATTCTCATGTGTGATTAATTGCCACTAAGTCTGTCCTCTAATAATCTATGTGATAATTATCAAGGAAATGACTGCTTTACCTGAATACTAGACAGACCAGACTGTCTCCCCCTTTCCATTCTCCTCTCACCCCCTGCCTTGTTCCAGCTTAACTGGCTGCCAGTAGGCTGAGGTTAGTGCAATAAGGGTAGTGGGGGGCTCAGATACCCTTACATCTGTCAGGATTACAGCAATTCATTGTAACCTTCAGCAGCCCTTGGCAAATGCTCGCATAACACTTACTGGTTAGTTTTTGCACTTGGAATTCACCAGTATGCTGTGACCTGCGCTTTGAACACTGTTGTATAGATACATGGATACCTTTGGTGAAAACACATCCTTTAAGAGGAGGTGGGGGAAAAGGACTTGGAGATTTCCTGTGAGATTTGCTGAATTAAAAAACACATTTTTTAATAATTTTCTTTGATGAATTCTTTAAACCCACAGCTGTGTTTCCCTCTTCTCTTTGGCTATTACTAATTCATTGACATTTTTCTAGGCTGGAAATGATCAGGATGTTGAGGAGTGGATATGTGATTTCCTGCAGTGAACAGACCGATGTTTGATATGTTAAAACAACAGAATGTGGTTCCTCTCACCATTTTCTTTTAGTTCTTTGGGTTGGGTGGATTTAGGAGACATTTCTATCCCGTTTAACCCCAGACCTCATTAATATGCCCAGTAGTCAGTGATGTGATAGTTCTTGCAGCATGTTAACCATCGAGCAAGGAAACAACAGCATCCCTCTTAGATACTGAAGGACCTTTTGGTTCTGTTCACAGACTTATCTGCACTTGGAACAATCAATCTTAGAGAACATTAAGAATGTTGATCAGTGGTAATTCACAGTCCTCCCTCAAGTCAGTCTGAATCTTTTCATCCTTAATTCCTATTGAACAGTAATTAAACCCTCAATGAGACTTTCCTGGGCAATATGTGCCCAGTCTCTGTCAGTATCCACAGCTATGTTTTTCCTTTTCCCCTCCCCTGCCAAATCACAAGTTTATTCCATAGCCTGTCTATGTTATATACAGTCACATTTATGATTAATGATGAATATTATATGCCATCCTCCTCTATACTCTAATAAAGCAGATGTAAGACTATAAACACCTTGAATTATATATTAAAATGTCAGTGGTACAATCAAGCAGGATACCAGCACTGTAAATGTGTGAGTAAGCAATCATAAAATTGCAGGAGATATTTATCATGTTTAGTATTTGGAGGAAAATACTGTATCACCACGCTGACTTCCGCATCAGTAATTCATTGTCTGGCTTTTGCTTTCCTTTACTGACAAACTAATTATAATTAGATGCCTAACCATGCATTTTATTCTTATCCCATAGGATTTAATTGCATTTCATTTTTAGAATGAAAATGTTCTACCACAATAATTGTCACCTCTCTTATAATAAAAAAATCCTATGTCTTCACTAAGTATAGCCTAATCACATAGAGAGTCTATGATATATTTATATCTTAGAGGTTTGTGGAGGACTTATATCTACTCTGTAATAGCAAGTGATTAAAGCTGCCAGCACAATTGCTGATTGAAGTCTTGCTATTGATCCAAAGGTTGATTCTGGTAATGTGATCCATGAAGAACAGAGCTGTTCCCGCCACGGTGCTGGCACTGAGCTGGTAGCCTCTGGCAGCACTCCTGCCTTCTGGGCCGACTGTGACCAACACCAGAAAATGTCAGGTCGATAGGCTTGAGTAGCAATTGTTGAGGGGGAGAACAAAATGGGGAAAAGTCTCTTGAGTTCTGGGTTTTTTGTTTTTGCTTCAGTGGTGACACAAATGCTTATTACACAGTAACCCCTTGCATGGGGTAGTTTGTTTTCTTCATTTAGTTTACATTTCACTGTGTCTGTTGTAAACTGTACCTGGATTGTAGTTTTGCTGCCAAAGATCGTTTGCATTTGCAAAATGAAAATATGTTGGTGTCTCTCTGTGTCTGTTGAATGCAGGCCTGCTCCTGACTCCTGGCACATTCTAGTCCCCTGCCGCCTCCAGTGCAATTAATGATCTTGCTTACAACATTAGCGCCACAATCATGAAAAATCGCACTGAAGCACCGAGTCCCCCAACATATTGAGTTCAATTCATCAAGGGCTTCATGCTCATTGGCAATGTCAAACTTGGTCTCAGCGTTATTGAGTGCCTTGGTAATCAAGTACCTGCCATAAGCTCCCCGGAGTCATTATCTTTATGAACATACAGTTCATGAAGAGATATGATTCGTCTTGAGATTCAGTAAATGACTAATCTTCTCTTTGATTTTTACAACATGTCAGGCACTCAGAGAAAGTATTGTTTTGACATTGTTTTTTCAGTGCTTGAGCAATTGTATTTGTATCGGAATTTTTTACTTAATCTACAACACAAGTGCAAAGATATGAACAGGAGTAGAACTCCTCTTTTGAGACTTACTTTCTTTTTTTTTCATCAGCAGACCTTGCGTCAAACAGCCAGTGTGGTATGCTGGGAATTCAACACTTTGGGGTTTTTAGACGTTCAAGATTGCAATATCTTTCTATTTTCTTCTCTCCCCTATTTCTTGAAACTTGAAGACATGTGATGGCCATGTCAAGGAGCTATTCTTTATGACTGCAGTCTGTAAAAATTCAAGAGTGTAGAGATTGTGCTGTCAATGTCTTCATACCTTTGCAAAAGTGATTGCACTTAAAAAAAAAAAACATACTTTAGAGTTGTAGCCTATTAAAATTCATATTAAGGAGGAGGAGGTATAATGTTGTGTAGTTCAGTGGGATGCAGAAAAAAAGCAGGGTGTATAAGTGGCATGAAGACAGGGATCATCAATCAACAGACAGCACTCCTTGGCATTGTGAATCACTGCAGTCCTGAAGGGCAGACAATTTTCAGACAAAGTATGTAGTGCTATCACTTTTTACAGATGGGATGAACAACCAATATGTACCACTTGTTTTGTTTATTTGCATCAACAATCATACACATTCGTTGGTCTCCCAGCACTGTAGAACGTAAACACAGGACATGAACACCAGTTTTCCCAATCCACTGCCATCAGCAGACAAGCCTGTGGATGTTTATCCTACACCAGAAAAGGTATTCATTTAAAAGAACAAGTAAAATAAAATAACAAATTCTATTACAAACCAACATCAGTGCAAATATGTAGCATATACAGTATGCTTCTGCAAATACTGATACTGTATGATCACATTGGGAGGGAGTGCTCAGGAGTTCAGAGTGCACAGGGTTTTTAACGAAGAGAAGTAAAAGTCCATAAGATAAACAGCTTCTAACACTGAATCAATCATTGATCTTTTTGCTGTAAACAAAATCAAGGAGCCAGAACAATTAGTAGTACATGTTGATGAAATGGAACAGTTCTGCTGCCCATGCTGTAAGTACTGCAGTGCAGGCAGATTTAGATACAAAACCAAAGAAAGCTTTCACTCTACCATGTAGTGGTGAATTGTGATAACTTTAAGTAAAATTTCACTGTAAACATTATGACACTGGTCTAAATGAAACCTCACTAGAGTGACTGAGATGAATCTAGGTGCAGAGCAACATGCTACAGAGAGAGACTGTAGGGGTTATGTGTCTCATATCTAGTGCTCCCTAATCTAAGACCCCTGAAGCCCCCGCTAAGTGCCCCGTTACTAGATTCAAAGTATCAAAAAGCTGCAGATTCAATTGAAACCACTCAAATACAAATGCCTAATTAAATTTTGTGTTGATGTTGAATATCACAGCCTTTTTCACTTCCTTTATAATGTTGATGGTCCAGACTGAGTCATGACATGAAATTCTCATTGTATAATATAGAATGTGAAGTATTGCTGCTATATATGTGCTTTCTATGCAAGCATAGAAATAATAAACATACTGTAGCATTTTCATCATATAAGATATCTTTGTGGCCAGCATTTGCCACAATTGTGGCATCATATACATTTCAGAATTTACATATATTCATATATACATGCACATCTAGTGCAAGAATGTTTTGTTCTTTTGTTCATCTGTGTATTTGGACAATCCAACATCTTGAAAACATACTGTATATCTGGTCCTACTCAAGTGGAAATTTAAACCACATAAGACCCTTTCACAGGTCTGAGATCAGATTTTTTTAACAGTAGTGACAAAAATAAATAACAAAAAGTGACACTATGCACAAAGTGATTCATTTTCTATTTTCCATCAGTGCACTGAAAACAGTCAAATGGGTGCTCAGGGGTTGTCAAGCGTAGAAGATGAGCTCAGGAATCTGTCCCCCCTGCACCCCAGTGCCATTAGTGCTGTCGGAGGAGCACTGGAACTGAAATGTCACTTTCCCACACTGCACCTCTGTCATCCCTTCCTGTCCAAAGTAGCTCAGCTCGTTCCCATCCAGAACCACACTGGCAGTGTAGAAGGTATCAGGTTCGATCTGGACTGGATACTCAAACCAGACTGGGAAGGTGTTGCTGGAACCATCAGAGAAGTATTTGCTGAGGTTTTGTCCCAGCAGTACTCCTTGACGCTTCAACTCAATCTTGGCACTGTACTCTGCTGAGCCACAGCTAGATCCATACAGTCCAAACCCAGCGATGAAAACTCTTTTATCCACTGCAAACTGTATACTGTCACATCGGCCCCGATAACGCCACTGATTGCTTCGGTAGGCACAGGACTGGAATCTGTGGCAGCGCTGCGGTGTCAGGCCCTTCCTAGGCTGGCTGACAAACTCCAGCTCAGGCTTCTTGGCTGCTGTGTACCACAGGAAGATGTCATTGGTCTCATTAAGCGTCAACACGCCCGACTGGGCTGCTCCATTGGCAAAATCATCCAGAGCCATCGTAGGGATACGTATCAGGTACATGGCCTTGCCCAAAACCTTACGCTTGTTATCAGTCGACGAGGTGAGCTCCTGTCTCTGGCACTCAGCCTCAGCCCAGTTGAGCGTCGCCTCAAATACCACTATCTCTTTAGTATTGAGTGTCTCTCGCTGTAGGATACTCTCCAGGGTCTGGGCGTCAATGTCGCAGAAGCCCTCCGAGCGTAACGCCAGCTCGGCCTGGGCATCAATCACCTCCCAGCAGCGCTGTGTCAGCTCTGGCTCCTCGAACAGGCAGCTCTGAGAAAGTAACACGCAGGCGTTCTTGGCACTCAGGCTGGTCTCCAGGAAGTTGACGCAGGCACGTGCCAGGTGAGGAACAATGTACTTCTTGGCAGCATAAAGAGTGGCCAACACTGTGTCAGCACTCAGGTCAATCTCATCACAGTAAATGTACCTGTTGACATAAAAATTTGACTTTCTCAGCTTTATAGACAACCGATCAAATGCCACAGAAATGACATGCAAGACGACATGTTGTGAAGGTGTTTGTTAAGAAGATAGTTATTTTGTAAAAACAGACCAGAGGGCATGATAAATATAACAAAAATATCTTCATATCTTTAGTTGATTGCGGTTGAAAGGGGCTGATATTGCAGTATTTCAAGCAATAGCATTGCTGCATCTGTTCAAAACCTTGTTGGAAAACTAAAAATTCTTAACAGAATGAAATCACAGTGCAAACTAATCAAACCGGCCAACAAAATATTATTCCTCCTACACCCTTGCCTACCAACAACTGTGGCCCGCCTGCAAGGCATCAAAAAACTAAGTGATGGAGGAACAGAAAGGATGAGGCAGAGAACAATATGGAGTGATTCAGCATGAAAAGTAGAAAGTATAATGAAATGAAAATAGAGAGATATAGATTCTATCTCTGAAGAAGAAACACTTCATTTCATTTGTCTGGCGGGGTAAGTGATGACCAGGTGCCAGAGATAGATTAACACTAGTTTCATCACACGTTGCTTTTTTCAACAACATCAAATTGAAATAGCAGTTATGTACACAAAGATGACATTATTTGTTTAAAGGTGGCATTGTAATATCACAGAAAAGGGCCAGCTGAAGGAAGTACTCTACGCTGAAGAGTTTAGACAGAGGAGAATCCTTACTTCAGCATTGCCAGAAATGCTGCCGGTTCCACGTCTGGAATATGGATTTCATCGTTGTTCTCTGCCAGTTCACCATAAAACATGGCGTGGAACACTGAGCTGCCCACAGCCAAAACATACTGTTGGCAGAAGAAGAGAAAACAAAGTTACAGAGTGAAAAGAGAAATGAAAACATGCTGCAGTTTGTCTGTGATTTCATTGGCAACCACATGACATGTAGGAACATTCGGTTAAAAGAGAAAGACTTTTTTGAAATGATAACTGTACTAAATGCAATTTGTTCACATGTAGCTCTTACTCTTCACATTTAAACACAAATCTCCGCATGGATATTGAACAATGCCTCAATTCTAATCACTGGAGAGAACCTGTTGAGCTTCTCACATAATGAGCAATCCTCAGCCAGTTGCTATTTCCCCTGAGGACAGGAGGCAGATGAATGAACAAGATTGCCTCTGATAAAAAAAAAAAAACAGGAAATCCTAATAACACAATTGAACATAATGCAGCATAAGTTCAATTTACAGAAATTAATGACTTATCTGAACTTATGATGAAATCAGATGCAACACAATGCTACTAATAATTTCAGTAATAAGCACCGTATACAAGGCTACGAATTGTGTAATTATACTCGAGTACATTCACGTTTTAGGTCTGTGTGTGCAAGTCTGTGTTGTGTGTGTGTGCAGCTCAAGTATGTGTAGGTGGGTATGTGGGTGGTTTAAATTTTCTCAAAAAAGGCACACAGACTTTCTCTAAATTAAATTGCAATGAACCAAATCTAAAATAAGCCTTGCAGATAAGGGTTTTTGAAAACCCTTATTTGCTGCTGCTGTTTCTTTTTTCATAAGGAGAGGTCAGCTGAAAGACATGTTCATTTCATATGGATTTAGAGAGGACTATATAAAGACTGCATAGTAGAATAAGATTAGTCTCACCTCTTGACCCATTGTATTTTACAGATGTTCACATAAAATTACTGCTTTTAGCTGCTAGCTGCATCCTCCATCTTGTAGGGATATAACTTTGTAAATCAAATCATAATGCATTTCTGAATTTCTGCCAAATGGACACAATAAAGATTTCTGCCCTGAATGTCATTATATCCCACTGGCTTTATGTCTCAGCATAAAGTGCAGTCAAGTCATCCTCAATGTCCTTCCATAACTGCTTTCTATAAATGCACAAAGTGCACTGCAGCGACCAATCATAGATCATACATTTGGGTCCATTATAAAGAAAAAAAAAAAAGATGACCCATGCAGGGCTCATCTGACAGTGTAGATGTGGAATGGATAGCCGAGCAAAATTCATGGCTGCAAAATCACTTCCTAGATTTAATGTGAATGGTATAATCATATTCAAACAGAGTGGACAAAATGATGTGCTTTTAGATAAGGCACATGGTCTAGGCAACTATAAACCTTAATCAGTCATTTATGTGAACATCTAGATAAAGCAATGAGGTCAGAGGGCGGATTAAACAAAGAAGTCACGTCAACCTGCAAGTTAGAATCGACATAAAAAGGATGAATATGGGCCCAATTATAATAATCATGGCTATTTATAGCAGATTCATTGTACTGTCATTCCAAAATTCAAAAAGATAATCAAGTAAATGAGTTCAAAAGTATTTCTAGGATGGGAGATGCCGAGTTGAAAGCACCTTACTCTATGCATTGTAACTGTGCACTGTTGGATGTCTTTGATTAAAGTTGAGTAATTGCAGGGGTGTCGCTGAAAAGCAGAGCTAAAGCAGAGACAAAGGCGATCCATTCTGTGTGAGATGACGAGCTGAAGAGGATATCCCTTCCTCCTTCGCTCACTCTGTGCCTCTATCCTTCAGCCTCATTTACATAAATAATTGAGGACTGTCTCGAAAAGACACATGGTGCGGAAGTGAGAGCACAAAGGATTTGAGTTCCATTACTACTGGCAATGAGGGAGATGTTTTTATGCTGATATGATACGAACAACACTGGGCCGGGCTGGCTGATTGCTTGTTTGTTCATTTCTTCCCTGCTACTGTGATTTTACTGGCTGATGAAATTCTTACTCTGTGTCCTGGCAGCCGCTGGGTCCTCCCAGGCTGACCCACCACAAAGTGAACATCTGCCATCAGCTCATTGTTGAACATTACTGAATTTCTAAAATGGGAAAGAAACAAAAAATCAGGAGACATTGAAATCTGTATATAGTACTCTGTACATTTGTTTTTAGAAATGAAGAAGATAAGAGGAGAAAAAGCATAACGAGGAGATTAAAGGCGGATCAATGCACATATTTTATGTGAATAATAAAACTAATACCAATTAGTGGCCAGAGTCTTTAACAAAAGTTCAAGCTAAAATAGTAAATTACAAGTTTTATGATTGTATAAATTTTACCAACTGCTTCAGGCAAAACGCAATACATTTTATTGATTTAAAAGTCTTACATAGCATACTAAAACACAAAAAAGATTTCAAAGCGCAATCATTTTTCAACTTAAACTCTTTATATCTACATGAAGACAGGCAAACGAGACAATGAACTGAATGGAAAATCCCCACTGTGCAAGAACGGGACCAACCATAAAGCTGCGTTCATATATTATTGAGTAGTGGAACATGTCACAGGGGTGGGTAAACAACCCCATGATGTTCTGGAGAGACAACAAAGCCAGGTTGGAAAGCACACATTTAGCTCTGGACAGCTGGGGTCTTTTACTGATAGGCCAAGGTAAATATTTTGCTTTTAGTGCAGAGCAGCCTCTGCCTGTTGTGCATATCAAACACACCCGGTGCCTGTTCGCCCTCTGTTATGTCAGAGCGACAAAGTCTGCAGGAGAGGGTGTAAACCGAGGTACCCCCAGCAGATTGAGGGCAGGGCAGAGGGAACACCCACCCATACTCACTCCACACACACGCACACGCACACGCACACACACACACACACACACACACACACACACACACACAGAAACCTGAATATAGAAGAGTAATTACCTTACACAATTGTTTTGTGATTCCTTTTAAGATTTAATGGAGGGGTTCTGTTCAGAAACCTGGTAATTATAATGCAGTGGAACATGCAGTTCTTATCTATTGAACTTTTTTGGAATTTTCTAATTTAAATATCAAATTCCTCTTCACTGAATGTGATGTTGCTGAAAACTGTTGGGAGCAGCGGTAATGGTTCTTGATTCAGAAAGAGGATTGCTGGTTGTGCCTACCTTTCTCTTATAGTGGAGTAGAGTCCTTGCCAGTTACAGTTCTGTATGGTGTTGTTGTTGTTGAGGTTCTGCTGCTGGTACTGTTGCACTGTGGTGGTGGAAGCCGGCTTTTTGGTGGGAAAAATGTCCGCTGCCATCTTCTTCTTCTTCTTGCTCCTCAGAGTGATTATCTCATAACAGACTGGGGGCAGCTTGGAGCTGCCGCTGGCATTCCCTTTTTTGGAGCTTTTACTTGACTTGCTTTTCACTGACTCGGGAAGCATTAAGAAGAAAGTCAGACATTTCATATTCCTTCCCTTGGCATCGACCATGAGTGTGTTCAACTGCAGAGCAGTGGGAGTGCATGCAGAGAAGACATTCACCAGGAGCCGACAGGTGCAAGGGAGGACCAAAGAGGACAGCAGAGACTTGAGCTGTTCTCAGCAGTGCAGTTGTCCTGTACAAGGTTTCACCCTTTGGGAACTAACAGAACAACTCTCTTGTTTTGCCCGTTTTCTTCACTTCTCTGAAGAGGCAGGTTCAGACTGGTGATCCGAAGGCGCTTTTCCTGTGTGAAGTTTGATCTGCTGACGGAGAGGCTCTTGGGGTTCCCATCCCTGCCTGTTCAGAGTGATGGGATCAGCTCTCAAATCACTTCTCTTTTCTCCTCTGCTCCTTCGCCTCTCTCACTCACTGCTTTGCTGAGGGTTGGCCTGACAGCCCCAGATTTAATACAGCTGCAGTGGTCCTCCGGCAGGCAGCAGTGTTAACTCAGTTCCTTTCATTTCCCACTCTTACTCCTTCTGTGCTTCTCTTCCCCTTTCAGTCTCTCTTCATTTGTGGATCTACCGCTATCTCTCCAACACAAGTTTGTCCTTTTTTCCCTCCCTCTCACCCATGGAGCAGAGTCATCTGCGGGATGCTGTAGCCGTGGATGCTGTGTTGCTCTGCTCAGCCGCTCGTTCTGCTGACTACAGCGGTTGAATTGGAGAGCGCAGAGGAGATAGAGAGCAATCCCCCCCGCCCGTCCCTCACTGCACAGTACACGGCTCTCTCCGTAGCTCAGCCAATGGCAGCACACAGCATTCATGATTGGCTAATGCAGCCTAGTGCAGCACATGCTTGAATATGTAATAGTCAATGTCTCAATTAAAGTGACAGCCATGGCCCATAAGAATGATATATTCATCTACAGTTTTGCATCCTGTGTTTGCTTTACCTGGAGCCACAGCATTCAGTTTGCACAACAGTAAATATGAACTCCGTGTTATAATTCAAAAGGGCAATGCAAATTTACATGCTCTTTTTAAGGGCAGAATTTGCTTATTTCATGAATGAGGTTATAAATGTATACAAACAGTTGAATTTGCAATTCATTGGTCTTTGCTGCTTTGATTGGACTTATGGGTCATAAGTCCAATAAACAGTCCAGTGCCAATGCAAAACGAATGTCAAAATGAACTTTATACGCAAGCTATTCTAATACTACTAGAATTTGATAATGTAGCATATTGCAATTTGCTAATATTCCTGTATATTTAAATATTTTAGTTTTGAATGAATGTCCAGCTTTTGCATATTAAATATGTGATATCGCAGTCAAATACCATTTTCTCAGAGGCGTTCTTTTGAAAAGCCGGCAGCTTCCATTACCAACTAATAATATGTGCTTGTGCTTAAGCTTTCACGTTAAGTCATCTCTTCAGGAGAGTACATGGGGCTATAAATGTAATGCACTCTTTGCACAATGTATAATGCATACAGTTTCTTTGCTCCTCATGTCTAGTTGCGCCTGTGTGCGTGTTCTCTTTAAAGCGCACGGATGAATTAGCTATTTCCTGGTAGTGGTCTAAAATGTTATCAAATGCCGTCATATTTGATGTAATAATAATAATTTGGTGTTTTATTTATTTTATTATATGGCGCTTTGGTAATATTACTACTGCTCTTGTGTACCGTGATAATTGTATTCTCTTAAGTAGCACTATTAATGCAATTAATGCAAGTTTTATTTGTAGTTCAGTTGCGTATTATCGTCCTATTATATTTGTAAGAGTGAAAATCAAACTGACAAAAGGACCAGGATGAGGTGAATACATTTGATTGAGAAAGTCTCCCTTGAACCACTGTCACAATATTGATTTTTCCATAAACCCTAATTAACTGTCTTAGTGTTTGCTGCACTGAGGAGCATTAGCCCACTAAGCTCCCTTATACAGTGTGTGCTGTAGAACAGAGAAATTTGCTATGGTAACATGGCGCCAACATTACAGGGCACCATACTCTCAAATTGCAGGCCACTAGAGATGTTACCTTGGTAACCACATCCACTAGCAGGACAGAAATTTAGTAGACAGACATAAAAACAATGATGACAGTAGAGGAAAAGTCCTAATACAGTTCTGCATCTTTTGACTTAATTTAAACAGAAATGTGTGCTGTGATTTTTCTGTTATTCCACAGCAGTTCAGTGTCATTTCTAAAGACTAAATTAAAATTGTAATGTTGAAGAAGCAACCTTGATGACTGGTGACAGAATACACATGTTGTGATTTATCTGGCATCATGGTTTAGCAGCCTATATGATAAATAGGATGTCATTATACATCACCCGGAATGACTTCCTGCTTTCTTTAATTGCATTTTCTCTCCATTCATCAGCAGAAAATGTAATCTTGTTATTTACACAAATAGAAGTGAGAGGCGGAAGTATGATGGTGTTGTCACGGCGTCAACATCACCTTTGTCTCACACTTTGTCATCACATAATCACACATTTTCACAGAAAAGGAAAACATTAGCACGACTGTAGTAGCACAGCAATCAGCATTGTGGTTGACAAATGCCGTTAGTCGTTACTCCTTAGTTAATCATTGATGATAAAAGTATGTAGACATTATATTAACCATTATGCTCACCATATATCAGATGTCATTCTTTTATGATTTTGAGATAATAGCACAAAAAATGTGAACTTATAGTACCATGATATTAGATCATTTTATTTTCTGATGCAAGTACACAGTTTAAATATTTCCCTCGTATTTCAGTGCCTGGCAGAACTCCAGCATCAGTGCATTAACTTCAAAAGGTGAAGTTAAAAAGCAGCAGAAGTCCAGCTGTGCCTTTGTTGATTGCTTCTTGATGACAGTACTCAGTGAAACACCTTTAGCTTCAAAGTAGTTATCCGAGGACACCTTCATCTTTTAAGAAGTAACCGCAGCCGGTGTGAAATACATACTGGCCAGGAAAGGAAGAAAAAGTATAAATAATCAGGTACCTCAAACGTTAGGAGAATAGAGTAAATGAAGTTACTCTGAATCTCTGCTGTTGTTCACACCAGCATATATTTGTTTTTATCATTTGTCAACAAGCTCAAGGGGTTTCCATGTAGTAAGTATTGTATGAAAAATACATCCTGTTTTGGGATTGATGCATAATAGATAATTCATAAATAATTAGATAATTATTATAACAACTGTATTATTTAATGTATTTTCTCATCAGAACAAAAAAAATAGGCATTAGTGGCTTTCAGGCAGTAAATTACTGTATAATTTACTGGCCTCTGCTCATAGTGATTTAAGACATTTGTAATAACAAACAAAATATTGAAGTGCAACATAGTAGTTTTTCAGCGTAAAAAGCCCAATTACTGAAAAGAAGTGCAATCTTAATGGAGTTTGGTAAGTAAATCTAAGTACATTTTCTCGAAAACTCACTGAATACTGAGGTCATTAGTTTGGTTGTGGAGGTAACTGCTTGCCGTTCTGAGTTTGAGCACAGAGATGCGGCCCTCTTCTGCAGGGACACCTGCTGAGAGGCTTGGCTGAGCACAGCGGATGAGAGAGGAGGCTGGGAAATGATCTGTGATGCCGGCCTGGCACACGAAGGCAGAGACAGGATCCAGCAGCTCGTCCAGCCGCCCCCCCTCCCAGCCGCCTGCCCTCGCCGCCGCCACCATTAAAGCAGGCAATGGCACCTGACAGGTGGAAGGGGCGGCAGTTATGGCATCTGCCCAGAGACGAGGCTTAGAACTCCTGAAAAAGAGAACTGTTAGTCAGAGGGTTCTGGGAGAGAGCCGGCAGTCATGCACATGAACAGTGTGAGTGTTTGTGC
This sequence comes from Coreoperca whiteheadi, assembly GCA_011952105.1. Lineage (NCBI taxonomy): Eukaryota > Metazoa > Chordata > Actinopteri > Centrarchiformes > Sinipercidae > Coreoperca > Coreoperca whiteheadi. Next base: position 18,880,874 of record CM022471.1, read on the forward strand.
GTGTATGCATGTGAATGTGTGTGTGTGTGTGTGTGTGTGTGTGTGAAATAAAGTGTTTGTATGCAAGTTAATGTGTTTATGAAACTGAAACTTGTGGTTTATCCAAACTCTCTTTCTGTTTCTCCATTCGTCTTTTCTGCTTGTTCACAGCATTAATTTAGCAGACCGTCTCAGATTTTGCCAGCCTCAGTGGTACAGTCAGCTTGTCAGAGTTTGAATAATAAGTCTGTAAGATGACAGGATAAACATTTAATTAGAAAAACCAACAGGAAATTTTAACTATGTCTTGTCCAACAAATGGCCTAACACACTTTATCTGCCCAGAGGAGACAACACCATAGATGAAATGATAAACTCTCCTTCTGCTCACAATCAATGTGTCACAGTCAGAAGATGTATGGGGTAATTTTACTTGCCTAGAGAGGACAGAAAAGCCAGAGACTGTAGGAGGGCTGCAAGAGCCACAAACTTCTTCAACCATTTTAACATTGCCACACTTCCCCCGCACATGCACTATCTATCTAATCTATTTAATCTATCTATCTATCTTGCAGCTGTGCACATATGTGTGTGTGTGTGTGTGTGTGTGTGTGCTACTGAGTGCATGGACACAATAATGACAGTGTAGAGAAGACCTTCTAGCCCCAGCCCACCACATGCTCACACGCTGACTCCCACACACTTTGTGCCATTGCTCACTCATCGCCCTCTCTCTGCAGTCATATAAAACTTGATAGCCATAATTTTCATTCTGATTAAATGTTTTGTGCCTGGTATGAGGTGCTCTCTGCAGACGTATTACATATTTTGCCCTGTGGTTAATTCGGTTTATTTGTTTGGTGCCCCGCTAAAGGAAGCCAACCCTGTTCTTGGTTTGTATGTGCATAACACCTAATTGGTGATTCACCTATTAATTACACGATTATAGTGGGAGATTACAACATTTATAGGCAACTGGGAAACCTGGAAACCTATGTTACAGGACTGTTTTATTGATAATTTGTAACAAATACCATATTTAGATACAAAGAGGTTCATGACTTTGGCAGTTTGAGCTTAACTTGATGATCAAACAGTTTTTTCATCATTATTGACTGCTTACTAGACCCCTCCAACAAACAGCAATTGTACTATACCTATATAACTATAACAAGGCATGGTAGGCCTGTTGAGCTTTGGATTTCTCATGCTGCAAACATTAGCATGTCTTGCTAACTAGCTTACTACTTACAGTAGTGATGCCACTGTGGTGTTATTGCCAAAGCCAAGCAGCACATAATTAGCTAACTATATTATTTTGTGGGGTTACAGGCTTATTTTTTTAATTTATAGATACAAAGTAGATAAACTTGTTACATACATGTACAGATAATCAATGCAACAGACATAATGTACAGTATGTAGGGGGTCTACTTGAATACTAATTTTCAGCCTCTTTGTTTGGTTAGGTTGGATTAAAACAGCCAAACAAATGAGTTGTTACAGAATCAGGATAAAAAAAACAGAACAGATCATACAGAGTACTTGTGTATATGCATGTATCGATGTGTGTATGTATTGTACATGACTGTATATACATTGAGGTATAGGTGTGATAGTGCGTGTGTGTGTGTGTTTGTGTGTGTGTGTGTGTGTGACTGTAAGTATGGATACAGTATGTAAGCATAGATTTGACAAGTGAATCCAAAAAACTAATTGAATGTTGTTCAGTGTTCACCTCTTTGTTGTTATTTAAGCCAGTGTTTCAATGAGTAGTGAACAATTAAAGTTGTACTGTGATTTTGAATCAGGTGGTAAGATGTTCCATGATTGCTAGCCTTTTACTGCAAAAGATGACTGACCAAATGTGTATGTATACGGTGATTTTTAGTTTCTGATTTCTCAACTTCAAAGAGGTTCTGGTAAACCATTGTAGGAGGCAGGATATTGCTCAGTGGGGATGGGGAAATGCATGCATATGTTGTGTCCCACACAGGACATACAGTTACTAGGATCTCTCTTATCCTCGTTCCAATTCTGCTACCATCCAGATCAATATGTGATTCATAAATTACAAACTCTTTTGGCAGCAGACTTCCTCTGGAGTCTGACTGGGACAATATGCACCTGCACTAATTCATGAGAGTAATAAAGTACTACTTTATGAGCCCATATCGTTCATTAAAATCGCGGACGTTGAATGTACTAAATAACATAACCACCATTGATTGTCCTGCAGCACTAATCCAGTCTGGACGCAGCTTATCTCCTTTGCATAGATCACTGAGGCAGATATGGAGCTCTGCAGTGGAAATGCTTAATGTTCTGTTGACATGAGTTTTGATGTCAGACTAGGAGTGTGTTCCCTTAGATATCCAAGAGATGCTACTGAAGTGTGGGTGCTGGGGCAGCGACAGCTACCCAGCTGCTTCAAGTGGAAATCCTCAAGTTGGAGATTTCAGGTATTTTGGGGTCTCATAAACGTGTCACATCTCTTGTTTTTTTTCTTGTAGTGTAATAGTAATAATGACACTAGTGACAATCCTCACACACTCAACTTTTAGTTCTCCTTAGCCTTTGATTTAGTCAGTTTACTCCACATTCTTTTCACGATTAAATCTAAATTATTTCTCTCTATGGTTACTCCCAAATATTTTTTTCAATCAGTACAATCCCTCTGTCAGTGTGGTTCCTCTCAAATAATTGAACAAATCTGCTTGCCTTCGTCTTTTTTCATGCGAAAACACTGAAAACCCATCACAACCTCGCTGCTTATACTGTACGCTATATCCACACAAACCGATTCAGCTTCACTTCCTAATCCATCATCCGATGTACATGAACTCGGCTGCACCACCACTCAGTTATTACATGTATAATGTTTGAGTCGGTAAATCATGCAGGTTTTCATGCCAATCAAACATCACAGCAGCAGACAGGAGGTGCTTTCACATAAAATCAGCTGTTTAGTGATCTTTAGGTGCTAAAAATGCTCTCATGATTGCCTATTCCTGCAGCACCATGCTCTGCAAGAACTAAAATATTTAAAGCAACATGTTTACGAAGCTGTTTCAGTGTTGGCAGGAGTCCCGTCGATGCTGGAGAGGCTGACCATATGGTTCATCCTGTGATGTGATTTACAGTAACATGTCTGCATCCCATGCAGGAACTGATGTATTTACACAAGGAGCCCGGCCATAATATACACTTTACTATACTATACTACTTTATCTTTAGCGTGCATATTTTTGAACCACTTTTTTCCATAGGACTTGTACTGTGTTGGATTGTGATAAATATGTATATGAGTACCTAAACAGATTCTTTATGTGTTCAAGCTGCACCAAAGGAGCCCCAGAGGAGTGCTGACTAGGCACATACAGACATGGAGTAAACAGAGAGAGAGAGAGAAAGAGCAGACAGATGGAAAAGAGATATAGAGATAGTTTGTAATGAGGGTCCTTTTGTTGAGGGAAGCGGGGATGTCTCCTTACTTAATAAAGCAGGAGGAGAATGGCAGTGGGATAACTAATGATGTGCTCAGCTGTCTAGATCATATCCATGGCATTTATATAAAGAGAACAGGAGATGGAGTGGCAGAGAACAATAACATGTAAACATACAATAATGTATGTTCAAAGAAAGCACATATCTACAGGTACATGTTATTTAGCTGAATGTTTGCTATATAGTTTATGTCACATATTTTAGGATTAAGACACTGGATTTACTTCACACTGAGATGCTGCTATTAAGACGCTATCACACTGTGGTCAGATGCTGTAGGTTGTTGCAATGTGGATGTTGTCAAGGGACCCCAACGTTACTTATTGCAACATGAAATTGTATCCTCTGGGCAAGAGAAGGTCAAAGAGGAGATTGGGTTTTCTGAACTCAGTGAAATCAGTCCCTATAGAAAGCCGTGGAAAAGCAAAAAGTGAGATATGGTTCCGTGGAGCACATGGGAAAAGCCCTTCAAAGCTGATTCTTAATCCTTTTCTACCCCAGACCTCCTCCCTTCTCCTTCCCTCAGTTTAATCTCTGACACTGCATTAACATTTACATTTTTCACAGCAATTTGAATCTAGTGTATGCCACGACCACCTAGATTTATTCATTTACACTAATTACCTACTGCTGAGATGGGAGTGGATGGTTTAACCTTCTCACAGCTAATTTCTCATGAAATCTCCAAAGCCCCACCCAGCCCCGCAGGGGAAAAATATAACCTTTTCCAGTTTTATTATCAGCAACACAACTCAAAATGACACTAATCAGGATAATGTGGTGGCACCTTTAAAAAGCATTTTATTCCATTTCAATTTGTAGCAATAGCTGACAATCATGAAAATGATCATATTTAGAGTGGTTTATTTTATTTGGCTTTATTTTCAATACGCACAATGCTGTTTGTTTTGTGTTGGGGTTTTTTCAGTGTGTTATAATCACAGGGTTGAAGAAATGAAGCGAACTGAACCCGTGGCAGAGATTGCTGTGGAAGATTGGAAAGTGTTGCTGATTTGCCCATTCAGCCACACACACAGTTATATCTTTAAGACAACCTATGCTTTGTTACTCCTGGCAAAGAAAATATAATGGCTAAATGTAACAAAACGACTTGTGCCCTTGATAAGCATGTGTGAAAATGCTATATTTGACAATTTAACAAAAAGAACCAGGGCAAGAAGGTTCAAATGAGTTTCCTGAATTTTATTTCATAACTTATTTACTAAAATAGAAGAGTATGTTAATGTTATGTTAATGTTTATGGCAGAGTAAAAAAAGTGGAATTACAGTAAACAAAACATTTGGAGGACTGGAAGGAGGATCAGACACAGAGGTTATTAAAGCCACTTAAACAGTCCTGAGGGCCAATTGCCCAGATTGAGAACGTCTCCCAACAAGTCCTCCAGACTAATTGCTAAAATCGGTCATTTGTCAATGCCTTCCAAAATGACCCAAAATGAGCCTTTTCTGACATGGTGTTCCTATTGGCAGGACAACATATTTTGTCAATGTCTGCCAAAACGCCTACGAAAAGGATCCATATGACACCTGAACTGCCATCACTATGGTCATGGTTGGGTTGGGTTTAGGCACCAAAACTATTTTGGGAAAGTTTAGGGAAATATTGGGATTCTGAGTCATAGTTTTCACAGCCACAAGAGGCCCTTGTAAGGTAAATGTAAACAAGTAAAAATGTAAATGTTGCTTTAGGCATATGGACTTACAAACAATGATGTTGTTTTTCTGGTGAGTTCTCATATTTCCTGAAACCTTGCCCCAATCTGCATATTGTTTTATGACTCAAGAAGCCCAGCCACCCACAACAACAGAGGGAGGGATGTCACTATGGAAAATCTGAGACTAACCTTTACATGTATGCAAATCGAACATGCAGAGTGCCAATTAGACTGCCAACTGAAAGATTCTACATTTTTCTTTCTTTCTTGTGTGTGTTAAGCCCCTGGGCATCTGGTAATTTCTCAGCACAATTAATTTGAGTAAACTTTGTTAAAAGGTCAGCAGTGAATGATGGATTATGGCTTGTTTTTATTAAGATTTTTTTTTCTATTCTGTGATGCGATTGAAAGTGCGATGAGTGACTCAACACAAACGCAAAGCACTTTTCACCATCTTCTTTACCTGGCATGAAATTTTAAATAGTTTTGGATCTATTTGCTCATGCTGTATGCATCTCACTGAGGTATGTGTGGCAGCACTAATGCACACTGAAATGCTCTTTTATACTCCTGACTGCAAAAAGATTCAGGTACACCAGGTACCAGGTGATGTTGCCCTGAAGCAATGGCATATTTGTGGCTTCAAAAACCTTCATATTCTCAAAAGTGCTAATGTCAATCACATCTGATGCCACTATATGTCCAAAGCAAGCTATTCAGACCTTTCACGTCTTAATTTATTTCGGAAGAGGAGCCAAACCTGACTAATTAGAATGATATTGCTATTGGAGCTGCACACTACAGCCTTTCTTTCTAATTTCAGATTTGTCTGACAGTGGTACAGCCCTTGTGGGTGGTGTAAATGCCTAGCAGCTCACATCCAATATACCCAGAGAAAAGACTGCACATACTTATTATAAGAGAAGAACATTGTTGTCACATTATAAGATGTATGTACAAATATGTATTTGTCATGTCGTAGATTAAATCCTTCAGGATAAGCTTTGCATTCCTTTTTCCAGTTTAAAATGGTGTACATCCAGTAAATAATAACATACATCTGATTTAATATCTAATACACAGTACAGGATGGAATCAAAAAGGATTAGCATATAATTGTTTTATTTATATATTATGTTCTGTTTAGAATTTTAACAAGTGATAATTTATTAAGTGCCACAAACATCTATCAGCAAAGCATTTTAAAGTCAATTTAGTGTATTTTAACTGTCAAATAATGACACCACTAAACCTACTATGATGCAGTAACTCCTATCCATCTGCCAGGAGAGTAAAACAAACATTTGGTCATACTATTTGCTGCAGGGTTTTTGTACTGTACAGTAGGTGTGGTGCAGTCTGTCGCTTCTGTATTCCACCCCTGAGTGCTGTGAAGCTGATTTATAAGAGGGAGGGGCCCGTGAGCTGCAATCAGCCCATTTCCATCAGCATTATGGCTGCCTGACAACACCCAGCTGTCCCTGATGTGCCACCAAGGGCTGATGGTGTGCTTGTCAGCTCTGCTGCTTTACTGCAGCACTCACTGAGACGAAAACATATACACACACGCCCACACAGTCAAACATGCTGACACGCATGCTCCCACACATGCAAAATCACCAAATGAAATACATCATTGCCTTTCCCAGTTTTGTCATGGAATGAGATCTTTAATCATGATGTATACAAATTGCTGAACAACTTAATTTACCAAAATAATCACAAGCAGTGTCTGATATCTCAGTCCAGGACATAATGACTATAAACATTCAATAAATTATGATCATACCAATAGTATAACAAACTGACAACTTTATGGTTTTAGTGGCAATAATTTAAAAATGATGCACTCTCTTCTTTGCATCCCACAGTACCCTTTACAATAATTCCCACGCTTACTATCTTCAGACACTTTATATCAATGAATCCCAAATTTTACATAGAATGAGATTTTTTCCTTTTTGTATTTTCTTCTTCTTCTCCAGTGAATGAGTTTTACAAGATGATGCTCTGTTCTACTTTCAGACTGAGAGCACACCTAATCAGAGCACTGACTCAACAATGCATCAGTGTTGTGCTTCATCAGTGCAGTCTCTCTCTATCTCTTTCCTGATGTCTCCTCTCCAGCTGCTCCCACTAACTTACGATATAATGGCATTATACAGTAACCCGATAAATTGTGAACCCAGCTGGCTAAAACTGATTTTGCTTTTACAACAGCTGGGATGCTACGTGCACTGGGCATTCACCATGCTGCTTGGGCAATGCATGAAAACCAAAAGACATCTACCTAACTATATCATTCATGTTTTGTGAGTTAAGTTTAGAATTAAAAGGATAACTGCATTATTAAATAACACTGGTTGTCTAGACGAAATAAAAATGTGTTCTTGACCAAATAACTCAGACACTCAACCAGGACAGTCAGTGCTATTTCTGACCATTTGTACAAATCATAGCCAAATAGTTGCTACTATCTTGATGCCATATACTTTACATTTGAGTACATGTTTGTTAAGAGAGCATGATGTGGACACCCCTATTGTTTGGTTGCCAGTGGACTCATCTATGTTAAACACGGACACAGTGACTGAGATGAGTCAACCATTTGGGAAAAACTCAAAGGGTATAGCAATGGTAGGAGCCCTGTGACTCTGTAATTAATTCTCAATGTACAAAACTAAATTGATGGGTGGATGAAAAGTGGAGAGAGCTTTGCTATTCTTAGATTTTTACCACTAGCGGGACAAAAAATTTAAAAATTACTACTCTTGGGCTGAGAGTAGAAGAAAAGTTATGTTACCTACATTTAGTAATTTAGCAGACGCTTTTATCCAAAGCGACTTACATATGAGAACATTCACAAACCGAAGACGCAGCTTCGGGAGCATTTTGGGGTTCAGTATCTTGCTCAAGGATACTTCGACGCATGGCTGGGGGATCGAACTGCTGACCTTCCGATTGGCGGGCAACCGTTGTGCCACCAAGGCACAACCGCCCCTAAATTAAAAGGGTTTATTCTTTGTACAGTGTTAGCTGCACCTTTTCAGCATCTCCTTTACTAGTTTAATGCCATTTAACACACTGTCGTGATAAAGTACGCTAACATGCTAACATTAGCATATTAACCCTGTATGTGAACATTTATGTTGCTTTCTGAGACTGACATTAACGTAGTGTTTGGCCAAGGCTGTGGTGGAAAGTTGAGAGAAAGTCTTCTTCCTTAAGCCTCCTCATTTCATTCTACTATTCTTGTTACATGTCATGTGTACAACCTCGTGCAACACTATGAATACCTTCCAGGAGAGACTGCCAGAAATGTGCTCTGTTATTCCAATATTTAATTGATTATTGGATCCCCCCTTCTTTATGACAGCTTGCTTTTCACCCCGTCTTCGAATGTGGTCATTTAAAACAGCTATAAACACTTTGGCCTTTCGACGAGGTCGGAAGCCGAGTTGCACAAACTAGTTCTTTTCTAGCATAACCCAGCCCTTATAGTAGCATGTTAGCTTGGTATGTAAGCATTAGCCCCCGCAGTACAGCTGTGGCTAATAGGGATATGGGAATAAATGTTATAGATGTCTTGAACTTAAGTGTTAAACAAGAGGAAAGTTTGACCTGCTATTGAATTTTCAATTCAATTCAACTGTATTTATATAACGCCAATTCATAACAGAAATGATCTCATTGCACTTTTCCTATAGAGCAGATCTAGATCGTAGCCTACTCTTTATTTATTGGTGCTGAGATTAGATGGAGCAACCGGCCAACACCATAATTTCAGTGCCAGTTGGCCTAAAAAATACAAATATTGTCAAAAATACTGTGGAATGGATGATTTTATTATTTCATCATGTCACATGAATTACTTTTCCTGTAGGTTAGTTCTATTTAAGATGTGTTATATTTGTCACTTTATTGATGCCTCCTGACTTTTGTCACTGGAAAAACTGTTCCAGAAATATAAATGAAACATACCAGATAAATGCTTGCCCATACGAAATGACAAAAATATAAGATACACAATTTATTATGGTAGGAATTTGCAAGGCTAAGTAATCAACTGCAATTCTGATGTTTTGTGATCATATTTCTCCTCTTACGTGCTTCTAAGACCCGAGCTGGAGGCTATAATCAGAGGATTGGTGGGCAGAGAGCGTGGCCACACAGAAACAGTAACCATTTCTAATGTCTTAACTTAACCATGGTTATATTTAGTTCTCTTGGCAATTTAATTTTTAGACAGAGCGTGAAATAAAAAATGTGTTTTTGATCTGGCAGGCTGACAGTGCAGACATTTATTGATTCTGCCCATTTAATGCATTCAATATATAATACTATGGCACCACTCAGCTGAGGAGCCTGTCTATCTTCCTCTTATCAAGCATAACTAACGTCTTACATTTCATTTGGAGCATTTTACCTCAGTTGGATGATGGTTGTCTACAAGAATGGCTGTGTCTTCTCTGCATGAAGATGCCGGATATCCTTTTGTTAATTGTTAATGTGCATACTGCAACTTTATATTACGTTGGTGCATTTTCATACCTTTATTTACAAATATAATCAATAATGATTAGAATAGACACTGAAGTGAACAGGTTTTAAACTGATTAAACAGAATTTAAGTCCATTGAGATCAACAGCAAGAAACAGAAATATGTGTAATTTGGCAGACATTTAAAGCAATGGGTTGAAATGTAGTGTCATTTGTTCTGCTGATCTGAGAAAATTAATAAATGAAGAATAAAATAGTTCTTAACATCTTCCTCTCATATGGTTTTATCTCCTGTTATATCATCCAAGAGACAGTTATCACTTAGTTGCCTCCCAGAAGAAACCTTGTTTAAAAGTGAATATTCCCTTATTTTCAAACAGAGGGCTCTCATCACAGTATAATCAGATTTAAATGGATGTGAAATGAACCAGTGGAACCACAATAGCAGTCCTGTTCTTTTCTTTCCACTAAAGCACCACAGAAATGTTGCTCTGGTAGTACACAGTTTAGCAGTTATCATGTCTGCTCTACAACATGAAATTGGTTTGTGCATTTTGCTTCTTGCCCATGCCCATATTGTAATGTTAAGATTGACAAGAGCAGCCCAGACCCCTTGCCTGCGGACGTCTCCATGACTTTCAGGATTTTAATAACCACATTAAATTTTGAGTCACGTTCAAAGATAACATGTCCTCTTTATATTTTTTTTAGTTTGTCAGTACCAGAGTGCTTATTTGACTGAGCATCCATGTTAGACTCATATAATCGCAGTGGTGATGACTGGTACTGGTAAAGTGCCCTTTCTCTATTTCTCTTTAGAGATAGATAGAAGAGTCGAAATGATCGAGCGTGCTTTGGGAGGGAAAAGGCCAGTTACAGCCCCTGGGCTCCCTTATGCCTCCTAGAAATAGAGCTAGACTGATCAACACAAACATTTATCAAATAATCTGCAGTTGTGTCCCGAAGTTGTGCTTGTTAGATTTTCTGATTATATGTCTTTCCGTCCGGGTGATTACTAGGTTCCTGCCAGGTTTGTAGGCTGTAGCTGCATGGACATTTGACATTTCTTTTTAACTTGTTTGAGTTTGGCTGATGTTGTCTAGTGTGAGTTACTCATACTAAGAGCAACAAGTCCACCATGGAGTAAGAACCCTGGGTTTGTTAATCAGCCACAGTTATAAGCAGAGGTTTCTGTCCTCTCTTCCCATTTAATATCATGGCTGGCACTTTTGAGAGGAGGGTGTTTTTAATAATGCACAGACGTATTAGCAGAGGTATTTCTAAATACCTCAGGCTTTTGAAAAGACACTCTGCACTGCTGCACATTTTGTGTGTTGTTTGTGCTTAATTCATACTCAGCGTCTGTGGCAGATAGGCTCACAGGGGCGACTTGCAGACATTTGAATTAAAGCTGCAAAACTATTAAAAATGTATGGTCTGTATGAATGCATGACCTATATTTCTCAAATAAATAAATAAACAAGGGTTTAGGGAGGATGATGCAAATCTTCAGAAGTGGGACACAGGAAGAGCTAATGACATTATAACAATAAAGACTTTGGATTTCACACTGAGAGCATAATGGAGACCAATCTCACTATCTTACTCATTTCCTTACCCCTCCTTCCCTCTTTGCCCCTAATCAGTCTATCCCACAATACCGCCTGGTCTATCTGTCCCAGCATGGCTGTGTTTGAATTGGCCTCTCCCAGTTCAAGTGCATAATGTGACATACCTCTCTCTGCACACTTCAGGAGAGCAGAGAGAATGCCTCGGCTTTCATGTGGTGGTGTATTTTTCAAGAGCTGGGACATTGACACAAGGTGGTTTTTTGGAGTCTTTGTCTTATTGACGGCAATGTGGCCGTTCTCCTTCATTCTGTCCCTAGACCATGTCTGTCTCTCTTCTTTTTTCTGCCTCTTTCTATGCTCCTCACCACCCACCCTAGCCTGTCTACCCCCCTCTGTTGTCTCAGAAGATTTTCTTCTTCACTCTGCCATTCAGGCGATGTCAGGGACCGTGGCAGTGAGAATAAAGGCCACTGCTTTCTCTCGATTCATGATGAACTGTCGCTGTCTGACTGAAGCAGCCTCAAAAATTCTCTGAGAGAGAGTGGAAAACAAACCCATCAGCTATCAACAGCAACTGATTTGTGTGAAACTTTGGCAGGCTGAGTTGCTCAGTCTGGGCTGCAGTAGTCGTTCTTGTTAAGAGAAGTAAAACCACAAACCCTGGCTCTTTGGAAAAAAGAGTAAAGGGGTTTTGAGTCAAGGCATTAACATCAATTTGTCATTTAGATCCTGGTCATGAAAAGGTCACCTCGTTATCGCTCACATGGTCTCATGTGGAATTAGTTTTCGGCCTCAAATCTGTCTATAGACCACTGAACCTTGGACGTAACACTGACCCTCACTCTGTAATGGGAGAGTAACCTTTTACCTCATGTTTTCTGCAAAGGCCATCCTGTCTCTGAAGCAACTCAAACCAGTGTTTCTTACCCTCTCTGTGTATGTGCCTGTGTATATACATTTATGCGTATATCTCAGTTTGTGTGTGTGGCCAAGTTCAGGCAAGGCTTTTGGCTGTGTGTATGAAGCAGAAGAGTGTATCCATGCTGAAATGACTAATTGGGAAATATAGTGTGCTAGCTCATTTGATGCACCAAGCAACTTATTCCCTTTGCATGAATAACTGCAGGTTTATACCTTAAATACAGTACTTGTGAGTAGCATCTTACACCACTGCAGCCATGTATTGTTGACTTTAAACCCTGTGATAGATTTTGTGAATCTCTACATAGCATTATACTTTTTTGCTGTCTTGTGTGCATTGTGTTTTCTACCCTGAGAGACTTCGTCCCGCTCCTTCTGCACCTCTGCTCTGGCAACTGCTACAAGCTTGGCATCAAAGGCCCATTAAAAAGGCTTTTTCTAAATTAATTTAACAGCAAAGCCAAGGCGTGGTGATATGGGTGGACATGCAAATCAATATTTCACATCATCAGCCACTGTGGCCAATGTTGTCATTGAATTAGACCGCAAGAGAAATCAAGGAGGTCCAGTTAGAGCTTAGCTGTTGCATCTTCAACTTGAACAATAGGTGCTGTTGAGGTAATCAAAAGCAAGGTATCATCAGGGAGCATTTCTCTCTGTTTCAGTACATTCAATCAGTCTGTTCTGCGACAGTTCACAACTTACAGAAAGATGAGTTGGAGGCTGTTGATCACACTGAAAGTACATCTGTGCTTTGTTTATCCACCCATAAATGCCATAACTGTTTGCAGTCTCACTGTAGAAAGAAAGGATCAGTGTAAGCAAAGCAGATGGAAGGCATATGGAAGCAAAGACAACTCCCAACTCATTGAATTGTACCATTTAGTGTTACAGACCAGCTAAGCAATGTGTCACAACACTAGTGCTGTTGATGCAGCTTGGCAGCCCCTTGAACAGCAAACATGTTATTTAGTTGTAAATGATGTTACATGCAAGTTCACCTTTTGTCAAGGTTGAGAAAGAGGAGGAAATGAGCTGAGGGTGTAATGCATCTCTTTATGTCAGATATATATCATATGGTAGAAATTGTAACACATGCCGTTAAACTCCCAGATAATACAAACATAGCACAAAAATCTATATTTATGAGCCTATGAAACCATGCATCTAAAGAATGTCAGTTCTGTTTATTGCCATAAATAATTTATTGTAGTAAATTTCACTTTCCACCGCATCAGTATAAAAATTATCATTTAGTATTGAATTGTTAATAAGGTGAAGCAATATCCACCGATATAAACAAAATTATGCAGATGCAGCGTTGTATATCATCCAGGACTTGTAGCTGGTATCTTCTTGTTGGCCCTGCTAAATCTCTGTCCTTGTGTGACTTTCAACTCCAAGCCATGCTCCCTCAAGGATACATGTCTTAGCATCATACAGACAGCTTAGGAGTCATTGAGATGTGGTCCCTCTACTCCGATAGACAGACACTGCCAGGCAAGGAATCTCCCTCCCCCAAAACCAGCTCATTGCCAGCACAATGCCAACTCTGTGCCGCTCCAGCTGTGGCACCCTTGACCACTGACTCTATCTCATTCACACCTCCCTTCCCCCAGACACGCAGGATACAGCGAGGCAGTGCAGTGTATGGTTCGCATCTACTTTAACCATCCCGTCTGTTACCATCACATTTAATATTGATCGAAGGGCTGTGCAAGGGGACATCTTTCATTCTCAAATTGAGTTACTCACATTTGTAGCTTTTTTTCCCCCCAATAAACCACATTTTTTATCATCCAATATCACCCTGTTGCTGGGTACTGTGCCAGACATGGGGAGACAGGCAAGGTCAAATCCATCCCCACAGTCCCCAGCTGGCACTAACCCCAGTGACAAGGGTGTCTAGGAGAGGGAGGCGTTTTCATGCTGGATGCACAATTTGTCCAGTGTTTACTCTCCTGTCCATTTGCATCACCGACAGTAGACCTGAGTGACATCAACATGAAGCCACAGTCACAGAATGCTCTTGCTTTTTTACAGTGCTAGCATGTACACACACAGTATCTTTGAATCATGAGGACCTTTCCTTGATGGCATTCACTCCAACTTTATGGGGTAACTTCAGTATTTTTCAACCATGGTTTCCCATGTTTTTGTGTCTAAGTGACTAATTGGGACAACAATTCTTGATTGTTGGTGCAGCATCGAGCATGAGCGCTGCAGCCAGCAGCTGCGAAACTGGCTGCAATGTAATCATCTGGGTATATCGATCTCCTCAAAGCCAACAGACTCCATTGACAAATACAAACATTTTACCTCGCACATCATCATAAGCATTCAAATTCTACAGAAACAAAATAAAACTCACCAAATCATCTTGGTTTGTCTTTTCACTATTCCAACAATCACCAGCTTTGGTTTGGGCGATATAAACCCTTAATTCACTGAGAAGCTGTGAAAATATTCTGGCTCTAGATGCTGTTTCTCCCCGCTGCCTCTCTGATGCCCGACCTCCCTCTGGCTCCTCTACCAATATTTTCACATCTCACTTGGTGAATTAAGGATTTATTTGGACCAAACCGGGGTTGGTGATTGTTGGAACAGTGGAAAGATAAACCAAGATGATTTTGGTTTGTTTTATGTTGTTCTGGTGTGTTTGAATAAAGTGTTACAATGTTACGATGATCTGTGAGGTAAAATTACTATATTGGAGTCTGGTGGCTTTGAGGAGAGCGATATATGGCTGTTTCTGGTTAAACAAACATTTTTTTTACTCTTGAACAAAAAGGTCTATCACTGTCAACATCCTTTCCATAATGCCGTCAGACTTATAATAACAATCATATTGGCAGAAATAAATTTTAGTGGACGTAAATTGATGGTAAATGGGCCATAATACCATGCCCTTACCCCAAAAATAGCTAGAATGCTGTCACTTTACAAATGTATTTTTATGTTGAGTTGCATCTTTTCCCTCGCCAAACAGTTAGAACTCTGTGTTCCTACATCATTCCACGTTGTTCTGCTCCGCACAGGCATCTTTGAAATAAACCCTTTAAATGTCAGCGAAATTAGCAAAGACCTTCTACAGTATATGAAACCCATCTGAGCAGATACAAAACTGTGAAATCAACTCACTGAGGATGAACCTTTTCGCACCAAATGCTTCCACGAAAAGCCCTAATGCAGTGATTTCAATCAGTTGGGTTATAATGTTTTAACCTTTTATGTTATTCAAACATTTATATTTCATCAGTGTGCGTAGCTGGATATGCTTATTTGATATTCAGGTATGCTACTGGAAATGTATGGTCCTGTATCATACATTACATAAGCACAACAGGGTTCCTCAACCCTGCTAGCAAATGTATAGTCACACCTGGTGATGAACAGGATGACCTGATTTCCTGTATCCCCAGAGACATCTGTGCAGATGATGGAGCGCGGTGCATAAGGCCTTCGTTTCCCTTCTTCTACAACCTGTCATGGAATCAATCCTGCCTTTAGATGTGCTCTCCATAGGGAATGAATCAGAGAAGGTGCTGTGGTTTAACCTTCTCTGTCTTTCTCTCTTTTTCTATTTCTATCTGTGAACACATCTATCCATCCATCCTTATATTTTGCGATCCTTTCTCTTCTTCCTCCTCGGAGATTAGCTCTCTTTCCTCTCATGCTGACTTTCTTTCCGCCTCGCTCTGTCCTTTTATCTCTCCCTCTCTCTCCTGTCTTGGTAGCGCCGCAGCTCTTGCAGCAGAGGGACTATGATTA
Organism: Coreoperca whiteheadi; assembly: GCA_011952105.1. NCBI lineage: Eukaryota > Metazoa > Chordata > Actinopteri > Centrarchiformes > Sinipercidae > Coreoperca > Coreoperca whiteheadi. The sequence continues at coordinate 18,896,800 of CM022471.1, forward strand.
GGACAGAAGAGAACTGGCTGTAAGACAGAGACAAACTCAAAACTGGGTCATCATTGTTTCTGTGTGAGGGCCCACTCTGCAGATGAAAAGCTTGAAGACAAGAGGAGCAAACGACGCTCAATACAGCACCGGGAGCCCTAGACATTTCTGGGCTACAGAAATACTCATGCAAAGGAGGAATCGGAACTGCAACACAGAATTTATGTAATAAGAGCTGAATAAAACATGCTGCTGGCCCGCTTTTCTGTATCTGAACCCTTCAAGTTAGTAATCACCCGTTGGTCGGCTATAGCTGCACGGCGGAGACGCAGCACAATCACAGAGAAGTGTAGTGGTCATGAAGCACAAGACAGGGAAAACCTTGGTTGTCACAGGGTAATAGTATTTTGACATCAGTCATCATTTTTCTCCTGCTCTCTCACGCTCTATCTCTCTTTCTTCTCCTCTCTGCAGTCATGTCTCTCTCTGTCTTCCACCCCGTTAGCAGACAGTCTGACAGGGTCTGTCCCACTGGCCAACCATTCAGCACTCATCATGCGCATCATTTCCTCTCATCATTCCCCCCGGTGTGCTTCTTCCATCTTCTCTGGCCTGTTCACTCGCCATCAACCACTCCCCATAAACCCTTTTATTTGTGTCTGTGTGTGTGTGTTCCTCAGTGTGTACTGTACTGGCATAGCGGCAGTATAGGTATGCATACTGTAACCTGCTTTTACATATTGCTGCTTTTAAGTGTGTATTTGTGTGTCAGCATGACTGTCTGTCACATCCTCATGTCAACGCAGGAAATTATGGTTTCATTTATTATTTGTTATATCGTGTGTTGACAGCAACAAGTATCTCACCATATATTTCATGTCTGCTGCTGTTGGTAAGAGCCACAGTCTTTGGCTTATATGAACATGCCCTTGAATCAGAAGGCAAACAGCATTTAGATGGCAGTGTCTCAGTGTCTAAAAGAAATTAGCTGAGCAAGAGGATGAAGAGACTTTACACTGCATTTGACATCCTTTCTCGATTCCCACAAACATGGCATCAAATGGAACATCCTGCATTCGCATGTTGTTCTTGTGTTTTCTTCCACATGATACATTCAAACCTTTATTGCAAATCAGAATTAGTGGTGCCTTGGCCTACTTTCCAAACCATCGAGGAGCAAATAATCAGCCTGAGCTGAGGATTTGCCTGGCAGTCTCTCAAACGTGGATGCTTGTGAAACATCCTTTTCTGCAAGTGTTGGGTTTCACTGAGAGACTTTCAAGAGCGTTCAGTGATTATTTGGCGGGGACAATACTGAGACCTGTACTGCCATCTAGAGTGTAATTGCATGTGGTTCATGGGGAAGAACTCTGTGGTTAGAGGGGATTTAGAAAGACGCTTACTAAACCACATGATTTGCATGTAATACATCAAATAAAATACTTCTACTGTTTTGGTGCATACGCCATAGGTCACAACTTAGACAACCATAATTTCCCTACTTGTTCATTTATTTATCCAAAGTCTGAAATACACTGATTACAGTATTTACTCGAAAAAAAACAATATGATGTGGGACTTTTTTCCTTTGTGGACTTGCTGCCTCTCAACCTCCTTCCTAGACGAGCCTACTCCTCACAGCAGAGAAGTAATGCCAGAACAGTTCCCAGTGCCAGAAATTGCCCGGAGGTTTATAAATGAACTACTTGTTGTTCAGAGTGTGGGAAGATTTTTCTTTTTATTATACAAACAACCCAACATCAGCTACCAAAAAAAGAAAAAGCCAGGGATCATCAGAGGCTTAAAACCCTTTTGATGTATTATCCACCTCGTTTTTTCATTTGATTTCTTTGTTATGAATATTTATTTTCTTTGTAGTCTGCTCAATGCTTCTACCACACAATTCAAAATATCCCTGCCATTCTTTGGTGATTGTGTTCCACAATGATTTTTCTAATCACAATTTCCATCTTGCTTTAATTAAACCTTTCATTGGACAGAGACACGGGTCATTATGCTCTCTATATTTCAGAGAGAATGGACTGGAAAAAGACTAATATCTTATGATGACCTTTCTCAAGCGCTGCCTGCTGGCGAGGCTATAAAAAGCAATTTCACCAACATATTTATCTCGTCCAAAGCACACCTTAGACTTAATCCTAATGGCCTTTTCATTAGCCTTTTAATTGAACAGTGTGGAGAGTGTTAAAATGTCTCTCAGCAGCTTTTGAAAAGTTGCCTATACACATTCATATGGGGTAGTTACCCACGTTAACCTGTGTAGTGTATTCATCACTCACACATGTTCTTCCTATTTTATTCTTAATCTGACTCCGACATAGTAAATAATCTGCTCACATTTAAAACTCAGCCATGTGTGTATCACAAGGTTGGGGGACAATGAATGTAATTACATTAATAACAGGATTTCAATAATCTCATTACAAAATGCCGACTGTTCAATAGTACAACCACTATAAAACACATCACAACAATGCAATGAAAAAACTGCTGAAGGCGTGTGATATTTGCTTGGATGTATGGTACATTGTTGACTAGAAAGGTGTTTCAATTTAATATTTGAGTTTTCAAACATGTATTTATTCACTGTTAAAATAGATACAGTTTTACGATGATGACACTTCTAATTACAGTCAAAAAAGTACGTATTTGATTTAACTGCATTTTTTATGAACGTGTAGTTTTTCCTTATATAACAAAATGGAACATTTACATTTAGCAGACGCTTTTATCCAAAGCGACTTACACAAACCGAAGGCGCAGATTACAGTTCGAAGCATGTGATCTTTCCAACCTTGGGTATTCCTCCAGACATGGAAGATAATTGTTATACATTGCCTGCTCTGTATAAATAATTGGATCTAATCAGAATAACTTCATAATCAACCCCAAAAGGTATTCTCATCTGCACACAAATTCAAGACAATGGTGGGAAATGTGTGAGACGGCCAGTAGATGGCAGTAGTTCCTCAGCTTGTCTGGCCCGGCAGTGAACGCAGTGAGAATATATACCATGGACAAAGGTCAAATAATACAGCACTGTTGACCAGGAGAGGGTCAACACATAAATATCTCCGGGGACTTTCTCAAGTGCCTTGTGCAGCTACTTAGTGTGAGATTTGCCAGAGGAAAAGGCAGAAGTCCCATTTCCACCTCAGCAAAATGAAATCAGAAGCCCCTGGGATTTGACTCTGACCTTCCTGGCTTTCACTGCTGCTGAGTGATTACTGAAATATAAGAGGCCAGAAGGTGTAGGGCAGTATTAACTATACAGGGGTTTACAGCATAAAGCTACATGAAAATCCAAATGTGAGATGATTTACATATATTAATAATGATTATCTTCTAATTAACATCTTACTAACTACCTCATTAGCTGTAATTTAGTGTCTCATGGAGCTGACAGTCACTAACGCACAAAGGGATTATTATAAAAACAGGATACAATAGTTTCTGCACTAAGCAAAAATCCTTTATTGTACAGTATAATATAAGGCTAAATGCCAACCTTGTTTGTTTAACGTTTAGCGGACAGGAATTCCTTTGGTTCGTTTCAGACCTGTATGCATTTTATTGGCTTGTGTGGGATTTGGGCAGGAAACCAGAGCTAATGCCCCCTCTCCCACTTCAAACGGATGCCAGGCACCCTTAAATGTCATGGGGTGGTTAGAGAGTTGAAGGAGGTGGGAGGGAGGGAGGGAGGGGGATTGAGGAGTGAGAAGCTGGAGCTCGCTGGGCGAAAGAGAGAAATCCAGCCACACCGGGCTCGGCACAGAGCTTATCGGTGTGCGCTGGATGTAGCTTTACCGAAGCTGCTAAGGCAAACCAGATGCAGTGTAGGTTGCCTCTGTGCCACTATGTGTCAGGTACAGCCTGGGTCAACCTGAGGCGCCTCGGTAGTATAGGAGGAGCCCACTGTACGGTTCAAAGTCACTGCAGATGTTCCTGACTAGCATACAGTAGAATGTTGGGTCCTGCGGTTCATCCTCTTGAATTGACAGCATCTTTGAAACTTTTTGAAGGTTTCATGGTGTCACCTCAATTAATCACCCGATGGATTTCTTCTGCATTTTAGATCGACAACTTGCAATGGTTTATAGTTGGAGCATTAAAGCCTGCGAGTGTTTGTTCTGGGGTGTGTTGGTGACTGGGAATCCCACGATGTCTTTCTACTTTTGCCAGCAGCAGTGTTTATAGGATTTTGTCTCATTTTCTCCAGTGTTAATTTATTTCCATAAAGGCGGCCATGACACATTCTCTCCTCTGCCTTCTGTCTCTGGCGTTACTTTACTGAGCTATGAATTTCTCTCCCTGTCTCTCTGTACTGAGTGGTAGAAAAGACCAGACTGACCTCACTCCCTGCTGCATGCTTGTTTTGACAATGAGCATCATCATCTTTGTCTCTTCCTCTCTATCTCCCGCCGTCTCTCTCTGAAGCTCTACATGTCTACAACCTGCTACTGCATTGTTTTGTGGTTTTCGATATCTTCTCACTTTATTGTTACACTTCCTGAGGAATGTCATTATGGTTCATCTGTCTCAGTAGGTAAATGAACATGTTGTGGCATGGTTGACTTCATTTTCCCATGTCTGTGAATAAGTCTCTCAACTCTCCAATTTACCAGTATCATACTCCTCCCTCCCTGTCGGTCTGTTTGGCAACCAGAAAATACCATCTCTGTCATTATCAGGATTATATGGAGCGCGTTTGCCTTTGATTGCAAAACCATTAATGCACAAATGTATTGGTGACTGACCTGTGACCTTTCTCATCATCTGACAAGCTCATCACTTCTCAGGCTCTTTGGACCCCAGGGGTCTGGGTCAGGGTTTGATATTGTTTGTGCTGTCTTTCTGTCAGACTTGCATGATCCACTGCCACTTAACGAGGGAGAAAAAGGCTGAGAAATGAGGCATTTCCGGGCCCAGGGGTTTATTCCTACAGCACAGTGGATTACATTACAACATACAAAGGGAGACTTGACTCATTTTCTAAGACGTCTTCTGCTCTGAACACTGTTCCAGGCCATCTAGTGTCTAATCTGCAAAAAGAAGAAGTTTGCAGACAGGATACAAAGCTTTCAGACATTTCTTTACACTACTTCACATATTTTCTAACTCTAATCAGTTTTATCTGTACTTTAAAAAGGTGAAGCATGCTGAGTCCTAATCAGGCTTACATTGTTGCACCCTCAGGAATTTTCTCTGCTGGATGCTAAAAAAAGAAATGCTTATCACATATCCAGTGGAGCAAAGCTCTATCTGCCTCTGTGTTTTACTTCTTATTTTCCCTCATGCCATAAATATGATGTAAAACAAGAAGAGATCCAAATAGAAAAAAATAAGTGTTTGTGTTCTTCTTTTCCAGAAATATGTTTTTCGTAGGCATTGTTTTGCGCATACATTGACACAATATGGATTATACATACTATAATTATGTACATATGAAGCTTTTAAAAGAAGAAAAAATTCTAATAAAAACCCACATTGCTATTTGACATTCCTAACTAAAAGACTAAATTTGACAATAATCTACGAAGAACATTTTATCAATACAATAAATGTTCACATATGGAGGTAAATAACTAACAAACAAAACATGACATGGCATTTCACATTATGGGTCATTCTACAGACAGACGTCAATTTAAAAAAAAGTCTCTGTAGTTGTCTCTCTCCCTCGTATCATCAGATGGCCATCACCTTCCGTCGTGGAGGGGTTTCCATGGTGACCACATCCCTTTTTGGGCAGATTGTTTGCATGGGATCAGGGTTGACCATGTGCTGTGGACGCAGGGGGTGCTGCTGGGAGTTGAGGATAGGTGGGGGCTGGCGAAGGACAACAATTTGAGCGCTGGGTCCCTGCAGCAGGATGTCAGTTAGCTCTTCTTGTGTCGAGTTGACCACCAGTACACCATTCACCTCCACCAGCCTACAAGGTCAATTACACCCACACACACACACACACACGAGCAAAAATACAACATGTCAAAGAGACAATGTAGAAACAGTGACTGCTATATTTTCATTCTCAAGTCCAACATCGTCTCTTTCCAAATTACAAAGCTAGAGAAAGAATTCACATGTTTTTCTCAACGTTTCTTTGATAACAAAGAATTTATTGTACTGTACTGAAAATCTGATGGGGACATTTTCTCTCAACTCCTTCAAAATGTCAAATGTTTATTTGGCAGGATTCTCAGTACAGGTAAAGGCAGGACCTATGTAATGCTTATTTAACAAGCAAGAAATTATATCAAAGAATTCACAAATCACTGCATGAAATATAAAGAAGACATCACCTTGTCACAGAGCTTATTAAAATGTCCCTTCATTAGTTTTTATTTATAGCCACTCACATAAAACTGACAGGGAAATAGCAATCCTTTGTATTTTTTCATTAGATTGGCACAAATGCTGAGATAACTGAACACACACAGTGAGGCTCAAAGACTCTTCTCAGCTTCTGTGGTTCTTTCTCTGCGCTGTCATGCAGACTTCTCTTTCTTCGTGTGTGTGGTGTGTGTGTATGTAGTGTGCGAGTTTGAGAGTGCTGCGTATCTAAGTATCTACTTGTTGTAATGCAGTAATTGCTTAATTATATGAAGTTCTTTTATCTGCTCCTTTTCACTCTCTTCTGCATCCAAGTATTACAATACAATGGTTGCTTGTTTGGGGGCCAATATTTGAATGGTTTCCATAACTACCATGCATAGAAAATTAGAGCGATGAAAGAAATGGGTGGGATAAGTGAGACGCTGAATACAACTTAAGTATTTGTCATTAAGCCTGGATAAATTACTTGGAAATTCTTTTGTATGTGTTCTCGTGTTACCTGTCATCCACACAGAGGTGAGAGTTGTGCACCGTGACAACCACTAGTCCGCTGCCTTCTTTGTAGCGACACGTAAAGTCATAATGGCCATGAAGGTTGTGGTTCTCCTGCACAACCAGCAGCATGGCCGGAGACTGTGGCGACACCAGCTGGCTCAGGCTACCAATGGCCAAACTCTTTTTCCGAACTTTTTCCTGAATGCAGAAACAGCAAGAACACATACACACATTCACAAATGCAAGGGCACAGACTGCTTAGATGCAAATCGTTCAGTCTTAGTCCAAGCATAGTCCATTTGTGGTGGACTGATATCAATTTCACGCAGAAAATACCGTGTGTGGCACAAGAAGTAATATTTTTACAGGCTGCCCCCAACCCTATTGAGTCAATAGGGTTGTGAAACTAAAACTAACTTCTTTCTTGGAATAAAGCCTTAAAGATTACAGATACCACTACATGGAAGTCCCTACGAGATAAGACTGAGGCTGCGTCAAAGCCAGAAGACCACCAAGATGTAATGATTAGCTTTGGAAGGGATCACACCACAAGGGATCAGAAATAACTTGTGAGTCTCTCCACTGAATTCCAATGTTCCCTTATCCAGCCTTTTGGCACGCCCCCCCCCCCCCCCATTGAATGGCGTGTGAATGCCTTGCAGCAATAGATGCCGCCTTGCTGGGGTCAGGGGTCAAAACTAAGGCTTCTCTCTCCTCAGACAAGTGGGCCAGACAGGATATATTCACGGAAACACAGCCGAAGCCCCTCGAGAAGCACCCTCTAATACGCATTATTTTCCCTTTTAGTCTCAATGCTGGACACACACCAAGAGCCCAAGGAATTTTCTCTTCATATTCTTCTTGTTTATCCACAAGATCTGATTAAGTCCTAACCCACCTGGGCCAGACACAGGGCACATATCCCACATACACAACAGACATAACCAATGTTAGTAGGCAATTTAAACACTGCTATTCAAGATCACCAAGGTGACTCAGGCGATAAATAATGGCTCACCCTTTTCTCAATAATGAGAAAAGTTGGAATATAAGTTGCAAATGTCATAAGCTCAATCATTTGCCTCCGTCATAGGACGCTACAACATGATCTGTGAAAGGACTTTGTTTCACCCAGTGTGAGAAATTATTCTCTGAAAGGGCAACAACATAGATGCTAAGGGGAAGGGACTGCATTTCCCTTCTAATGATGGGTGTTAGTAGTTCTAAATTCAATGCTATCATTTTGAATGCGGATGTCTTGGTGGCTCTAACAGCGGAGATCTTTAACATAGTCAACCTTGGGATAGGAAAAGGAGGACAATGTAATGGGAGACAATCAAACCACATTGATCAACCACAATTCGTATTGTGACAGTTTCTATATTAAAACTGGAGGCACCCTATCACCCTATCCATTTCCTGAACTCAGGGGCATATCATGTCAAAGAGGTGGCAGATTTTCCTCAAAACTCAATCCATCCTGAACGAACATGTGAGAGTGGGTGAAACAGTAATTCTTCCAATTCCCCCTCTTTAAAAGTCCTTCTGAAGTTTTTGAGCTGTCCAAGCTAACCTGCTTATTTAAAATCATTTCCGCCATATGTTGTCCTTCCCTTCCTCCCTTCACTCTCTCCCTGTGTTTCTCTTTCTCCTTCTCTCTCGGCTGCTTTATTGATGCTGTCTAGTTGCAATAGATCCTGGAGATTAGACTGCCAATGATGAAATATTTCCTCATTGTCTGTAATGTGGGGCAGCCTACAAGACCAAACACAGGGCAGTCTGCTCCTTATTAGAGCAACAGCTCCATCAGTTCCCAGGCTGCTCCTCAGCTCTGACCTGTGTGTTAACTCTGATTAGGTCATATGATAAACATTAGCGCTGCTGCTTTTCCCACAAACTCAGCACCTAAAAAAGTGTGGCCCCAGGGCGGCAATGTGACACGGGGCACCTTTCAAAGCCGAAGCCGCGTGTGTCCTTTCATGGCACCTCGTTAGGGCTTCTCCAACGGGATAAAAGAGCCACATTAAAAAAGCAGTGGGCTCCTCTGGGGATAGATGGAGATAGTTTTACACATGCTGGCCTATTTCTCCATTGCACTCTCCCAGTGGCTTTTGTCACACACATTCCATTGTTGGTATGGTCACAGGCTCTCGGATGTCAGCGCTCAACATAATTTTCTGAGAAAAACTGCATGTTCATCAAAAGGACTTCACTCAGGCTTCTATACCCACCCTCACAACGGGACTAACTGCACAGCTTAACGAAACAGAGTAGACTGAATGGAGCATTGTGCTGTCACTCAGGAGACCAGTGAAGAGAAGATCAAAGATGATGGACATAATAGTGTCAAGTGCCTGGGACATCAGGAAGAAGTTACCACCTTTCCTAGTATGTGCTAATTCTACTGCTGGACAATTTAAATGAACAAATATATGAACTTCACATGTTCTGCAGATTAAATTATCTTCTAGGTCTGTGATTATCACAATATGGCTTTGCTTAGTGAGGAAAAGGCCAGTTATACTGTGTATATTGCACAAGTTGTTTTGATATGGTTAAAGACATAGGGGAAACAGCATTATGGTAAATGCTAAATTGGACTCAACTCTTTCTTGAGCAGAAGTTTTATTTTAGTGTCCCATACCACACATGCTTCTCTCAATAACTAGCGTTGTGTTGGTACAAATCATGTATGGTGTTAGTAATCTTGATTCGATCAATAGTACCTTAACATAGCTTTCTTGCAAAGCATTTTGGAGGTGAGCCACCTGTCGGTTGAGATGTACCATGGAAATTTCCTCTTTAAACACTTGGCAGTTCAGTTTCATCTTTTCCAAGAGACGAACGTCTAATGGTCTGAATGGCGAGAGACCACATGTCAGGAAAGGTCACAGATATACATACTGTACATACATGGTTTATGAAATATGTAGTTCAAATGTAGTTACGGTTTTATTGGGAATTTCACCAGAGGTAAATAATCATCCTTGGAGTAGCAGTGCTTTAGCATTTTGCCTTTGATGCCCAAGTGGAGTAGCCATATAGCTGCAATTTAACTCCTGCTTACTTTTTAGGTTTACAGTACCATCACATATAGTATATTAGGTGGATGACAGTCAAACCCACTGGTTAAGTACAGTAACACAAACAGCAAGACAGTAGACAGACTGCTACATTTATATTATATTCAGATAAATTGCATTTTTGAGTCTCTATTCTAACTGTCTTTTATGTCTTTGGAAGGTGTAAGAAACGTTTTATGCATTGCTGAACAAGCTACTAATTAACAGAGACAGTCCACCTACTTCTTCTTGTGAGCAGTGGAGTTGTTAATGTTGTCTCTGAGGGTCTGCAGGCTCTGCCTCTTATCGTTCAGTCGGCTTTTTACCAACTCCAGCCTCTGCTTCAGCTCAACAGAGCCAAGCCTGTCTACATTCACATCTCCATCCATGTTCTTTAACTCTGAGCAAAATGCTACCAGGCCGTGGTGGAGCTCCTGGATCTTTGGGGGCAAAAGATGAGTTTTAAGTGGTAATTATACTCACTATTAAGATAGTAAATTCATCACAGTTATGGCGCCATTAGATGTAGAGCAAAAGTTATCTGTTACATATTTTCATAGATGTAGTTGAAGAGAGGCATTGACCTGAAGGATGACATTTTTTAGCGAGTCCACCTGTTGGTTTAGCTCCCTGATCCTCTCTTCTTTAGCTGGCTGGTTCAACGGGACATTTTTGTTGATGTTGCTGTTCTCATTAGAGCTGTTGACTTCTGGATTATTTTGTGAAGCAGTACCTGATGACTTCTCCTATGATGCAAAAGCATACAGAAAGGTATTTTGTTAAATATTATATGTCAGGTAAAGCCTGGTACCGTACATATCAAAATGATCAGTGTTACCACTTTGCACAAGTACAGCTCCAATTGTCTTTTCTCTGATGTTGACACCAGTAGACTCCCAATCTGCTGATCTGGTGGGAGGTCCTCTGATGAACCTTAATATCAAAGCACACACACAGTTTATGAATACATGTGTCTGTTTTTCTGTTGTTGTCATTTTTTTTAGAAAGACTACATGATGTGTTGTGCACCTTGCTTTTCTTTCAGTTTCAAGAGGCTCTTATCATCCGGCATTCCCAACATTTTGATACATGAATCCATGATTTTTCCCACTGTCGTTTCCTTTGGGGTTCTGAGATGAACTATCCGCTCTGATGCTGCAACACAACATGACACAACAATCAGAAGTGATATAGAGGCCTGATTTATTCTCACATAAGTGCCCATTATGAATATCAAAATAGCAACCACAGGTGAGACACTGTTATATTGCGGCTATATGTGACCATAAGTGAATATTTAATATTCACATCCACTATATTCTGTTCATTTACATTTACAGTTACTCACCATTAATCGTAATCTCTATCAGTTGAGAATTCCTCTGTGCTATGTAGTTTTGGCCGTTGTTTCTTTGGTGGAAAAAGACCAAGAGATTAAAATAAAGCTTGTTTTGGTTGGTTCTTGTTGGTTTTCATGGTAGCTATGAGAGGCTGTACCTCAGCTTGAGGGAACGCCGATTCATGCTCAGGCAGCTCACATGAGGAGTGGACTTGGACTTGCTCATTGACACTAATGTTGCAGTGAATGTCTCAACATTATTAGGGCCCAAGGATTCTGCATTAAAAAGAAACATCAGTAAACATCACCTTAACCTACTGTCCAGGAAAATGTTTATTTGTCATGTTGTAATGATAAGAGTATACCGAGCAGAGAGTCTAGTCTCTGGGTGATGGTGCTGGGAGGGTGCAGCTCATTATAAATGGCCGACAGTAGCTGCTCCCTATCTTGCAGTGTGGCGATATGGAGGATGTCCAGAGTGTTCACATCTACCGAAGCTATGTCTGCGCCACACAGTTTTGCTTCTGAAAGAGAAACATTTAGTCAGACACCTACTTCACGACATCTGAGATATATACCACAGCCAATAATCTATAATCCACAACAAACATTTAAAAAAGACCTGACAAACATAAAGAAGGACATTTTTATTTAAAAGCAAATGACGAGTCATTGCATAATTGAATACTATCTATTTTTAAAGTTTCAATTTTAAAAAGCAAAATGTTGAAATTGGACATAAAGCATTACACGACTGACATCTTTATGAGTAGAAAGTAGGACAAATCTGAAAATGTAATTGTAACTGTAAGCTTTTACAAAACGTTGTCTAGCTTTATAGCTAAATCATAGACTGTATGAGATATTAAAGATAGTAAGACTAGTTTCTTTTATTGCATAAAAAATATGATTTATGCAGTAATGGTGTCAGGTTTAATCTTACATTACCGTCATCTCCTTTTACTCTTAACTTATTGATGTTCATAAAAATTAAATTGATTTGATCGGCAGTAAAGATAAACCAAATTGGCATGGTCTTCCTTTGTTTTGCAACCACAGGGCTGGGAGAGGAGACAGTCAGAAGAAGAATGTGTTTTACCTCTGATGAAAGGGAGACACTTCTGCAGTCCAATATTGGTAAACCACTGGCAGACTTCATCTGTGTTCAGCTCCCCGAGAGATTTGGCCATTTGCCTGTCCATGTTCTGGGGAGAAGGAGAGGTTACATACCTGCTACTTACAATACAATACCACATTGTCCATGTGCAAAAACCCCATGTATGATGTCCTATATCATTATGTCATAGTACTCTACACACAAGCACCATTCTCTAAATCATTGTTTTGAGATGTGACAGTTATATAGAGAATTTATATATTTTTAGTTTTCTAAATCCAAAAAGTAAGCAAAGGTTGGGAATTGCAAAGAGAGCAGGACATGGCGCACAAAGATGCTTCAGACTCAAACTGCTGCACCTGAAAACCTATTTAGTAGGAGGCAAGACATCAACACAAAACATGGTTAAACTCGAAAGCACTTCGTCATTGTCTGTGTCACTGATTCATTCAAAGTAAGTATGACTCTGATGGATATCCATGTTTCGACATAATACATCAAATAAACACATTTGTGTGTTTAACTGTAAACAAATGTTTAAAAAGGACAAAGAAATGTTTACTTCAGCTGGGAACCTAAACACAGGTTTCTATGTAATCGTTGCCTTAGTCACAGATTCTCTGTTTATGATGTTCCTGGGAAGAAAACTACAGTGTTCCTTGCTGCCAAAAGACGCTTTACAAGGTGACTGTGGTGTGATTAGAGTTTTGACTTTTCTTAGGGATTTCACTTTTATGCTATAAGACAGAGAGACTTTTAGAAAAAACCCTGTTGCCAAAACTAGATAAATATTCCATAGTTTCAGCCATTTTGTCTAATTTGGGGTCCCAGTGCGGGGTTCCGGTGTGAGGCATGGTTGCTCATGATACATGTTGCATAAACTACTCATACGTAATTGATGGGGTACCAGAGGAAAATAAAACAGTTGACAATTTGCCTTGTAAAAAAACAAACAATCGTTCCATTTTGTTTTTCAGCTAACACATGGATCACTAAGGATACGAGCAATCTTGCTTGGCAAATCCTGGACACAAAGACTAAAATCCTGAGACTATTTGCAGAGTCATTGCTTTGACAGATCAAGGGAGCTGGGAAATATAAACAGAGCATATTCTGTAATTGCAGCAGCTCTGGGCTGTGTGCTGATGCCACCCTGAAGGCCCTGCTTTGATGGTTTACAGTACCTTCTCAGGCAAGTTTCCATTTTGATCCTTAGACTGAGGTATATATGATGCTGTATGAAAGGAATAAAAACAGAGACTTGTAAGGTTATTTTTTAGTTATATATCAGTTGAAATAGTAGTATTATTTAGAACAATCTTTTTGTCCATAATATAATAAAACCACTCTCACCAACGGTTATTCGTCGTCGTCGTGGAGACCCTTCCTCCTCTTGGTGTTCTGTGGTCTGGGTTAAAGTGTGGAAAGTTGCGCTCCTGGTCACTGCGCCCCGAACACTGTTGGAGTGTGTTATCGAACTCTGTCATGTAATACAGGTTCCAGTTAACATTAGACTGAAAATCCAGCCCAGTCTAATCAATTTACAGTCAGTAAGAATTTTCAACTCTGTGAGTCTTAACACACAGTCAAAGCCTAAATCAGATAATGCACTTTTCTTTCAGGAATGTGTAGTGACTTTCTGTAGATACTTTTAAATACATTAGAAGTGCGTCTGTGGGCCTTGTTGGCCGTAGATAGAGCATGTCACATACAGTATGAAGAGAACATGAGAAAAGCTTTTGGGGGGAAAAAATTCATTGCATAATCTTCATACCCATTGGTGAGTAAATGTGTCCATGTTGGCGGCTTGAGGAAACCGACAAAGATCAGCTGACATCAGCATGTCGGAGCAGCTCACATCTCTGTTGCTCAGGTCATCTGAATAGTAATAGAAACAGTAAGTCAATGAATAAATAAGAATTAATCCTAGTAAGTCCTATCTGAGTTAGTCACTTTTTGGGAAACATGTAATGAAGTCCTTTTTTTCAGCCTTTTAAGCATATATTCGTATGGTTTGAGGCCTAGGCGTACAGGTCACCAGGGCTATTTGCAGTGCATTAGCTGGTGCTGATACTGGACGCAGCTAGATGGTGTTGCTTGGAAACCTATCAGAAACACTAAGGTCTGTCTGGTTGACGACATACTTCTCTGACAACCCAAGTTCTTTCCCACAGAAAGCCCATATTCTTACATTTTCCAAATGTCACTTGGTCAGTGAGCAGATATCTTTTTTTTCTGCTATCATAACAAGCAAGATGAATGAGGCTGAGTATATGGCATCCAAGCTAGGCCCTGGCTTTCTCAGGCAATACAACGCTGTGATGGGATAGTGATAGATGTTGGAATGGTTGCAGTTGTGAGCTGTAACTACTTTAAGTTTTATACCTTCACAGAATGAAGCATTAAGACCCCTGTTTACAGGTCAATAAACAGTAGTCTTTTCAAATAGTTTACCCAACACAAAAATTCAGCCTAATTTTTTAAACACATGTTTTTCATTTCAGGAGCCTGTTTCTGAAAGGCTGGTTTGACATGGATGGGGGTTTAGTAGGAGTCAGGATCAGATAAGACAGCGTAATTGGTTTATGTGTGTCAGCAGTGGAATCTTGTCTGGGTCCTTGAGAGACAGTGGAGTACAAGGAGGGGGGGCAGTGAGCTGGCACTCTCTTCATCACCTGGCTGGCCTGTGAGTCACTCTGAAGAGGATTATAAAGTATGGCCTACAGCTAAGGAAATTCAAAACACCACTGTCTTGACTAGAACAGCCAAGTAAGAAAAGTGATGAGTCTTGGTTGCAAGTGAAGACGTGTAGGAGCACCCTCCTTTAGCCGACCTCAGACACAACAGTTTGTGTTTGAAATCCTGAGAAAATCACTTCCAGTCTCGCTCTGTGACTTAATTTTACCATGCATGGGAGAAGGGACACAAGATGGAGAGCTGTCTGAGAATGCTAATGGAGGGTAGCAGTACACCCACCCTACCACAGCCATGGTGAGGCTTCACACAGCCTACGTCTTCCAGAAAAAGCCCAATCAAAACAAAGAAGGACAGGACATTTTGGGCAGGCTTAGGGACACAGTCTGATGTTGCCTTAAAGGGTGAAATCACCAGCAATGGAGAAATGGACATCATTCCCAGTCTGAGTTGGCTCAGTAAGGCCAAGTCAAAGCATGAGTGAGTTCTCTAACCCTTGACTGGTTAGCACAGACAAACACATTGCATCCTTGCACGCAAACATACAAAAACACTGAGAAATCTAGGTTCAGTGCGTGACAAAGTTTGACGACCATTCACGCACAGACACACACAGGGTTAATGACAAAGTGAAGCTTTAGAGTCAGCACATTTATGTAATGGATAGGCAAAGCGATGCTTATCGTTTCCAGTATTATTGTCCTCCTCTGGTTTGAAAAGAAATTAAGCTCTTTGAGAGACGACTGAGGGAGGAGAGCATGCTGAGTCACACGAACCCAAAACCTGGGAACCGCCTGCCCAGCCACGCACTGGGAATACACACACAATGGCTAAAAAGGGATTCCAACAAAGGGGAACTTCTGCAACTCTCAAAGGAGGCGTTCGAGGTACTGTAGCCATGTCACATAATGACTGCAATTTCATCTGAATGGGGAACTGAGATCAAAACGGAGAAGCAACACATGAGCTCAACAGCTGGATGGAGCGAACCATCATCTGGTGCCATTAACCTCTCACCTAAGGTTTTCCTAAATGGAAACAGAAAGGTTTAAATACAAATACATAGCAAATTTACCTAAAAAAAACTCACCCAAGTTGTGCTCAGTATATGAGAAAATATTTATTCCAGTGTTGAAGCTCCCTATGACAGAGAGAGAAACCAAGACAACCATAGAGACAACAATTTTCTTAAAAAATAAAAGCGAACATTAAAGAAACGCTCAAAAATGTTGGGAAATGCGCTTGTTTTTGTTCTCTACCTCAAGTTATGTGAGAAGGCCAGTGTCAACTTTATTGTTATGTGTGTTTAGCCAAGAGATAGGCCTTTTTCACATTCGACATTTTGAAGTATTTGTCATAGCAGGAAAAACACAGGTGTTACTATTAACATTAATGATAGTTCTGTTCTATGTGTCTAAGTGTCCCAGTAAGTCATCACAGTGTGACAGTGAGCCAGCATGCACAATACCAGGACCCTGAAACTGAAGCAGCTAAAGGGAATTCAGACATCATTCAGTTCATTATTTTTATCTGTGCTTTTCCTACTATGACATGTCTAAATTTATTCCTTGAAAAAGTCCTATTGTTCCTGGGCATGTTTAGCCTAGCTTTACAGTTAGCAGCTTCAAATATAAGAAATCATATTTTGCAACAGCTCTTTAAATGTTTTATTTAATTTCTGTAGGAGACACCTTCAGAAACTACTTGGTTAGGGAAGTCGCATGTGGGTTACGTTTAGGCAACAAAAGTACTCGGTTAGGTAGTAGGAAGTCACGTGACCTAAGTCTGTGACTTAATGTAACTTTAAATAACTCAACGTTAACTTTTGGTTTCATGCTGGACGCAAACCCCCAGTCTCCTGGGTGAAAGTCCTGTTTTGTTTGTTCCTTTAAGCTTTCTGGATTCCCTGTGCATCCCAGAAAAACGCTAAAGGGTACCTTTTGCGTCTGTATACAACGCAGAAGGGCATGACAAAATGGAATATCAGAGCATTGCTTCAATGAAAACAGTATTGGAGATGTTGTCACTGTTAGACTCACTTTTCTGAGGGCACTCATGGAGAGGAGCCACCTGGTAGGCACAATGTAAGAACCTGGGCTTTGCTTTCTCTGTATCTCCGCCTTCGGTTGGCACAGCCTCTCTTTCTTCTCCAAACTGATCACTTAGGCCCTCCTCAGCCTCAGCTACACAATCAGCACTGACCTTATTCTCAGTCAGTGTGAATTCTTCCGTTGACTTGTCTGCCTCCACAGTCTCCATCTTTTCCTGATAACTCTCCTGGTCACCACCAGCAAAGCTTCCATCACTGCCAGATGTATGTGCCACACTTTCCTCTGAATTAATGTCAAAGAACAGACCATCGTCAACAACGTCAGAGGGAGTGGGTGGGATCAGATTAATGACAGGTGGTGTCAGCAAGCTTCCAGAAGCTAGCGTTCGATCAGTGCCACTCTCAAACAACAACGGGTCTTCCTCCTGTTCTTCATCATCTTCTCTACTGGTAGAATTAGTGTGGGGATGTATGGGGAGTGAAGACAAAGGCCTCAGTCGTTTCTTTTTCAGAGTTCTTGGGCAGGCATACACAGAGCTGGCTGAGTGCCCCATGCTGTTTCTCGGTACCATGGAATCCTCCTCGAACAGGCTGAAGCTGCTGTTAACTATCCCCAGATCCTCCACTGTAATCTGGATAGCCTCCTTTTCACCTGATTCCCGTTGATCCAAGTGTGGATGCTGAGGGGTCCCATTCAATTTATTTTCCTCCTCCTGCAGAGGATCTTTCTCCTTACCTTGCAAACATGAGCAGCAGAACAGCCTGTGTGAAAAATGTTCTCTGCTCTTTCTCCACGGGCGCCTACGAGGCCGCTGTTTCTCTGCATTTGCACTTGCCATGCCTGACTGTACGCTGGTTATACTGCTAAACCCACTATTCTTCAGTTTGATCAGATAATTCGCTGCAGACTGAAGAGAAGATAAATAACCATCCACACCTCTGAGATATAACACTTCCCTGTGATAGAAGCCACAGCATCTGCACACAACACAAACACTCATCTGCAACATCTGTTGCTTAGGAGAGAAGGGGTAAAAAATGGACCAATTCATGTTCTCCGGGTCAGGTGAACACTTGAGATGAATGCAGGGCTTAATCAGCAGGCTTTGATATGTTAAGCAACATCATTGTAGATACAGCTCTGGTTTCAAAGGGCTCTAATAACACAGCAATACTCTACCAAAATTAAATCTTGGCATACATAGTATGTAATTTAGGCAATAGCAAGGAAGAGTAAATTGCTAAAAATAAAATCAGTCATGTATTTGAATGATTATAGACTGTGTGTGTGTGTGTGTGTGTGTGTGTATTAGTGCATGTGTCAGGGCATGTTATTATATTATTGCAAGTGAGTGATCAATTTTTCTGTGGGGCATCTGTCACAGACTTAGAAGGCATAGAAACAGGTGAGAATATGGGCTGACGGATGCTTGGCTCATACAACCCCTATGGCATCAGATGACATTTCCTTCATTCCACAGGCCCAGTCCTGTTCTCTGCTACATGATAAGTCATCCTGCATCAGCTTAAAACCATTTTGCCACGCCACCCACATTGAGGGCTTGTATGAAACGATGATATCCATGTTTTTTTCTCACGCCCATAAAGTGACAGTAGAGTGATGGGAATAATTACTCCTCCACCAGTAGCCACCTCTCACCTTGCAGTCTCGCTTTGGAGTGAACGGAACCTTCTTCAGTTTGAGAAAATCAATGGTACAGTTAAAGAAACAGTTTCTCCGATTTCTACCCCCATTAGCAGCAAAGAAATTTTGCTCCTATGTTTACAAGCCAGTTTCATAAGCCAAGACGTTTACCTGCCTACGGTGTGTTAAATCTACATTTACTTCCTACGGTTTTGAAAGTTATTCTAAATATCTTAACAAGTGTCAATACATTATATAGCCTATATTCCTATGGAAAACTCAGCTATCAGTTTAAATTAAAATCTACCACAAAGGTTGCCTTAATTGGGGTTTTAACAACACTGACTATTTTTTCCCAAATAAAAGCTGACCTCAGACACAGTAACTATTCTCAAATTAGGCTAGACAATTTGTTGGCATGCAATAGTATAAATCCTGCACACTGGCAGTGGATATAAGCAAAAGTAGTTCATTCTATTTGTCTAGATACCCTGAGCTTTTCAGGTAAGAAAGTTCCAGAGAGACTTTGTTGCTAGGCACAAAATTACAGCACCTCGAGGTGATTTCAGTGGGAGGCCAGCTGACTATTGACAGACTTAGTGCAGGGCTGAAGACTCTTTGTACTGGAGTGAAAAGTGCTTTTATACTCATGTCACTCAAAGACCCACATGATTGTTTCCACTGGGAGAAAAGGTGATCCGAAGTGAACAACATGGCCTCAGAACTAGTGGCAGATGAGAAACTATTTGGGTTCAGTTTACCTCAGATTTGAGCATGACACAGCAAAGCTAAAAGGCCAAGACGCAAGCTGAGAACTTCTGTACATTTGGAGAGGTGAGGTGGACATGTATTAGAAACCTGCCCTCCATGTAAACACATCTGCAAACAATTTTTGGAATAAAGCATTAAAGTGGAACATACATATATATAATGTATGTAAATTATATAATTCTGCAGTGTGCATTGTTAAAACATTGTGCAGTACTCTTATTAAGGGGGAATTTGAAAGTAGGGGTCTGTGACATAATCCTGGTCAATACTGCATGGCCAACAAAGGGGGGCAGTAGAGAGCAGATCCACAACACTGACAGGACATAAAACAGAACCCACCACTTCTTAGAACGACCTCCTCTGGTATTCACAAGTCTGGATAAAGTTAAACCACACAAGTGCTTTTCATTCGCAGTCTAGTGAGGCCAGCTTTCATGATATCTTGATCTGGTATTTGCAAGAATATCAAGTTTTGTCATAATCCTTTTTACATGTTGTTTGAATATACATAAGCGGTAGGGGAACGAAAAGATATATGTAGGATTAGTGTTCCATCTCCTTTGTATGGGACATGTTTGAAATTAGCTGAAAATCTGCGACCTTACTGGCACATTTATGAAAACTCATAAGATCCTTATGATAAATGCGAGACAGCTTCACAGCTGCTATAGCCTGGGGCCATTTGTGGGAGAGATGACTGAGACAGACATGGGAACCCACTAGTCTCCACACTCTGAGTGATAATGTGAATTTGAAACTATTCTAATTATTTGTCTTTAATTTAGTCACTTGGGTTTGTTTCACTTTCTCCGTGCATTCATGAAGCTACAACCGTGGACTTCATTTCACTTGGTGAGTTAGTCAACATGTCCAGACATAGGTCCAGGAGTATGTGAGCATGCTCTGAGTGTGTTTTTACTGGTCTCACTACCAGAGAGTGGTAGATTCTGGACAGCTCCCAGACGGCCGTGCAGCCAACATCAACACCAGCCCTCAGCTCTGGGAGGGCTCCTCTCTAAAACACCCTCACCTCTAGCTCAGTTGTAGCACAGTGAAACATGCTGAACATTTCCTGTGACAGTCATGTTTCCATAGGCAGCAAGACTTTGGGTCCATAGTGAACATGACCCTGTTAGACGATACAGAGAACACACACAGGCACTCAAACTCAGAAAAAAGAAAGAAATAGAGGCTTCAGAATGCTTCAACAAGCCTGTAATCGCATTTACTAAACAAGACAGCAGCATGAGTCACTTTCCAGAAGCAAGGAATGTCACCTCTTCCTGTGAAACCAGGAGGAATGGAGGGAGTTATTACTTCAGAATAACATTCAGAACCGTCTTTATATTGTCAAGGATCTTGAGCAACCGCAGAGGGCCAAACAACGCGGCAGAATTCTTAGAGCAGCGAGGGGGGTCTATAAAAATAAGCAAATTCAACCGAGGATGTTGAGTTCCCGATTCAACAGATCACGACTTGAGCCTTTTTCACCACCGAGTTTCACTTAAACAGATGCATCCATTTTGCTTACACAGATCTTCCTGTTTGTGCTTGCCACCACCAAACCTCTTGGAAGTTGGACCAGTCGGTGCCAAATATTTGCAGTTTCCCCTGTGGCTGATACCTAATAGCATGAGAAAAGGAGTTCGGCGGGGGGAAGGAGAGGGCAGTGACCTTGAAAACTTCTGAGTTGAACTTTCACCTCCACCCTCCCCCACCCCCTACCCCTCACCCCTCACCCACTAGTCCTATGCTCCCTAATCAATTACTGTTGGCAGTCAGGAGACCACCAATGATTAGCAGCAGCAAGGCAGACGTGGTTTGGGGGTTGGAGTGTGGGATGTGGGAGGCTGGGAGGGCGGCGCGTGGGGGGAAAAGAGAGGAAAGAGGTCCTACAAACGGCTTTGATCAACACACTGCCTCGAGAAAAGTGTAATGCAACAGGACCCCCATGGTTTAAATGACCCTTGAACAGTTTTATTTATCTAAGAGAATGAAAGACGACATCCTTTTGTATTTTGTGTCTCAGACTGTCGCACGTGAGCGGACAGCTGTAGATCCCAAATACTGTGTTTACAGTCACACATGCACAGTAGAAACCAGCCGAGGACAACAGGCTCAAAGACAACAACACAGAAACACCACACATAAACACAACTTTTTTTGTTGTTCACGACTTTGAAGCAGGAGGGAAATAATTTACAGGCTCTTTTTTATGAGAATCTGTGCTGTTCCCACGCCCAGTGTGGCAGGAAAGCTCAACAAAATCATTTGTCTTAGATTGGCTGATTGGCTTGCTGGAATCTGAGCACGTCTTTGACGGTGATGGAAGTTTAATTCGATGAGAGGAACTCTCCCACTACACCCACCCACAATTGCCCTCCTCTCACTTTTATTCTTTTGCTCTCTTTTTCTCTCCAACTCTGATTCTTCCGTCTCTCCTTTAAGTTCATAGGTTTATCTTTTTTATTGAGTGAGAGTGAGGCTGACAGAGAGAAGGGGCCCACACTACTGCAGACATCAGAAATGTTTGTGTCATTAATTCTCCCCTCTTGTTTTATGGTCAGGGCTAAGGCAGCGAGAGACAGTTTATGTGTGACGGATAGAGAGTGAGAGAGATAAACACAGAGAGAAAGAAGAAAGATAAAAGACAAGATATGAGCCAGAGAATCAGGGATTCAACAGCCCTGAGTGCAGCAAGCTCACACATACCTGCTTTGCAAGATGTGACGTTCTCCGGGGCTCTCCATGGCTTGCCCTTTGCCCAACTCTCACTGCATACACTACAATTAATGGCGTTATGAACACCACTGGAAAGCTTCAACTAAACACAATCTACAATTTTCCCATGGGAACACCATTTTGTGTAGATGCCAAGCACTCTGAAGTGATACGGTTATCTCTTTTCACTGATGTTCTCCTTCGGGACCTACATTTGTTAGATAGCTTTGAGGAAATAAAGTAAAATCAAATTACGTTTTATCTGTAATTGCGGAGCCAACAAGGATTATCGTGATACATCACTGAGCAATGCGGGCTGGACTCTGACTCGGGCAGTTTTGGAATCCAGTCCAGGGTATTGTTTGCTGTTCTGGGTTTGTCTTTGTCATGAGATGTTTTTCACAGCCAGACAAGTATGGTCACTGTGATGTCCGCAGCCAGAGCATCTGAGCCTCATCAGGCAAGCATTTCAAAGCTGCTGTCATGGGTATTTAGAAAGGGGCAGACCAAGGACAAAGGCTGACTATTGGCAACTTGTCCATTTTGTAGCCCCTTTGAGGTCTCCTAACGATGCCTGTGCCCTCATAGAAATCATTGCAAATTAATTTTAACACTCAGTCAAAAGACAGATTAGTGCCGAGAGGATGGCACAAAGGGTGTTAAATATGACGAGCAGCATGCTGGACCACAGGCCAGGCTTGGGACACATTACCCACAGCTGCCAACACTGACCTATTTTCACCAAACCAGCTTAAAGTTTTTTAGGAACCTCTTTGTGCAAAGGCCCTGCAAAGCACACCATTGAAGTCTTATCTGCATGACCCCCTTTGGGTGCGGTGCCCTTTGATGCCTCTCGAAAAAGCAATGATGGGGTTTTAATTAAGTGTGGCAGGTGATTAGATGGTCCATATTGATCTGGAGGTTTAGCGGCAGATGTTGCAAGAGACAACCATCGGGAAATAGCTCTATAAAGAATACAAACAAGGGCCCAAACTATTGTGGTGGAGTCTTCAGTGACAGACACGACCCTCACTCTTTAACCAAGAGAGAAAAGTGATTTCAGATTCAATTATCTTCTTTGCAGGAGGAAATGGTGAGCAGATGGCAACAATAGTCACAGGCCTCACCATGAGCAGGGCTGTTCATGGACATCTTTTCTTTGGGACAAATTTACCGTGGCCTCATGAGGTTTTTATTGAAGAGTTAGCACTAGGAGGTAAGGCTTGCCAACAGGTCAATGGTATTAGAGACATGACAGAGGTCCAAAGCATCAGAATATTTTATGTAAACTCCTTCTGACACCAAACCCCTTCCATAAAAGATTTGCTTTGTCTGCTTTCGTTTTGTCAGTTTGATTTTTTAGGGAGCAAGTGTTGAGGGGTTTTTTTGCACAGGAAATGTGCTTAATGTCCTTCAAATTCCTGCATATCATTTCATGTTAAGAAAGTATTGTCACAGTCGACCAACATCTATACATGTCAGCATGTAGGTCAGTCAGGAAAAAATTATCCTCTGTCATGCTATGAATCATGATCCTTAGGTGTAAACACCGGCTAACCATTTACAAGGGTTTGTGATTGTTTTTGATTAGGTCATGAGATGACTAATTTGTAGTTTATTCAGTTCGTGGGAGAAATTCATGACAAAAAGACAAAGACTTGGAGGCAAGTCTGAGTTTGTCTGCTGGCTACCACTATGGGAGCAGAGTGAGAACCATATTTGAAAGACGACCAAGTTTTTTTAACACAAATAAATTACCTCCATTTAAGGGTACATAAATCTGATCATTTGAAAGGGCAGTGACCCTTTTGAGGGAGCAGACGCTAAACTTCTAGTTAGATTCATGCCATGGCTGAATGAGAAGGGAATGTGTTTACTTTTTGGAACCAGCCATGAATAAAACAAATGAGACCAGGGACAAATCCTAAAGAAGAAGTAAAGTAAGATTCAGAGGGTTCTAATAGACAAGTTATCTAAAAAACATTAAAGTGAGTTACAATCGTTTATATCGCAGCTATTATACTGTGTTTAGCCCTACTGTAACAGTATAGCTATCTTTGTCTTTAACATTTATTTAATATGAGGCCAAAACTTTGAGTAATAAACAACGGCTGAAATATAAACAGCAGCCCGTGCAGTCTTCAGTCTAATGCTTATTGTGGATCATCACTCATTATTGTCAGCATCTGGCAATGTATCTGCACTTCGATATGTTTCTAGACTGGTGCTAAGGGGTTTGCAAATGTCATGCATGCCTAAGCGAAAAGCTGAAGTATTTGCTCTGTGCCTGCAATTATTGGCAATTATTTCTTAGTGAAGAAAGCTTGGTATCTGTGCCGTTAATCAGGGAAAAACAGTGGCATTGAAATATGATTAAAATCATTTGTCTAATGCAGGCCATTTTAGATAGATAGCACTATTAAATTGTGTGTGCGTGTGGTACACAACAGTATAAGAGAAGAGTGATTACAGTGAAGAGTGAATTATAGGCAGATTTTTCTTTGCCACAGGTTTGTTCACATGTAAGAGAAATCAGACCAGATCTAAAAATAAATGCACCACATCATGGAAGCCATTTGAGCCTGTTTATCCACTTCACTGTACCAACCTGTCTGATTTGTGCAAGCTGTAAACATTAAATACAACATGTGCTGTGATTGTGCTTTTCCTCTCTCTAGTAACCTTAAATTGACTGAAAAATCCCAAGATTTTAATATAATTCGTGGTTTTTGATTTGATATTTTACATTTTTTTATTTGGAATGATTGATTTTTCACAGCCAAACCACACACACTTTGTTGTAATGTGTGCAGGTGTGTGTTTGCATACGTATCTGCACAAATTTCAGGATAGGGGAAGCCCATTTACGACTCGATACAAACAAAAGACTGGACAAACTCTGTCTGTCTTTCTCTCTCCTCCGTCCATCTCTCACTGAAATCTATTTATGAATATCTGGCAGTGCTGATACAGGATGGCACAATGGCCACCTTTGAGAGCATAATATCACAAGTAATCAGCACCTTGGATGGCTTTAACAAAAACCTGGAAACACAGTGGGATCAAATGTACCGTATACTTATTAATCACCTGTGACAACTGTCAATGTTCATGCAGATCGCCAACATTTGAGGAACCAGGGCAGTGATCCTTTAATTTCACAGAATGAAGTGTCGACAGAAACCTGAACCATTCTCAGCAGCTAAATTAGAAAATGGCAGCACAATAGTTGCTCATTTCCTGCACTGAAAAGACTTTTGAAATGACCTCAAGCTTATTCATCCTTTTAACATTATCAGAATTTGCATGACACAAAGTGCTGTCCCATTTATAGAAATTACATTCTTGTCATTTCGCACAGGGAAATTACTATACGTGTAAATCCATTGTCTGATGGTTAATTAATTTAAAAATACCATTAACTCATCACATCCAGGTTTATCTTTTGTGTCAGCAATGATTTACTTCGTACCATGTGATACAGTATTCACTTTATGTCCCATTGCCTATAACATTTTGAAAATAGTGTCTGCATGTGTTAGCATGGAACACCTGACCCAGTGATCTACTGGGGATACATAGATATTTTTTATGTCTATGCTCTATTCTAAAGGATGCGTTGACCAGTAGACCATTTTTGTCAAATCTTGGTGTAATCTTATAAGTCTATTTTGTTGTCGGAGAAATCTCCTCTGTCCTCTGTGCTGCTGGGGTGGGAGAGGGGAATATTTGTGTTCTTTCCCTCCTGTGCTGACGGCCCTCTCAGGAGGCCATTAATGCTGCATGTCTAGTAGCGCTAGACGGCAGCAGGCTGTTTTAGTACTCAGGTTGCTCTCTCACCTTGACCCCACTGAAACAGGAGAGCTCGAATACTGTCTTCCCTGATTTCTTCAAGTAGCAACATCAGGGTTTTTGTTTTTTGACACCAGTATTTTATGGTCAAAGCAACCGGAAAGCTACTGTTTCTGTGAATAGAATAGAACTTAGAATCACAATATATCTGTCTCCTTTATGTATCCTTTTCCTCTTTTCTCTGTTTTGCCTGGTTGTTATTGAGAGTAATATGGGGTTAAGCCTCTTGCTCGGTGCAGCTGTCTTATATTCCACTGTTTGTTATATCAGCGATATAATTTCGGGTCATTAGGAGCTACTAAGAACATGTGCTCGTTGCCACCCAGACTTTTTTGCCTGACACTTTAAAAAATAAACAACTAACCACATAGTCTCATGGAGTTTTGACAACAAATATGTCTTCGATAACAGATTTTTTATTTTAATGTACATTTTTTTAAAGCGTTAATATGAAATATGATATATTGCCTATAAATTGTATGTTTGAATATCCAAACATATCACTATTTTTGTAATGCTATCGTGTCACACTAAATTACAGTTTAATAGATGTCAAATAATAAAAAGAAATGTTAAATTTCAGTTGACCTGTTGTTTATGCACATGAACACCCTGGCAAAATAAAAATCATAAAATGTTCTTTTAATTGTTGTTAAATGTGCTTTTATTCAACGCTACCATCATGTTTTAGTATTATTATCTGTACAGTAACTACCCTACAATAAGACTAGGTGCATAGCCTTTATCGAAATAGCTGGTATCAGCACTGTGAAAAGCATCTGTTGAAGAACAAGAAACTAACCTCACTACAGGTTCAGAAAATTGCAGCCTGTTCCAGCTCTCTGATAGACGGCAGCTCAGACTGAGGGTCAGCTTGGGGGTCAAAATAAGGTAACAGGTCCATATTGTCAGTTTGATTAGTACTCATTCCCTTTCACAAAACCCTATCCCCAGCAGCCCCCATCATCCCGTGCCTGGGTGGAATGTAGGGGAATCTGATGGCAGACAGGAAGTCCATTTATTGTACTAGTGCAGAGATCCCGGAGCCAGACAGCATACGGGAGCGATGTCATCCCTGGTCGGGCCAGGCATATCTTTGTGCTTGCTCACTGCGTAACAAAGACGTAAATAAACACTGTTACCCCCACCGGTCTTCAACTGTCATTTCAATTAGGCAGTGTAGTGATCGAAAGCCGCGGCCTGTGTTTTTCCCAGCCATGCCGTTACCTCTGACCCCTGTGGCTCGTGCCTGAGGTGATTTTCTTTATTAGTCTATGGGGTCAGTATTTAGCCCCATAGCCATCAGTAGCTGGCTTAAATCTGCAGAGTCAACACTCTGCCTTCCTGGCTGTTAGCTGCATTAGCACACTGAAGCCCCACAGCCCTCCCACTCCCACATCCCAAACATCCTCCCTAAGGCCAGATAACATCTCTGTCCTGTGCATTCATGAGCCGGCCAAAAGCCTGTGTGCTGAAGCTGGAGGTCTACACATGTTGATGCAGAGAGGCTTTCTAGGAAGTCTATTCCGTTTAAATGTGACAGTAGACAAAGGTTTTACCAACAGTAACACGTTTAGAGTTGTATAACATAAGCAAACTTTCTTGACAGCATGTAATGAATTCGTTGGCTGTTTAAAATGGTCTGACTTTCTGTGGTTGTTGATTGACTTTCTTACCTTGGATTTTTTTTTCCCGATTTCCAAACACAGCCTAAGGATAAAAGCAAAAGTGTACCTAGAGGCTATAATCAAACTCATAGTTCTTGTTTGATTAAATTTGTGTAGGTCCACTGACATAAGCCGCGTAATATTGGATGTTTTTACATTCTAAACCTCGAAGAATTGAGACAAAGAAGTTTACAGAGCTGTGACCAACTGATACATTTTCCAGGAAGCCAAGCCTTTGGGATGGAAACAAAAATTGTTTTGTTACTGGCAATAAATCATGACATTGTTTAATTAGCATCCTCTAAATTCTCATTCATTGTGGTGTGCCTCTGAGATGTTTCCCTCTTTGGCTTTTATCACATATTTCTCAAGATATTCCACCCATCACTTTTGCTACTGAGAGAGAGCTAGAGGAAAATGGTAATTACACACAAGGGAAATCTGGTGAGGAATAAAATGGGCCATTGTGATAATCCTCTAGGAGGGATTTACAATCCCTATCATAAAGAAACACCCATTTGCTTATCTGGCTTTTTTCTGTTGTTTTTTTTTTCCACCTAGCAAAACAGTGTACGTTTACAACAATTACAACTTCTGTTGCAGATAAAACTCAAAATCTATCATTTAAGCAAGTGCAGTCTCAACAAAGTGTCTTCTGCTCTCACAGAAACAGCCTAAAACATTGATGAAATACCATTGCTTCCACTCTCCTCTAACCCTGGGCTTTATCTGAACCTAATCTCACAGGGCATCTCAGCTATACAAAACCCCGTCAACCTGAGTAAGACGATGCCTTGGTGGTGGTGGTCTCCAAAGACCAGTGGGGACAATGGATCAAATACAAACCGAGAGGCTTTGAACTATTGTTGTTACTCTCTTTCCCTCTATTGCTCATGCCCACCATGACCCTCTGCTCCTCCTCTGCTCCTGATATCTTTCTAACTATCCGACTGAGTGAAAGTGACCCATTCAAGAGTAGGAGGACATTTCTGATTTGCCTATCTCATCTACCTGTGACCTAGATAACAGTGTGAATACATGTAGATTTAACAGCCTTCATCCTGACTAGTAGTGTTTTTAATCTGATAAAGTCTACTCAGAAATCCCCTACAATTTACTGTGGAGTCATTTGGAAACCATGGGTGTGTAGGTAGATCACATTCACTTCAGAGGAAGAAGCAGGATTTGGGAATAACGGAAGACATGAAACAGGATTACATGTAATCCAAATGATTATCAATTACAATGTAAAGAAAATCCTATACATTTCTCATTCTTTGCGTTCAGTTGTCTTTTTCTCATTAAACATGAGCCATGAAACATTAGTATCTACAAAGTGCTCAGATACAAGTGTACTCAGGAGAAATGTTTTGCCAGTGTCATAACAGCTTCATGAGTGCATGGTCACAAAAGTCATAAACTTTTCATTATGCATTTTTAGAAATAAGCCATGCACTGACAACTGTCAAAAGGAAAGGCAACTTGGAAAAGCGGGAGCTTATTTGTGTGTAGATATTGCAGAGCGCTGCCAGCTTTCATGAATAACACAATAAAACTGTCAAACAGCGCTACAGAAATCTTTCAGATTTCCAAATGTTTGAAAAATGGGACAGTCTTTTAGCAAGAGGAATCTCGAGGAATCTGATCCTTGGATATCAATCCCTGTCTGCATGATAAAGACACTGATGACAGAGGAGTTGATCACTAGCCTAGGGTGGGGTCCATGCATATTTGTCTGCAGTTCTACAGTAAATGCTGCTGTCTCCACCCAAACTCAAACCACTCCACAGACTTGTCTCTCTTCCCGAGCTGTCTGCAGACATCAAGTCTAACATATTGTACACGCTGCATTTACCTTCATTCCATCAACCAATTTCCACAAGACAGAACCACGAGGAGCCTCGACTAATGAGAAAACAACATGTATGTAATCAGCTTGAGAGAACGGGGGAATTCAGCAAACCTCAGTAAAGCTATCGCTGGCAGAGGCTGCTTATGATACAGGCTTGTCAGTTTCTGCCAGCTGGCACAGGCTCCCTGGCAAAACCATGCCTGGTGGTTTATGGATCATAAAGGTTTGCTGGGAGCCACTTCACAGCTCGAGTTGATTTAGCAATGTAACACAAACCCATTAGTGCAGCGTTTCTGTGTAAGCAAGCATGGCATTCAGACTCCATGCACCATGCAGGCTCCATGCAGCAAAACACAGACTTATAGCCCTCGTAAATCATCAGGTCTGGGCAACTTGCACAAAAAGGCAGCTACTCATTTGATCAAAAGAAATGATACAGCTTATCACATAATCACTGTAAAATTATTGGCATGCCCAAGGCAATTATTCTTAACTGCTTCATGTTAAACCATAGGAGCAATTTCCTAACCATTCTGTCCACAAAACGATCCATTAAATTCAAAATTATGCCATTGTTTGTTACTTATTATAAGGAGAAGTGCACTGCCTTCACCCCCTCTTTTAGAAAAATGGCTGCGTTGTTTTGCCTCCTATTTTCGTAGCACTCTACATATATCTCAAAGCTGGATTAAAAGGTGAATGTATCATTATCGTGTGAAAAATAAGATTTACTCTTACCTTAACACAAAAAGGCCTTAGAGCATCATTATTGAGTGTACAGTGAAACTGAAGACATTGTTCAACCCTCACTTCCTCTGTTTGAAGATAAGTGACACACTGTAGATAGTGCGTTGGCATGAGGACAAGCCTGGCTGGCTGACAGAAAGGGATTAAACAGTATTAAGAGTGTCCAGATGCAGTGCCACATGCGCATTTGTTCAAACTCATACATCGACACACTGACACACTGCACTGGAGGATAAACAATGATCTAAACCATTTTCATTATCTCATCACCCAGAACCAATACCCATCCTTCCATTTTATCATATTTGCACATTGGATCTTCACAAATCAATGCATGTAAATAAAGGTAGTCAGATGCTATCTACTGCAGCTAACAGCTGAATCTCTGTTCTTTGTCTGTAGGTCTGTCGTTTAAAGCTGATTATAGTCACCCCAGTGCCCACGCCCAGTCTGTGCCACCAGCCCACCCCCCAGTGAAGGATATACATCTGGGTCATGCCTGTATTTGAAGATAATAGATGAGATCTTGTGAGTATAGTGTTTTTCAGATTTCTGCATCATGCTCATTGCTGTGGAATTATTAGAGTGTGATTACAAGTAAATCAACTCAAAACCTCAGATGATTTCATTTTCCTCTATGGCCCATTTAAATATCATTTTTCTATGTAAACTACATTTCCTCCTACAGTCACTGTAGGAAGGCAGAGTTTATGAACCTGTAGTGTAGTAACAAAGGCCAGAAATTCCCCAGCCGCAGCTCCCTGGACGGCCTCCCCTGGAAGTCTCCTGTGACCCCTCAGACTTTCCATAAATCTGCTGAGTGATTGCGGTGGTCAATTAACACTCTGTGAATTGCTCCCGGTGGAGAGAACGGTCACATCCGTTTCAGCAAGAAACCAAAGCCGGGGGTTCACTCCGAGTTCTGCAATAATAACACGGTGGACCTGGTACAATGAAAAATAGGTTGAGGGCCCAAAACTATAATAGCAGCTATTGTGCTGGTGGTCACACAGTCACTCAAGTGCAATTTTCAGGAAGGCCATTTCATTACATCCAATAGAGCCTCAATCATGTGTAAAATTTGCAGTTTGAATGGGCTTGCTATCATATCAATCATCAGCTGCTACACTGGAGGCTAATGGAGGTCCTTTCTTCCCGGTGACTCTTTTGGCTTAATTTAGTCATTTTTTAAATCAAGACAGGCCTTTTAGTGATTATTGTTGTACTGACCCAGGGTGCTCACACCAATATGTTTCCTGAAGATTAGAAGAAAATAGAATGTGTTCTGCTGTAGGAAAGGAATTAGTTGATGTGCAGAATCTGTTTGATGTTGAATACAGCAGTAGACCTGCAAAGAATTTGTTTAATTTTAAGGTCCTGATTTTGGACAACAATGGTAGGCCTTTCTTAAGACTGAAACAACTATATTCAGAACAACTTTTACTCAATTTTTATTATTATAGAATGTGAAGTAGTTTTTAGCCATGTTGGCTGCTGAAAACTGCTGTTAGGGTTGGCAATGTCTGTCTGATGGTTGGTCCACCACTTAGGTACAAACTGAAACACTATTAAACAAATTGCCATAAACCTTTTTGTGATCATTTAACCTTTATTCTGATGCCATCAATTATCATTATCATTTCAATTTGTCTGATACTTTGTCTGGTTTAAAAGTACCAGTAAAGTAAAACTTCTCATCAGCCTCTGCTGCACTTTATGTTGAGTGCTAATTAGCAAGAGTCCAAACAATACCTGCTAAATCAGCATGTTAGCATTGTCCCGGTGAGCACGTTGGCATGCTGATGTTAGCATTCAGCTCAAGCATCACTTTGCCTAGCATGGCTTCAGAGTTGTTTACATGGGCATATAAAAATTGTATTCAATATAAATAAAAACAAATATTTGATATGACATGTCATCTGATCACTTCTAAGAGCAAGTGCTTGCTTCCAACTGGCCACATTCAAAGCAGAGCTAAAGTCCTGCCATAGCCTCCCCCTTGCTGCCTCCCTGATCTCTCTATAAGAACTCTTTGGCTTTTGCATGTCTTAGCTGTCCCGATGCAAGGAATGGTACTAATGGGGATAACGACTCACACTTTGGGACAGTCTGTCCTCACAAGCATTCATGATGTTGCACTTGGCTGTATCCACAAAAAGTGACAGAAGCAATTGATAGCCAGAGGTTAAAATCCTGTCAACTCTCTCAGGTGTCCCATGCTCCTCCGTTTATAATGGCCCACAACAGGCATGAATGGTGCCAAATGTATGAATGCATGCATGGGGAAGTGCACAGTAGAAGATCAGAGGATGATGAAATTTCAGATTCACTCAGCAAGTGATGCAGTCAGCATGATCGCACTGATGATTTATAAAGGCTGTTAAAAAAAGCACCCAAACAATTTCATCATCACTGAGAGATTATCTTTGAATTGTGTAAATCTGTTTTTTCTTTAGTAGTTTTTGCTGCTCCTTGTCATTCTACCAAGTGCAGGTGCAAATGAGTTTAATCAAAAACTGGAGTTTTGTGTGTAACACAAGTATGAAACATTGCACATAGCTCTAAATTTCAAATAAACTATAATTTGAAGTTAAATAACTGTAATTTGGGATTCTGAGTCTTGGCATATTACATTTATTGTGCCAATAATAAAACTCAAGGGGACAAAAGTTTTAAATGAAAATAATAAGCAACTCAAATTTTAATTGAATGCACAGCTTTTGTTCCTGGGTTCCAAATGTTCATTACCCTAGAATGACATCGTCTGTGGTCACACTTATGGGTGTGTGTTGATGGTTGAACACATTTACTTTGTTCACAGATGTTGTGACTTGGAGTGTTGAAAATAGATGGTCAGTACCCCAACAAACACTTTGTCGGCCTTGATTTTTATGATGCTGCAAACAATTATGTATACAAGGAATATCCCATAAAAGACACTAATATAAACATTTTATGACTGCAGACAATCTTTTCTCCAGCACAAAGACATTATAGGAGCAAAACACATGACTTCATCATCTATATTTTATCTCTTGAGTTAAAATATACACCCTGCAAGGTGCTTGGCAGGAAATCAATACCAGACATGTGCTGTATCCCGACATGTTCAGTGTTTTCTGGCCGGTCCACGTTTAGTTTAGTTTAGTCCAGCTTTGTAGAACCCAGCTGTGGCTTTTGGTCCCCTGTAAAATGTTTTTACGTCTAGACATTGCACCAAAATAGAAACACTGAATGGATTTCGCTGAGTGTCAACTCTGTCCTACCCACAGGATCAGTGTACTTTCTCATGAGTGAAAAAAGCACTCTTCCATTCTGTTATTTGACTTCGCAGTTCAATAGACTTGTCAGCTGGAATAGTCATGTTGATACAGCAGTAAGGACGGGTGAGATAACAAGTATATCTGATCTAGATTTGAGGTCATGCACTGAACTGAAATATTTATTTAGGATAATACAGTCATGTTATTCAAATATTTAAGCAAAGGAAAAGCTCACATAAATACATAGAGTCTTCAACAATTAAAAATATGTGTGTGACAATTAGGAAAGCCCTGCATGTATTATCAAAGAATTGAGGCAAGTGTACAGTCGCCACCATATTTTTTGTGTCGACTTGGATGTAATTTTGCCAAATAAAAAATTGTACTTGGTGGGGGAACAATATTTGGAAGAAAACGTGTTACAGAAACTAGGGAAAGGAGCAGACTTGTTTGAGTGTTCTCCGTCACTTCTCACAGTGATGAAAAGCAGTGCATTTGATAAATTGCCTAAAATCTAATTATTTTATTGGTCCTTCACTTGTTTATTTCTGCTGACACATTGTTTGCCTAATATGCCTCCGGCTTTTGTTTTTCACTCAAACTTTGGAAAAAATATCAAACGTTCTAAATCAGTATGAAATTTACATTTCCAGTGTGTTCTTCGCAAAGTTTTATTGGAAAGGTGTCCAGTGAGCTTATGAGTCAGGGTTCAGGAATCCCCTCATTCACTGCTAATGCACAGTGACAAACAGCGAGGATAGATCGGGACCTCCAAACATTCTCCACAGGCTTCATAGAGCAATCAATTTATCACAGGCCTGGTAGAGTGGTGCCAAGGCTTTTAACTGCAACACAAGCCGCGGTCCTTGCTGCTAACAGGGGGAGAGCATGAAGATTGATGGCCTGATGAAGCTCTATTATGACTAACCCCTCTTGGTGGTTTTCAGACGGTGCCGCCTGGTTGGTTTAATAGTGCCAGTGGTGCCCTGCAAGTAAGAGTGACAGGGAAGACTTGTGAGTGGCACAGCTACATAGTGAGGATGTTTTGTGGAGCCTGATCTGATCTGCATTGTGTATCTGCAGTCAACAGACAGTGGCCTGGCTCTGGCAGTGGTCCACACTAACAAACACCAGCTTTAACTGTGGAGAACAGATAGTCTCCACTCTTATTCTGAGTAATGTCTGCCTCTCATTCATTTGGGCGGCGCATGAAAAGTTTTCAGACACCGGGGCCATGCCAGAGGTGACATCACACTATATTTTCTCCTCCAATGAGACAGACTGCAGCAGGATTTTAAGGAGGGTGACATGACAAAACCACCTCTGCTTACAAACGTGTACGTGTCAACGCCCTTTTTATGTGTGTGGTGTGAGAGTGTGTGTGCCAGTGTGTGTGTGCCGTTACTTGTGCCAGATTGGACGTGTTTATGATCATGTATGTTTGGTGATGGTGCAGGTCTGTAAAGCCATTTTCCTCTGTAGCGAAGTTAAATGGGGTAGGGGTGAATAACTTGAATAAAAAAGAGATTTATTGGACCACTGAGGCATCATTCTGTTTTCTCTGAACTTTTTTTAAAGAGGTAGAATAACTCATTTTTCTGAGATCTACCTCCAAGAACGAAACGTTGATGGCTAAGGTTATGCCTGCTGTGCTTGCAAATTGTACATACTTTATACACTAGAGGATAAAAATGTCCCCTATTTAAAATATATCCTTGCCCCCTCTTTTTTCAGTTGAAATTAGTTTGCTTGTGATTGCCTCACACTCAGCCACAAAGCCTTGATACAATTAAAAGATAAACGTATACCTTGTTCAACGTTACATGTCTTGGCTGCTCAATTAATCTTGGTAGTAATTAAGAATGCTCTGGTTTAGGCCATTAAAGAATACCATTATATCCTTATCATTTTTTAAGGCCTTTGTAGACCACATGTTTTCTTAACTCACTATTCCCAGTGATTGTGATACACTTTTATGTTCCATCCATTGGAAGCTTACTTTTCCCTGAGCCACTCCGCAGTGCAATTTATATTTCAGCACTGACTGAAGATAAAGACAAGAGCCTTTGTGTCTGTGACAGATGGAATGTAACCAGGAATTAACCGAGCTTCAAATGGCCTAATACAGCTAAATAATTACACACGATGATTGCAGTTAGTTTAAGCACTAGATAGAGTCCCTCAGAGGTCTCATGTTACAAAACACTGTTTTGCATCACATGTTCTTGTTCAGATCATCACTTAGGCTGGACGTGTGGTAGTCCCTGTGGCTGATGTATGGAAACATAAAACTGGCATCACACCTACAACTTCCCCCGTGCAATCAGGACTTGTCTCTGTGGTTGTCATGGTAGTTGACTTTCAAGTTCATTGTTTTGAATTCCCCTCCTCACTGCACGTCATTTAGTTATTACACTGGGAGGGAGAGAGCAATGTAGGAAGAGAGAAGATGAGGAAGGAAAAGTGTGTTTGCAACATGTGTCCCCCTCAACTTAGCCTCTCTTCCTTGCCTTGCTGCTGCATTCCCTTGTCCTCACTCTGTAGTCTCTAACAGAAGAGGGCTTCAAGGAGAGGCTGGTCGAAGTCAGACAGGGATGGGCCTGAAAGAGGCGTATTGTGAGGTCACATTTTTCCCAAATGCAGGCAGGAGCCAAGTCAGTAGCTGGCGGAATTACCCCCATGAATCATGCCCATTGTGATGCCTACCCATGATGAGAGCATGGAAAGGAATTAGGTATGGCAGAGCCTTATCAGCTTCCTATTCGGAACCGGCCGGCCACTCAGGACGAGCAGCCGGACAGCCTTTCCCATCCTTGCTCATGTAGAGTGTCCATGAATGTGAATTCCTCCACTGCCATGTGTTGTTACTTAAGGGTGTGCTGCAGCCAAGTTACTGCGCACTTTTCCATCCACGCCCGTCCTCCTGTCTGTGCACTTCCTTCCCTCCCATTTACCCAGAGATCTTTGTGGTAGGTCCTGGAGTTCAGGCAATATTAGGTTGCACCTCTTAAAACATGTCAGGCTTTGTGGTGAAAATTAAAGAATGGAAAAATGATGAAATGTAACATTTTGCTTAGGGCTTTTTCGCATTCAAGCAAAAGGGAGAGAAGATGAGACGGATGGAAATAACTTTTATCATACTGGGTTTGTTTTTCATGTACAGTCCCATTTTCTTCACTTAAACAGCTCTCTGCAGAGTCCATGTGTATGTCTTGGGTGGCATCTTTGGTTTGAAGATCGACCAGTTGTCTCGCCAGTAAAGTGAGGAAGACGTGAGAAACAAAATATTTTTACAGCACAATTTGTGGGGATTGCATATATCATTATTTCACCTCAACTTTCCATTTGAATTCATTCATAAGTTGCTGTTTGCAAACACCAGAAATATCTCTTGCCTCTGCTCTTTGTCTTGGGGTGAGAGATTCTTACATGATATGACAAATGAAGTGAATTTCATGGTGAACAAAGAAATGTGTTTGTCATTTTTGTCAAGGAGGATGAAAGAGATGGACATCGAGAGTGAAATGCTGTAATAGAAAACACTCCACAGCGAAGGCATGCGTTCTCACTCAAAAATAACCCTCTGGTGATTTGAATGAAAAGAGGCAGCGCGGGATAAATGAGTCTGCTGCGTGATAAACTATGCTATGCAGCCATCGAGCCTTACATTACTTCAGCTAAAGGTTATAGCCCTGCGGGACTTCGTGATGGATGGTAAACAATCCTGAACCGTTCTGAAGCTTGTACGAATGAGGTAATAGCAGCGAGACAGGAACTGGACTGAGCCAGGAAGTCTCATGTCAGCATTTTCAACTGTCCATGAGAACAAAAGAGAAAGAAAAAAAAGAATCTTGCCGGGTGAATCTAGCTATCCTCTATCCGTTTGTGTGGTTGTGTGTGTGTGTGTGTGTGTGTGTGAAGTTTCCATCAACACCAGGCAGGACAGGACAAGGTGTGTGCAGGAGTCACCCCCTTCACCTCCTCCGGCCCCTCCTCCCAGCCCTCTTTGGCTGGGAAGGGCAGGCCGGGTGGGGCTGGCAGAGCTGTGAGGGCCCCCATACCTCATAAGGGCATGACACAAGCCCTGACTGCATACATCCGGGGAGTGAAGTCTTTGTCATAACACTGCTCTCCGCAAAATAAAATAAACAAATGAGAGGGAGAAAGGAGAGGGTGGGGAGAGATAAGGACAAGGAGGGAGCCAGTGGGAGCAGGTGGGGGGGGGGGGTAGTTGAAGAGAATTTTTTTTTTTTAAAGACAAAGAAAGGAAGTGCTGGAGAAAGGTGGTGCATGAAACAAAGCGACAAGCCCCCCCAAGTTGATTACTATTGAGTAAGCCCTGAGTCCATTAGTCTAAATAGCATCCAGGTGCTGCTGTGGCTATGGTGGGTTTTTTCACTGGGGTGTAAACAACCTGCTCCTTTTCATGCTCCAACACAGGAGGCCGGGAAACAGGCCAGACAAGCGCCATGTCTCCTTGGGCTGTTCCTCTCTCCTTCTCCCCTCCATCACCTGAGTCCCATCAGGAGTCCTCCAGACATGTTCTGTTCATCTGCCGCCTTTGACATCACCCGAAAACATTGTTGCTCTCTGATCTGCGTGTGCGCTGAATGTGGGTGTCTTCTCTCCCTGGGTGAGACCTCCCCCCATTAACCGTTACAGTTCCCTTCCCACAACTGAGCCGGGGGGTCCCTGAGCTCGCACTAAACACCCTTTCTTTTTTGTGAGTTTAATGAGGAATGGGATGAAGAGAGGGAGAAAGAATGTTTGGCAGAAAAAAAACGCGTTTTTTTTCAAAACAGCCACAGAGGATTTATTTGACAGAGGGAGAAAGGAGAGAGAGGGAGCGTCAAGAGACATTCTGGACGTGGAGACAAATATGTGCACATGGAACCACATTACACCCATATTACCTCTCATTACCTCCAGATAAGCAGCAGTACACCACAGCTGGCTTCTGTCTCTAAGTAATGACCACTATAGTACAAATTAGTGGCTGTGGCCAAGCCCAGTCCCTTTGGCTATTAGGCTTGGACACTGCATCCTCTGGGTCTGTGTTACACAACTGAGAAACAAGGTCGAGTGTTTGTCATTTCATCCCATTTGAGGCTGCTAGTCATTCAGGCCATAAAGTCCCCTTTATTCTTATTCTCAGAGTTGTGAAGTTAACGTAACTGGATTACAGTAATCTGGTTACAAAACATAACAAAAGTGCAATCCCTTAGAGACAGAATCAGAATCACCGTTACAAGTACACATTTACAAGCCATGTGACTTGGTGATACATGTGCTAAGTTGCACGCACACGCACACACACACACACACGCAGGGCAGGACACCATTAGTGCCAAGGGGACAGTGTAGCCTATGCAGGAATATTTATTTATAGACGTTCAGCTTTACATAATATACACAAATAAAACTGTAAATTTAGCACAGTGTTATATCACTAGTTAGTAGTGCTATCGTTTGTGTGGTACCACAAAATGTACATATCAACTAAATTACACTATATTAAACTATGAAAAGTATGCTATAAGTATTACAGTAGCTGCATCCATATCACAACAGGCAGTTATCAAACATTTGGCAGATACAGATTACAAATTGAGGGAAAAACCAACATAAAATGTCTTAGCAAGGTGTTTGGCCAACTTAAATGCCCCTATACAAGTGTCAAGGGATGGACGCCATTCTACCAAAGCCTTATTTGGTTTTTTGAGTGCTGTTTAATGTGTCACTCCAAAATCACTAATAGGGGTTCAGTTCACATTACCATTCAACGTATGTAACTGTATGTACTAACTATCTAACTGTATTGTCTGTACTATAACTGTACTTTCTGTATGTACGTTAGTTGTTTTTGTACTTAAATTTAACTGGAAAATCTTTATATAATCTTTTTATGTCATTAAAAACAAAAGAAAACTACAACACTCTCAAGTTTTTTATGCAGCACTGCCTGGTTATCCAAGATTGGTAAAGCACACAACAAAAAGAAAAAGATGGAAAAAATTATAAATGTGTAAAAGTGACAGAGACAAACCAACATTCATGTCTTAGTAGAAAAGTCAGTCTTTCCATCTAATGGATCTCCTCGATAATTTCAAACTATTTCTTTGGTGTAGGTGGATTAGTCTGTGCAGTAAACATATTTCGTGCAGTATACAATATTGTTTGAATAGGTTAAGTAGGTACAATGTCATGTTTGAATGTTAACCATATCGTGTACCTCTCAATACTATATCCGCTATATCGAACATTATGATGTAATATTGACAAAGCAATCTAATTTCAAGGTCCATTTAGTAGCTGTTCTGGAGCTTTCAGTTTCATTTCACATGATCTTCAGCAGATCAGTTTTCATGGAATTGTAGATTTTCTACACATATTTTTTTTTCTGAGCACTTTAAGGACTTAAAAGTTAATTTTTGCCCCTTGAAACAGCAGTTAACAAAATAATCTCACCTCAAGGTCCATTTGGTAGCTGTTATTGAGCTTTCGATTGTATTGCATGATCGCCATCAGCAGACGTCTTTTCATGATTTGTGAACATTGTCAGAAGAAAAATGAATATCTCAATATGCGTCGTAGCTCACAACCTTCATGAACTTGTACAATGTGACCATAAAATAAAAGACAGACAAAAGACAGTAAATAGATGGCTACTGCATACTTTGCACAAGGGTTTACATTTATACGCAGGTGACTATACAAAGTATGGAGGTGCTCAATCACTCCAGCCTTCACCATTGCTGCCCTCATGTCTCCAGTATTCCTTTCTGGCATATGTGTTGTGCGTGTCAAAACAAGAAGTTCAATCCTTGAAGGTAATGATCCTGCGAGCCTCCTCTCCCTCTCACCGCAATATTTGCATTGCTAGCTGCTGCTTTGTGTCCCCTATTTACCCGCATTTCTCACGGAAGCGCTTCACCTCGGGTTCGCCCTTCGTCATAAAACAGTTTGCGTTGTAGTACAAGCTCGGTGTCGTCCTGTGTCAACTCCCCATGAGGACGTCTGTGAAACATTCACTCAGCGGGATTACAAGCAGTTACAGGAGGCTACATTGGGGACAAACCAGGCAGAAAATCCGCTCATCCCTGTGGTGACCATTAGATGTGGTTTGCTGACATGATATAGGACTGTTTGAGGTGATGAGGCCTTGTCAGGATACACAGCTCACTGTCTTGAGGATTTCAGCCTTAAAACACCATGACAAGGGAACAAAACCAAAGCTGTGATCCTTAAGCTCCATATTGACTGGGTGCAAGTCATCCATAGGGACTGATCTCATTTATGTTTGCAGTGTTTAGGTCTGTGATCCTCGTGCTCTCGACTGCACTCTATAGTAGTGCAGAGTACAATATCAAGCATTGTTGAAGGAGTGTCTGGAATCTGTCCAGCTTCATTATCGCTACAACACAGATATGTGAAGAAGGGTGGATCTAGATTTGTGAGAACACTGTGAGAAATACGTGAGGATGGTGTAGGGTGGAGATCACCAAGGTGAAAGTAAAGGTACATGTGTGCATACCGTATGTATTGGGTCATATCTGTGTTTGTACATGCCACTGCTTCAGAGTTGTGAGTTTGTGTATGGCATTTATCTCCTACTGTAGGCTTCCAGGAGGAAAAGCTGTGTCAGCGCTGAATAAATGTTATTTATGGCCACTTTGACAGATACTCATACAGGACTTGTGCGCGCGGAACCCAACTCCAAGTACTTGGCATAAACATACCAAGAGGATCAATCCTAGTTCAAAAAGCTGCTTAACATTACACTATGAGGATTTGTCTTTTGAAGAGAATGAGAAACACGGTTTGGAATATTTCAAGGCGCTCGGAATGTTCACTTTAAACATAACGTTTGTGAATGAGCAGTAATGGAAAAAGCAGACATAAGGACGTCACAATGTAGAAAAATACAGTATGTACAGTAGTCAGCACAGAAATATTTGAGGTGGCAATCCCTGTAACTTTTAGGGTTTCAGTGCCCTGGTCAAACAGATTCAGCAGTGCCAATGTCTGCCTCCATGGCTGGAACTTAAACACTCCCATCACCAGTGCTTGTTCTGCCATCCTGAGCAATGAGACAGTAAATCCACTGATTCAGGGGAGAATCAAGCATGTAGTGACAGGTCTGAAATTACTGCATATCAACCTTTGCCAAAACCAAGAGTCACAACTGGCATGGCCATATCACCCCAGGGATGGGACTGAATAACAGATGATCATCAAGTGATGTGATTAATTTCCTTCAGGGTCCCTTTGATTATAGCGCTGACGTCACATTTTAACTGTAACTTCTCATGCAATATTAGTTGGTGGATTTTAAGAAGGGATGGTTTCTTTCACAACATAGATTTCAAGATAGATACAACTGCATAGTAAGTTTGACATGCACATGTTTAGGCAAAAGTAACACCTATGCAAGTGGATGTTTGCTGTATGGGTATTTTTTCAGCTTCTGATTGTTTTGTCAATGATAAGAACCCCCACTTTGGGTGAAGTTACTCTGTCTTTGTTCTAAAATCTAAACCCTTTTGGCTCCTCTTGCCCCTTCAGTGCCCTACTCTGATGCACTCTGTTCTACTGCAGTACTGTACACTTGTATTAACCCACTTTATTATACTTTATTATGTTTGATTTGCACAGTAAAACACACAGTTCCCATGGCAATGGTGAGGCTCTCCAGTGAAAGCCTTATTTGTTTGCCGGATGGTTTCCTCAGCCTCACTGGTTCACTGCCTTGGGTTGGACTCACATGTTTGGTGGATTTGATGAGCGAACAGCAAATGTTCACTGCGTTCTGGAAACAGTCCATTTCTGACCCAATTCTCCGCTCTACAGTGTAAGCTAAAATGCCATATTAAAAACAGCATACTGTAGCTGGTGTGGCAGGGTCATTGGAGACATAATGAAAAAAAAAGTGTGTGACATTTTTGCATTCATTGAGTGCATTCCATTTTACTTTCCAAAATGCACAAATTACCCAGCCTTGAGCACATGGCAATAATAGGTACTGTAGTATATTGATGCATGATCTAAGTGCCACATTACCCATAATTAAAGCCATGTGTGCCATGATGCACTGTATTTTTGAAAGAAAATGTAAGACAACAAGGTATCAGATATAGATGGATTCCCCATGGGAATTTTTCTCCATTACAGTGAAAGAAAATGCATCATCCTGTTTAACTGCTCTGAAGGAATACAGCATCATTAGCTGGGGGTTCTCAACCAAACTACAGGGCATTTTTACAGTGGGACTGGCTGAATAAATCAGCTCTCTTGGAGTTCTCAAACTAAGTAGGTTTTACTTGGCCTCTTTGATCTCTGCAGAGCACCTGCATCCGATGTCTCAGGGAAAATCCTTTAAAAGTCAGAGGCATGTTTATGTGGCTGCCACAGAGACCTGCTTTCTCATCACTTTATTATCAAGTCTTTTAACTCTGTCTGTAAGAAACCAGACTGAAGCTCCTGAGCGGTACCAAAGCATGAGCATGAAAAAATACCTAAAGACATAATAATCATTAAATGATTAAACAAGGAAAGCGAGCACTGAGTCATCTCATGTGTATTCAGTGTAAATGCTGCAACTCTCAGGAGGCACCTGTGTTCCATCAGGATGCCATTAGAGTCTAAAAAGATCACGCAGGATCCTGCTAACATCCTGTTTCTCCTGACGCTGTGTGTGTGTGTGTGTGTGTGTGTGTGTGTGTGTGTGTGTGTGCGTGTGTGTGTGTGTGTGTTACAGTCCATGTGTACTGTATATGTGTGGAGGAGTAAGGGGGGTACTAGGCTAAGTTGTTTTGTTTTAATCAGTTTCGCCTGTAATCACACTGCTCAGAGTTGGCAGGCGATGAGACTGGAGATGGGCCCGATACGGGTAAAATGACTTCCTGTCTCTCGCTCTCTCACTCTCCGCGGGCTGACTCATAGCTGGGGAGCGGCCGTGCATGTGAGTGTGAAGATGAGGGGAAGTGAGCTCACTGGTGGGCCGAACTGACCCTCTTGGGGCCAAATCGCTGCCCGCTAATTAACCACAGAGTGGCCCCTTCCCAACAGCACCCAGCAGGGAGTCTGCTCACCACAGCCACTGAGCTAAAAGAGTCAGTGGTCGCTAAATGCAACTTTGCAGTACTTTCTTGCATTTACTGTATAAGCATGTGTGTGCACAAGTGTTGATCCTCTCACTAATCTAAAATGTACCTGGCAAAGTGTACCAGGAATCTCTGTCGGACACTTTGAGTGACAGCAGTTGTTTTGTTAGAGGGTCGACCTTGATGATCTGGCTGTGGTCCTGGGACTATGTTGCCATGACAGTGTGTACCTTGTATTGTGTAATGTGTTCCAGATGGATAGGTAAAGCCAAACATACTACATTACACCAGCGTCTGGTAGAATAATCTCCTACCACCTCCAAAATGCTTTCCTTGGATGCAGAAAGAAGTGATGATCACAATTTACAACAATGTGCTTTGATTTCTGGAAATCTAGACCACCACCTTGTCTTGGCTGGCTGTGACTTATAAACTGGCAAGTTCAGAGTCTGTGGCTCGAAGCTAATAGGCTGAAGAACAGCCAAGCCCACCCACACCTGACAATCCAGGGTAATATCCAATAAAAAAAAG
Organism: Coreoperca whiteheadi; assembly: GCA_011952105.1. NCBI lineage: Eukaryota > Metazoa > Chordata > Actinopteri > Centrarchiformes > Sinipercidae > Coreoperca > Coreoperca whiteheadi. The sequence goes on from CM022471.1 coordinate 18,941,045, forward strand.
GCAGGCATTAAGTGAACAGGGATTTGCTTTTTTGAATTTTTACTCACTCCTGAAAAGTCAGGATAACTATTTAACAACTCACCGCAGAGATATTTTTGCTTTAACAATAGTAAACAACATATGGCAGTCTGGCTCACAAGGGAAACAACATGCAGATCGACAGATAGTTTCCAGGAGAATATATCCAACAAGGGTGCAGGGATGATTAATGTGGGCTCAAGTAAATAGAATAATCTTCTTATTGCAAAGTTGTTCTGGTGTAGAACAAGACCTTGAATAAACTCTCTTCAGTACAGATTCTGTTTACTAGCATTAAAATAGTGCAGTTACTGTACACAAAGGGAACTAAAGCACAGGATTTTTCTGCTAAGTTTTCATCTAGGACTTTGTAGTAGATACAGGTCATTTAAAATATATATTGTTACAGGGAATAATTGCTGTGTCCCTAAGCGTGAGCTTCTCCAGCAAATGTCCCTCGTTTGTGTTTCACTTGCAGAAAAATGTCAACTTTTAGAGTGATCATTCAAAACTCAGCAGCGAAATACAAATTCTCTCCTACAAATGTGGACGTTGCTCTTTGTTTAGTCAGATAAATATGAGATATTTTGGGTCCCTTCAGGGGCGTAGCACAAGATTCTGGGGCCTGTACATTCTCCATGGGCCCCTCACTGCATCCATTCATGGCTTTTCATTCTCGTGATTTTGTATATACTGTATACTCAGTCCCCTTTACCCCCCAGTCCTACGCCCCTGGGCCATCTGCCTCTCTCTGCAGATGGTTTCTTTTTCATTTTGGACCACACATGAGGTAACTTGATGCAGACTGTGTCATAGGACATATAAAAAGACTGACATATTAATATTGATACCTGTTTTAATAAAGACAAATTAAATAGACATGAAATATATAATAATGTCTCTATAATCCCTTTGGAGCTCCCTCTGTGCACTTTAAAACAGAATCATTGTGTAACTATCTGTTACAACACAGCCTGAGAAATAACCAATATTGAGAGCCGTATGACAACCATTGACGGGAAGCGCATTAAAGCTTTGCATCATGGGATGTGTCATCTGTTGAGCAGTTGGCATGGCACTATGTTGATGTAATATGGCAGTCATTATCTTCCACAGTCCCTGCCAAAGGAGGAATACCCTCTAAAATGTCAAGTCAGATCAGCTCTGTGGAAAACCACACTGACTACAAGAGCCAATTTGTCACATTTTCAGCATGTGGCATCACACCAGCTCCAGTAACATTCATTTTTGCCCTGATTGTCCCTCATTAGGAGAGCAATAAACTGAACTGGCTCCATACAATCCCACTAATCATAGAGATATTGCATTTTATTTTCATTGTCAAATTCAATTGTTGGCCATTTTTGGCCACTTTCTGAATAAAGGAGCAAAGACACTTTAATTGCCAAGAAAAATAAATGTACAGGAATTTGTCTTGGCACTATTAGTGCAGAGGCAGATGGACAATATAGAGAATTTAACAGAACATACTGACAGACATACAGTGGAACAAGGACTGCAGGACCTCACACACTGTGTGCAGGGATATGGAAGACATACTATGGACATAACACTCATACATATTACATACTGTATAATGTTTAAAAAAATTATATTTTTCAGAATAAACCGCCTGCACTAAAGGTTGTTTTTAATTTGTAGGTTTCCTTAAATGCAGATGGTCAAAACTTCCTTACATGTGTGCAGTTTTCAAAAACCCCTGCAATACAAAACATTCTGTGCATTGTTTTGTTTAACATAAGGAAACTTTGCCTGTGCTTTAAACAATTTTCGATTGTAATGTTCTGTTTATCTCAAGTGTAAAGACTGTGTTTGCGTGTGTGTGTGTGTGTGTGTGTGTGTGGTGTGTGTGTGTGTGTGTGTGTGTGTGTGTGTGTGTGTGCGCGCGCGTATGTGTGTTCTGGTGTGGGGTGCTGATGATCATGTTGTGCCTCGTTGAGCAATGCTATTATTGTATAGGCATGTAAGAATATAACCAGTCCTCTATATCCAGAGGGCAGGAATGGGATGGCTCTTAGCCCAATCACAACAGAAAGGTATGTTCCGGATTCTTCTGAGATTAAACTATCGAGGCCACAAACACAAATGTGGACCACATATGAATTAATGCAAAGTACAACCATATGAAGCTGATGGCAGACAAATGAAAGAAAGAGAAAATAGACAATGACTGCAAGGTCTATTGTAATTAGAAGCAGTGGTCTTGCTGGAAATACCCCACTGAATTGATGAGATTGATTTTGTCTCTGTCTGCACACACACACATCTATAAGTACACACTTATGCATGTGTAAATGTACATGCACACGCTTGTATGTGCATGTACAGAGCTCTGGAGGATTTACTTTTCCTGGCATGACTACCATACTAATACTTTTATACACTGAAGTGAAAAAAGAGCTTGTAGTCAGGCTCTTTTGCCAATAGCTGTTGCAATACTTCTCTCATGCAGAGTGAAAATTTGGGGTTGGGAATATGAATCCACAGTGTTACAGATACACTAAGTAGGCAAACCAGAAACTTCTGCAAAACCACCTCTTCGTTTCTGGTCCTATTTAACTCAATGAACAGCTTTAAGTGTTACTACATGCTGTGTGGAGAAGTATAACACAGTTAACTTTTTTTAAAACAAGGGGGCCAAACTGCTTGGATTAATTGAAATTAAAATTCAGTTATCTATTTCCTGTGACTACTGAAAGTAGCCTGTGCTCAGTTTCGTGCAGTTACACCAAATTAACTGTAATTCCTTTCGTAACATACATATCTAAATCATCTCAATTGCGGAACATTTCTCTCTTACTGAGATAAGGAAAGGTAGGCGTATGGGAATGCAGAGCAGGGGTTGCAGGGAAAGCATGATTCTGAGGGAGAGCCAAGCCTTGATTTGCCTTCAGAAAATAATAAACCAAGCCATTTTTGTAAAGGACCCACTCTTCTTGCTCAGGTTTGTACATACAGCTTAGCTTTCAGTCTGCTTTCAATATTGTTCCACAGCAGCTGGCAAGCTACAACGCACACCTGGATAAACACACTATGCTCTAGCTCTTATCCTGTTCGCTCTCCGTCTCTCTGTGTAACCAATGAAGATCATTGGCTGTAGCAGGGGCCTTCATTGGTCTTCAATCTTCATTCTGCTCACTGTTAGGCTCACAGGGGTCCGCTCCAACCACAGATCAATCTCACTTCACCAGCACTGTCCATCTAGACACCAGAGGGACGCCACATAGAAAAGGCCCACCCAAAATCCCTCCAAATCCTCCTCATTCAGGGTAAGCAGGACTCACAGCAGTGTGCATTACCTCAGGAGGCTGACATAGCCCAGCCCCTCCACTCTGGACTGGAGGGCTCGTTTACAACTAGAACTTTGATTGTATCAGCTCTGGTGATGTCAACCCGCTCTGCTGCTAACAGCTTTCTGCCACTCACTCCCAATTCTCCCTCTCAGTCTGTATGTCAATTCTGCCAGCAGATTAATCCTCCCCACCACACACTCATCACTTTCCTAACAACAGGGACAAACTCATACTGCCAAGAGCGGGATATAGGCTATTAATGTCACACCTGACTGAAATTTACATTGTGTAAGATGCCCTCACCCACTCCAACATTACTATTTGGTTCAGCAATTTATTTCATAGTATTGAAAAAGCCTGCTCCTGCACTGACCTTCCCTCAATTGCAGCATGGGCCTCCAGATGCTGGTGATTTAACCCCTCGCCTGTAAAACAAGAGTAAGAAAAACACCCTGGTTATGACGACTATATTGGTGGCCTGGTTCTCCCAGGGAGCAGAGGCTTGGCTGACGCTTTGTGTGACTACAGAGGGCCAGTGGGTATTAGTGGTTACTGTAAAGTTTTTTTTGGGAGTCATTTAGTTTGGTATCAGACCAGTTTGCCTCCGCTGACCCTTTCCCTTCTGTCGTACTCCTTGCGGTCCCCCCTGTTGTTCCCCCTCAGAGTGGGGAACTCCATGTTAGGGGTTTGTAGATCTCACCATTATTTATTTGAGTGTTTAAATGCCACAGCACCCTGGCAAGGACTTTAATGGAGGTGAGACACTCCCATGTTGCACTACTCCCCTCAGTAAAGTTTTACAGTGTCCTACCACACTCTCCAGAGAGGCCAAGGGAAAGTGACGCCATAGCCTAGGAAAATACTCTGTACTCATGCCTAGCCTGACACTCTGGTGCAGTAGAGTCGGGGGCTGTAATGTGTCTTGAAACTGAAAATGTGCTTTTTGATATTGCTTTTATTTCCAACCACTCTAAATGTCACTGTCGTCAAATATCACACCTCAAAAGCAGAAGTAAGCTGCAAAAAGTAGTCAAAACAAAGGGTTGCGTGACATTCGATAGCAATTATCACAACATAATGTCCCTCATGTAATGTCGCCCTCTTGACTTTTGCTAATCAGCCCGCAAGCTAGTTGTATCTGTCAGGCTTCACCACCACTGCAGCTAATGGATCCGTACTTTATCACATTTATTCCCCCTGTAAAGGCAGTCCCCCTTGTCAACCCACCCACCTTTCCCCCTTCCCTCATATGGCCTTGATGAGATCCAGACACTGTGTGGAAGCATATTAAAGTGGCCCAACAGTGTCGGCAGGAGAGCTAAATGGAAGGTAGTGAAATCTTTTGAACCTCTGTTACATTATAACAGTTCTAAACACATCCAGCTGGGTCCAAAGTTCAGGGAAGACATAAAAGCACCATTGCATGTTACCTTGGAGAATGATAATAGCTGAGCACCACTAAAACTACTAAGACAGTCCACAATCAAAGGGCCCAGAGGAAGGACTCCCTGCACTCCTTACTGGCTGCTAATGGCCTGTGTGTGTCAAAGACAACCTATCTGACAGTCGTTATGTCTCCTATAACACACACTCCATGCATTGTAAAGACAGGGAACTTTTTCGGTGTTAGTGATTAAACTCTGTTAACTTTGGGTTAATTAAAATACAAAGACTTAGAAGAGCAGTAATTACCCTTTACCGGCCTTGTTGGTCACCCTTTAAGCAAGTTACAGAACATTGATCTTGATGGAAGGCTGCTCATATCGTGACTTCATGGCTGCCAGATGCCTTTGCAGACATGTTTTACAAGAGTTGGACTGCTGACATTGACAATGTTGCTGATTCTATCTATAATACAGCGGAGATGAGCTGGACAGGCATAGCAGAGCGAGGCCAGACAGTATACAGAGTGTGTGTATGTGTGTGTGTGATTGTGTGTGTGTGTTCCTTGAGCTATGTATTGGCTGTGCTAGCTCTGTGGCGTTTCAACCACACACGATAAATATGAGCTTGTGGCGAGGCCGTGGTGCCCCAGGAATGCTCACATGTGGTGGAGCGGCTCTCACCACCATTGACAAGAGAGTTAGATGGCTTTTGGTCATCAAGATTCCTGGTGGGGAGAGCTTCATAGGAGGCCATTTGACTTCAAGACATGAGGCCGTGGTCGCCAGTTTCCTTTCTGGCTCAAGTCTCTACTAAAGCGTGTTATTTGTTTACTCCGAACTCTGATGAAGCAACCAATCACACTATTGTTTACTGGCTGACTGATCTCGGTCAGGACCAAAAACGCACTTAATCACCAGTTACTAGCATCTGAAACAAACATGGAATGACATGGCTGACAGCACTATTTCCCAGATCAAGTGTAGCTCTATGAATGTCTTTCTGTATTTATTTTTACAACTCAGAAATGCTCTCACAGCCTCCATGAGACTGAAGTTAACTCCGGCATAGCTAGCTAGGCCTGAAATTTAGAATTTGGCAAAACAATTAACAAGTAAGAAAATCAGGAATCTGTGCAAGATGCCAAACAAAATATTAGCCATGATAAGATCCCTAGGCCATGTAAGGACATTCATCAATAAGACGTTTAAACCCAGAACCAGCTAGACCAACCCCACCCACCCACACATAATGCCCCCAGCTATATGCACACTTTCCTCAGTAGTTTGTTGTCTTCTCGTACTTTGATGTAACTGGACAGGACTTGACCTGTCCCTCCCATGCCATAACATATTTTGGCATGTCCAAACGTGTCTGCTCCATCAAACTGGCCAGGTCAGACAAAATAACAATATCGACGATGTGTAAATTGATGCACAGCAGAAACTGTTTTATAGTAGCCTCCCTACCAAAAAGAACATAAAGAAAAACATTTGACCTGATTGATGTTGCAGTGATTGCGCTGTCTGTTATTTTAATATCAATAGTCTAGAGAGATAGAGCCAAAGTCATTTGTTACTCCAGCAATTGTGCCAAAATATTTATATGGATCTATTATTCATAGTGTCATTTTCAAAATGATGCCTTCTCCTTAAATAGCTTTTTGAAACAGAGCTCATTAAACACTGGCATAAATATTACACCGGCTAGAATTTGAAAATTGCTTCACAAACTACAACAAAAAAACAATTACCAAAGTGATTTAATTGGGTCAGTTATGCTGTGGTGAAGCTATTAAATCCCTTCTCTACCAAACATCAATAGTTTTAGGAAGAAGTCAGTGTAAATCAGGGCCCATGAAATGCCTTCTCCTTCCTCACATCCGTCATCGGAGACCAATCTGTTGTCTCCTATAACTTCATGGGTGACAAGGGTCATTCGCCTGAGGCCCCAACGGAGACTATATTCCCTCTCTGGACAGATGCAGTGGCATAAGGGGGGCCCGGATGCCGCCCTCTCCTCCTGCTGACCTCTCCCTCTCTTCCAGAGTCTGAGAAAGGGTCCCAAGGTTGAGAAGGTCCTGGGGACTGGACACATTGCGGCATTAATTACACACTCAGTTACCATTGAGCCTAATGTTTGGCCTCCCCCCTGGGGTTAACTCCTTCCTGACAAGCAGGGAAAGTAATGGGGCCTCTGTGGCTCGTTTGCCAGCAGTCAGCCAAGACAGCTCCTCTAGGTCCTCATCCGCGGTTCTGTTCTCATTGACTGACAGCACCTAAATGCTTCAGTCCTGTGTTGCTTTGCACAGGGATCACACACAGAGAGGAGGAGACGGAGATAATGGGAGGTGTGAGGCGGTGGGTGACAGGCGGGACACTTCATCCTATCAAAGGCATTTTTGATGGCCGTCTTATGCAAACAGAGAGGCTTTTTTGGAACGTTATCTATCAGATGCTACTCCTGCTGACATCCTCACTGCACTCGTGACTGTGATTGGCTGAGAAGACAGAGAAAGAAGAAAGAGAGCATGCATCGACAGGATATCCCCCCTGGTTAACAGCAAAGTAAACACAGTAGAAAGAGGGAGAAGGATGTCTACCTCTGTCACACAGACTCGAGGTGAGATGCTTGCAGATGTCCATCGATGTATAAAAGATTATTTCCTGAACTTTGGCAGGGCTGGCCTTCTTCTCCAAAGCGCTGCTGGCTACAACTGTAATCACAAGTGTCTCTGCCTATTGCTGAAGTAATCCGATTTCTGTTGACAGGGGCTGTAGTTGGTAATCTGATAGGAGAGTACTTACAATATCAAGGCTAGTGTTTCGTTTGATTAATTCATAGCCTACAGGGTCTGTGAGATAGAAGGAGAGCGCAGCATGAGATCATGACCCTGGAATTCTAAACAATAACCATCTGTGGTGAACCGTGTTGAGCTCGATCCGACTCTCGCTTTTCCTCTCTCACTTCCTTTTTCTCTTCTTCCTCTTCTCTTCCCTCATTCTCTCTTGCAAGATAACAAGTTTAAACACACCCACACACGAAAAAACACACACGCACCTGCAACAGCCGTTTTGCATGTACAACCAACCAGCCAAGTACCAAAAATATGTCACGACATGCATGCTGTTGAAAATGGCATACTTCTGGGCCTGAGGCACATATCACCATAACACCTGAGCTAAAACAGAGCCTCTGTGAAACTCCTGTACACACAGCCCTTACAAGCAAAGTTGAGGACAAAAAACAGTAAATTCATGATTCACCGTCCCTTTTTGAATATCATGTAATTTAACAGTTACTTAAATATAATCAGCTTGGCATGTTGTATATAATGAATTAGTCCACTGCAATGTGCTGGAAAAAATGCTTCTATGCTCTACATGCTTGAATCTGACATTTTAAAAGAGGGACAGCCTGAATTAAACATTTGAAGAATTTATTTTCTTTGCTCCCCAAAAAACAAATCAACATCTCTGTAAATGTCAGAGCGCTTCCAGCATCTCCTTCATTGTTGAGAAAAAAGTGACGTGGCTTATTCTCTTTCAGCTGGTTGCCACAGGGCCGAGAATGATAGATGAAGTGTTACTTTGTGGACTATATTTAACTTTTCCAAACCAATGTTCAGACGTCCCATCTGGACAGGGTTAGGGGCTAGGCAGCTCTTCAGTTCTTTGCCATTAGTTACAGTAACACCGTGAGCTTTCCTCAGAGTTTAGAAAACAAACATTGTACTTGTTTATGTGCCATGGCATGGTGAATACAGCCTGGTTAACAATTTGCAAGAGGTGATGCATGACTGTTTAATAAGCTTGGACAAAGTTGTGTTAAATGTAGAAGATGGAAACAGCCTTTTCTGTTCATAAAAATATAGTTGAGTTTACACAGAGCTAGATTGTTTGTTAGATTATCAAGTGAGAACATACCATCGTGCTATACCATCTGAGTTTATGTTCAGGAAAACAGTATATTTTCTGCAACAGGTCAATACATTTCACACTTGCAGCATTGATACAATAACTACATAGTAGAGCCAATGGTTTAATAACAGGTCTTTTAGAATAACTGCTAATCTAGCATCCTTTCTAATGTGCTGTGTCCTTAGTAAAATATTTAAATGAATTCCTCATGCAACTGACCCAAAAGTCATTATATTTTATTCTACTAAAAGATTTATCATCAGAAAGGTGTAGACTGTAAGACTTTTCTAAAAGGAGCTTTAAAATGATATTCATGTATTTCAGCAGGATAGTAAAAAAACAACATAATAAACTAACAGAATTGAGAATGGCATACTACAAAAGAAGGATTAGGGTCAAAGTCACTATTTACACCATAAGGGACAAGGGTATTCACAGGATACATCCAGCACGTTTCTCTGTTTAACAGTAAACACATTTGATGATTACCCTACATGGTGGCAAAATAATTATCTTTGCCAACGTGGTAAACGGAAGACATGGGTTGGTCTATGACAGGTTTTCACAGGATTGGTGACATTTGTGACACTGTATTGAGCTGTGGTGTACTGCTATGTGTAGCTTTTATTCTATGTACTCCTGCTTGCCTGCTTTAGTTTTTTTGTTTTTTTGTGCTTTTGCCTGTGTTTTCTGTAAAGCACTTTGGATTGTCTATGGTTATGAAATGTGCTATATAAATAAATTTGTCTTGCCTTGAGGGCACACTTCAGGTTGCCTAAATAGTATTTCAGTAGTGCATGAAATAACCGACTTGATGGATGATTTTTTTTTATCTGAATGGCTGTGCTTTAAGTCCGAGTTTTTAAAGTTATATTTCATTGTATGGAATGATTTCAGTCTGTGACAGGAGCACAGTTCAGCAGGGTTTAGATTATTTGGAAAGGCATGGAGCAGGAAGTCCCTCACATAACCCTAACCCTTTCAGTCTGCAATTGAAAAGCACATGTAAAGACTATTTTTCAGGGGACGGGGGTAGCAACTGGGTTTTCTAAATACTCTAGGTCAGTATGTAAAATGTTGTTTTTGCTAATAATTCATGTATCAAGAACCTATTTTTTGGCTTATATAAATAAAATATTTGTTGTCCAGAGACTGAATGAAAAGATTGTAAAGTTTGGTATCTTTTTCTCTCCCAGCCTCCTCACATACAGATTTCTAAAATTAAATGACCTACAACGGCCCTCCAAAGGCTTTGCTTTGACCTTTGACTAAACAGGATGAATGACCAAGAAGGACTGTCTAGCTATCAGCCTGGAATCTCGTGTTCATGTTTATGTTTTAAGGGGTGTATCAGGATGAGAATGTTCGGCTGAGATTCTTTGAGCGAAAGGGAGGTACACCCTGCCTTACGGCTAGAGCTGAATGTCAAGTGTAGATACGCTGCAGAACGATGCAGCAACAACACCGTCTCTAATGAAAAATGCCCTCCTGTCTGCAGCTGGAGTGGCCCCACAGAGCTGCTCTAATACACTAGATTTCCATTCTGTATTTTTTTCCTTTAGACTAACCACAAGGGCCTCAAATAACTATAATGCACATAATGCATTTTATCAGCAAAGGTCTCTCACATAATACAACTATTTTTGACTTTATAGTGAGAAAGGGTGTTCCCTTGATTATGGTTACACAGCGAACAATAACTGGAGTTAAGTTTCGCTCTGTGCCCTGTGAGCCTCAAATAGCGTGTCCACCGCAGAGAGAGCCGTAGGTTTTCAATTACACTCTCAAAGTGGTCCCCGATCACTCCCCCTGTCACAGGTGGTGGGATGGATGTGAAGGGGCAGAACCTGGTGTTCCATTTAAGAAATATGTGGGAAAAACTCACTCTGAGCCCTATTTGTTTGGAATGTTTTATGGTTACAGATGTAACTCCTACTGCACCAACGTCACTCTGAAACTAACAATATCCCTGCTTTGTTTCTAACCACTAATTACAGCAGCTAAGCCCGTCATCAGAAGTGGGACTAATTAACACATAGCATAACTAAAGAATTCAGTTGGCTGTAATTATTTGGCACATCACACATTAAATTGTAAATATAGAACTCAAAGACTGATGCTAATTTTCATGATGTTTAAAGCTAAACCAGTTCTAATCTTGAATGTTGACACACCTAATGGCTAGTTTTTCCAACTAAACTGGAGCTTAAACACTTTCCCTGTCACTTTGCGGTTGGCATTTGCTCGGGTGGGCCATTCTCTCTCTACATTCATCTGTTTTACATGTGTTATTGGGGGGGGCAGCAAGCCACCAAAGTAGAACACACAAACTTTGCTCTCAAGGAGCTTTGTATTCAAGAGAACAAGAGAGAAAATGAGACAGAGTAAGAGACAAAGAGAGAGAGCATTGTGTCTGAACTCCTAAACCAGAGAACCACGGTGCTCCACCAGAGGACTCTGAAGGGGAAGCCCACACAGCAGGAACAACAGTACAGTACAGCATGATGGGATAACATCCACAGATTGATTTTCATAAGTTATAACAGAAACCCAGAATAAAAAAGAAAAACAGTGACATGTAAATCATGCTTAAATCTGGCCGGCTTCCTTTCCAGTATATCATGAGTAAAGCTATATCCTATGGTTCTGCCTGGTGGTCAGACAGAGTTTCTGCAGGGGCCCCAAGTCCCTCACCAGGACATAGAAGCAAACAGCAAGCTTTACCTTGAACAAGCAAAGGTCAACGGACAGAGAAAAGATCATCCCTTTGGCTGAGATAGCATTTCCACACTGCAGCTCAAAGCCTTGATCCACAATATGAGGGAATGTGTGAAGACTTACACTCAGCAATGACCATCTACTGTTTACACACACCTGATCTACAAGTCATTTTTCATCAAACAAAAATGAAGCTGTGAGTTTAAGCTAAATTCTGTTATATCATCTTGACTTAAAGGAATAGTTTGACATCGCTACAATAAAACCCTCATCCATCATTACTTTAAAGGAATAGTTTGACATTTTGGGAACACTTATTGGTTTCTTGCTAAAAGAGAGCCAGATGAGAAGATTCATACTTCTCTCATGTCTGTACAATAACTATGAATTTAGTGCCAGCAGCTGGTTAACTTAGCTTAGCCCAAAATCTGGAAGTAGGGGGAAACAGCTAGCTTGGCTCTGTACAAACAGGTAATACTACCAGCACCTCTAAAAAGCGTAAAAGTGTAAAAATTACACATCGCGGTGTTACAGGGGGTTATGTGCAAGATGATCTCTTGGCCAGTAAGTCTCCGCTGATTGCCTGGTAAGCTGTCGGTAAAGACAAGACTCCAGGAATCCACAATGTGTCGTTTTTACACTCCGGTTTTTGCACAGATTAAACAAACGAGATAGAACATATTAATTATTGAGCTTTAGAGGTGCTGTTCGATGGAGCTTGTTACCTTTGGACAGAGCCATGCTAGCTGATTCCCCCGGTGTCCTGTCTTTGTGCTAAGCTAACCTAGCTTCATATTTAGCATCCAGACACGGCAGTCGTATCAGTCTTCTCATCTAACTCTCAATAAGAAAGCAAGTGTGTTTACCAAAATGATGAATTAAAATAGTTTAGTGTGCAAGAAGTTGTGGCTAAATGCCAATGTTCTGGTCTCCCCCACTTGCAGTTTTGAATTTAATCCAAAGTTATATGTGTTCAGGAACCACTCTACAAATCAGAACTCTTCAGCTTTTGTCCAGATGAGCAGATGAGAGAGTACAGAATCAGAGTCAGGCAGCAGTGCCCTTTGACCCCTTCCATCCTTCCTCACAGGAAAACACTTAGACACACACGGAAACACACACTCCTTACCCTCATTAGCAATTAGGATTCATTAGAAATTGGAAATTTAATTAGTGCTTTCAGTTTGTCATTGGGTAGCATTTCCTCTGTCTGAAAGCCAACCACACAGGCAGTGTGGTGTCTAACGCTGGTTAGCAAAAAGCAGTTTGAAATGGAAATGCTGTTGTGGTCGTCCTCCACACCCTTCTATCATTTGTCTTAACCAAACCCGCCCAGAAATAAAATTACTCAAATGCAAGGGGATTTTCAATTATTTTTTTCCTCCTTTCTCTCTTAGATGCTTGTGCTTCTTTTTTGCAAGTGGAAAAGCAGCACGCTTTGCGGAATTCAGTCGCCCACGCACTCTGTCAGGACACTTGATTCCAATTAGATATTTTTCTTTGCTCTCTTGTTCTAGCCTGTCTGGGCCTCGTGCTTTTATCCCTCCCACTGCCCTCCCCACTAACTCCCTCACTGTTGAACTCTCCCCTCCTCTCTTCCATTTCCTCGCTTGTGTCCTCATTCTCTCAGTCTCTATCACAATATGTAGTTTTGTGAACCACAGTACCATGCTTTGCTTTCATGTATTCACTCATACGCAGATTTCTCACAGCCCCGACATCCTGTGACCAATTTTAAACTTTGACACTGTCACATACAACACACCAGGGCTGTTAAATGCTGCAGCAAAACTATAACAGCAGACAAAACCAAACAGTTTCTATAATGATAAAGCAGGGATTTAGCGGTGGCTTTAGAAGTTTGCAAACCTCCTTTGTTTTGCTCCTAGGCAGTGAATATTTATTAACCTATGGATCCATTTGATTACAGTGTGAGGTCAGCTCCATGCTGTGAAGGTCCTCCCACACATTCACTAATGACAGCCTAGTCATCGAGTGCATACAATACATTTTACCCAGAGTGCAGTGGCCACATGTAATTCCTCATCCAAATTACTGTAATTAAGACATTCCACAATCCTTTATGTGTTATTTCTCCCTTCATGTGCTGTTGTTTCTTGTCTCAGCTTTCTTTTCATTCAACAAATCAAACAGAGGCTATTAGTCTCAGAGTAGATGAGATTTGCATTCTGTATTTGGAAATCCTTGTATCATCTAGCGACATTAATAGTTCTGCTGACTCATACAGACTACGCACAGCCTTATAGCAGAGCCCAAATACAGGAAAGAGAAATCTTTCTGTGTTATTATTAGCTTAAGAACGAAATTCAGTAACTTTTTTTGCAGAGGCGAGAGAGTAAGTACACTGAAAGGCTATTGTTGCTAACGCTGACTTAATTTCTCTCTTATTGCAGGCCACAGACAGATTATTTAGAGTGCATCTCTTCAGCCTTAATTGCTTCCAAGCAGGGGGTTACTCTGCTGCGTCCAGCCCATCACTTCGCTAAGTTTCTGCTCCATGTTGCATGGAAGTTTCCAAGAGCCAAGCTTTTGTATGTCTGCCACATTTATCATGTAGGTGTACAAGCCTGGAAAATTCTGTTACAGTTTCCAATTTCATGGCTAACCACAATAATAGAATAATAAGAATATATAGTATATTTGATATTTTCAGAGTTATATCATTAGAGTTTGGAGATGGAAAGCTTGAAATTGAATTTGTTATTGACCTGGCAAGGTTGTGGTTCCTTATTATGCAATTGCTTGATGGTGGGCTAAATTAATTTCTATTGAAAAAAGTTAAGCTTTAGAGTCACCTCTGGTCACCCACCTTCAATTAGTCTTGATTCTGTATGGGATTATGTTACTAATGGGCCAGCTGAGGTAGTAAACTCTAATTAGGACTGATACTCAGGGGACAGATTAGTACTGAAAATGCATGAGGGGGGAGGTATATGCACGCTTGTTTATCCTACACCTTCAGATGAACATACAGAACAACTGATGTTGAGCAACTACTTCGGGCTGTAGGTACTGTGCACCGCCTTCAGCTATGAAAACTACTTACTGCTCACTTGGGGCCAAACAATTCATCACACGGAAAAGAGGGCTGGATGAAAACATACCCCCTGGTCAAGGAGAGAATACATTCAGTAAGTCAAAAAATCATCAGATTGCCTCCAAACCCAAAACACATCCACCTCATCCGGAAGATAATATCGAATGCCGTGCATGGGCTGGATGTAGATAGCAGATGGCCCTGCAGATCTATTATGTACTTTCCAGATGACAAGATTTACCTACAGATTCAAAACTCTGAATTGCACTGTAAAGCAACCTATGCTCAGCGAAATTACATTTTGAAGATGGCAGGCAAATTTATATAAAAAAAAGTCATTTTGGCCAAGGATAATAAGAAAATAGTCTTTGGCCAGATTTAAGTTGAAAACCTAACTTGCATGACAAAAAGTGTACAGGGGAAATAGAAATCTAATTACAGTAATCTATATAATAATCAAGGCATTTTGCTTTTCTTGATAAAAGACAAGAAAATTCATGACAAACTAAAACGATTAAATAATTGTGTTAACCATTAAATATAAATATCCTCCTGTAGCCCTTTATGCAAATATCTGAAGCTAACAAGGAAATAGTAATGCCCTCTATGAATCTAAACAAGGAACACGTGCCTTTAGCCAACCACTTGATTGAAAAAAAATGTTTTATTTTGCCCCAAGAACTTTGTCTCGATGCATTTCAAGGAACCAAGAGGAAATGTTGCATTGACAGACGTGTCATCAGGGAAAGTTTGGACCACACAGAATAATCCTTCATGGCTCTTCAAGGACGGAGCCATGCAGGCATGAAAGATCTACAACTGGAGGAGAAGCATAGCCTTGCACCCTGCCTTTTAAAAAGCACTCGCTCTCCTTGAGTGTCTCCAGAGAGGGACAGATGCAACAAGGCAAGGCAACCTCTTGGAGGGGTCAAGGAAACACACAGGGACGCGTGGGGGGAGGGGGTTGTTGCCCTTACTGGAGGTATCTATCATTCACTGAAGATGTTGGCACCTTAGCAGACACACACACTCAAACACACACGTATATACACACGCTCGAACATGCATAAAGAAATCACCCACACACACACACACACACACTTGTCTATCCTCTTTTCATGACAGGGGGTCTCTCATGAGTGTGGCACGCAGAAGACCCTTGAGAGGAAGCAAGGCCACTCTCACTCCTACCGCTGACTCCGCAGGGCAGGGAGAGGCCCTCACACGTCTGCATTTCACAAGATAACCAGATTGTAAAGCCGTCTCCAGACAAGTGTGCTCTGTCAAGGGCCGAGGGCCGTTTTTATGTCTCCCTGTCGCTGTCTGACGGAGACGTGGAAGGTCGGCTCTGAAGGAGCGCTTGTTCACGGCTATTACAGTTGCTGGTACAGTGATGGGGCCCTTCGACTCGACAATACCCACATTATCCATGTGTCTCTTTCTCTGCTTCTACTGATGTGCACCAGGCACTCTGTCTTGATACCCAACACACACTGTCAGCGTGTTATGGCCCCACTCAAGTGACTGTATAAATTCAGATTATGGAAGAATTATTCTGGTCTGTCTGGCAATTAAATACGCTCATGTGTGGCTTTGCAGGGAAGCCAGCCAAACTCTCATCGGCACCAGTCCCAGTCTGATTTAATTCTACCAAGCTTTTCTCTTTGTCTGTGGTAATACATTCTTATCAGACGGGAATGTGTCTCATAGGATTGAACTATCTCTTTCCACTCACACGTCCTGAAACGTTCTGTACAACAGCAAAGGCATCGAGGAACTCTTTTGGTCTGTGTGGCTGCGTTGGTAAATCCACACAAGATGAGGCTGTCTCACAGTCATCTGAAGTTTGCGTGACAAAAAGGGATGTCCAATTCATTTAAGTGTTATTCATCACTCATAGTGGCTTATTCCTTTGGGAGATAAAATACTAAGTTCTCTGTCTTGACTTCTCTGTTGCAGAACTGGAGTGTGTACTGAGCAGCTGGCGGTGGATAAAACACAGTAAAACATCTATTAAAGAGCCAAGTGGATATTCTGAGACATGGTGCAGGTTACCCGTGGTCTCTGGGTGTGTAGAAGATACATGTTTATTTTGGATTTGAGTGACAGTGAACACTAGCGCAAAGTCCCAGACTTCAGAGACAGGAGACATCACGTCAGAGCTCTCCTCACCACAGTGGGAGTCACTAACGAAGGCTCGCCCCCACCAACATGCTCGTAACACACCCTCACCCCATTACCTTCAGAGGGGACCCACCACCCTGCAGCAGAGCCTGGCCCCTTGCCAGCGGAGAGGGGGTTTTAAGTGCGGAGCCTGGCCTCGCCTCATCCAAAACGCAGAGACCACTTAAAACACATTCCTACAGCTATTTAACACAGCGGCTCAACACAACTCAACAGCTGAGGTCTTCCAATCTCCGAGAGCAGTTGGACTGGTTGGGGTCAGGGTGCAGAAGGCTGATACTGTGTGGGCGGCTGTGGGATTAAGCTATTACCTTAACCAGAGGAAGTAGATGAAATATAAAACCTTGTAATTTCACCAAACCTCCTGTTGAGTTGTGTTCCTGTATAAGTCTTTTTGCTAAACTCTTCTCATACTTAAAGTTTCTAGACACCGTTAGCTATCACTGTCATCTCGTTACTAAGGCTTGCAAAGAATCATCATCAGTCATCATTCATGAGTTAAAACAACAGGGAGACACAGAAAGTGACTTACAATCAGTAGAAACTATGATTACAAACCAAGAAGCATCCTTCTGGTACACGATGTCCTCATCTTTAAAATTGCAGAGGTAAACAATCTGAATGGTGGCATAAATGTCTCTGACAAGTAGAAGCTTGTCACATTTTAATCAATGTGTACTCACCTTGCCGCCATGTACATTGACACACCTATAGAAGAAACATTATGATTCACAAGCTTTAATAGGAGTCTTTTTTTGCACATGATATTCAGTCTTGCTTTGTAATAATGAAAGGTTTTGTACGTCATTTGTTCCACAATGAAAATGTGGAGGATGATGCTCTGTAATAACACAGCCAATCGGTGCCTAAGGTAGATTATGTAGAGCATTATTAATAAGCATTTAGTTTCTTATTAATTTACATTTACATTTAGTCATTTAGCAGACACCTTTATCCAAAGCAACTTACATATGAGGAAGACAATGGAAGCAACTATAACAACACAAGCTAACAAATTCGTAAGTGCATCAGAAACTAGTCTGTTAAAGCCCAGCACAGTATACAAAGCTAAGGATAGGAAGTGTTGTTTACTTATTTCTTATTAGAGGAAACGTTAATGGATCACCAAACTGGTACAATTAATTGTGAGGGGAACATGAATGTCTGAACCAAAAGTTATGAGAATCCATCCAATAGTTGTCAAGTTACTGAAAAAAACAAAAATGTCAACCTCATGGTAGTGCTAGAGGAAAAGTCAGTCACCAAAGTCACTGGGATTCATCCACTGGGGACCATGAATGTCTGTACAACATTTCAAGCCAATCCATCAAATAGTTGTTGAGATATTTCAGTATACTATAGACAGACAGACAGACAGACATTTCCATCCCTAGCGCCATGCCACAACTCAAACATAAGACTCAAAATAGTCTGTCGGATAATGTTTTAGTTTTTAGATTCATTGCTTTTGCTGTGATAATGGTGCGTGTCTGGAGACAGGACATTTTTAGGTTCAACATCTAAAGAGCTATTACTTTTGGCCAGATAGCCTAAATCAAAGACTAAATCATTCCTTTGAACTGTTTTTGTGCAGAAAAGATGTAACACACCAATGCTCCATTTCTCTCAGGGACACTTTGAATAAAACTCTGAATAATTCGCGGCACAAGAAATGTTTTTATTTCCCCGCAGATGACTTGAGAATAAAGTATTCCAACGTACGCACAGTTGCAGCAAGTTTAGACTGCGAATGATTGTGATTGTAAATGAAAGTGTATAACACGCTCTAAGAAATGATGTGAAGGCTTCAAATAGAGCATTCCAGTGAAACACCTCTATGGGCACTGTTATTTTACTTCCTTATAAAACATCTGGTCTCACTTTGTGATTGATTAATATAGAGCCTTACTTCTAGTGTCATGTCAGACGATTAGGTCACATGAGGACACACAGAGAGGACAGTACATAACCTCCATCTTGTTAGGGAACCAACCTAATGATCTGAGGTGACCACCAGGTATTAATAGCCTCATCAATTGCTCACATGAACCCGTAGCACATTAAGTTTATGAAGGAATCCTTTAGAGGAAAGTATAAGAAGCATTCAACCTTGATGTTAGAAAAAAAAGGAGTAGCTGAGGTCACAATCTGAGAACAAAAAGAAAGAGAGAGAAGTAAAGGGAGAAAGTCCCTCTGGTTAATCTGACAGAGGAGGTAGTTATTATGAAGAGGACAGATAACACTTGGGAGCATGTGGAAAGAATCACAATCACAGACTCAAACACACGCAAGCGCAGGCACACAAACTTCCTGTCACAAACATTTCTTCCGCACACTAAAACAAGCAACATGCAATATGAAATTTATCCCATCCAAACACATCCATATACACCAGCACTTTTGCATCCTGTTTAACTGCACAACTCGCCTCTTACGCAAACTCTTAACTCTTTTTGCAAGATGACTTGTTACATACTGTATGGTCATTTGTGCGGACACACACAGACACACTGGCCCCCCTTTTCGTCCTGCATTGGAGCATGGACGGGCCAAAGCTCACTTTTCAAGAGGGGATGCTTTGAGTTCCAGAGGGGTGCACATGAAAGAGCAGCAGAATATAAAGGAGTGCCCAAGGATACACTGCAGCGCTCAATGTGAGGACAATTTAGCCCTGATGGAAAACCTGGATCAAAGGCCTGGCCTCCATAATTGCACATTCCCCAACAAACACTGTGCCATTTGAAGAGTGGGCCAGACCTCCGGACTCCTGAGACCTGTTGCTGTGCACAGACACAGGCAGCCCCATTCCTTTCACCTTGCTATGTTCTCTATCTCAATGTCTCGCTAAAAGATTAGAGAAATGCTTTCATTCCAAAAGTGCTCACGATTTCTCTTTGAATGTCAAGACACTGACCGAGGCTGAGCCAAACAGCCCTCAAAGTTTCTTCTCTCTTTTGTTAAAGGTCGCCAAGTCATGGTTATCACCACGGCGAGACTCATAGACTCATCAGATGTGCTTTACTTTTAGTATAACCTATTTTGCTTTTTTGCAAGGTGAACGTTAGGTTGCAATGTCCTTGCATCACCAATAAGGACACCTAAGTGTTTTGGTTACATAAGCAGCTCAAATTAATGACCGCGTCCCTCTGCTGAGACTCCAAAATACGTCTGCCTTTCTGACTACTTCTAATGATATTAGGATGATCTGATTAGGATGATATTAGAATGATTTAAACTCATGGGTTTATCTTTATGAGAGAATTTGTTGTGTGGAGGATATAGCTGTCTATGTACTTGCCTGTAGGAGACTGCGGGAAAAGAAATTGTTTTAAAACCAAAAGTTTCTTACTCCCTTGAGCCCTGCCTGAAGCTTTATTTTCTTGTGCATGCAGGTTCAGCCACCAGAATGCAGTTTCAGAGGTTGTAAATCTAGCTTGGATATCTTCACTGTGTTGCAGGTGGGAGACCTCGGGATATTGTGGAATGTTTTGGCTCTGCTGCTCAGGAAACCATCAGTAAAAAAAAAAATCTGTGATATGGGTAATCTTCAAGAAAAATGTACTTATCCTTGTGTTTTTGCATCCCGAAGACCTTCATCACCAGACTTTGCTTTGTGTCTTAAATCCTCACAACTCACAGCTCATATTGCAAACTGGTGGATAAGGCAATGACCTAGGTTTTGTGTGTGCTCTTTTTGTCCCACTACTGTATGATGCATGTAGTGAAGTGACTTCCTTTTGGTCTGTCACCAACCATATGATCAATGAACTGATGTTTGCATTAAATCTCTCCTAACACTGCACAGACAGTGGCACAAAACCAGCGTGGTGGAGCAGACACTGACAGTTCTGTTCATGAGAGCCTGTGAGTGCTTACTCCAGGACTTCTGATGGTTTTATGTTGCGTCTAGACTTTAATAAGTGGTTGTGTTTTCCTGAAAGCACACCCCAAATCTCCCCTGAAAGTCCTATTGCGATGCTTTAGTAATAAAATACTAAATGCATGTGTTGTTGAGCTGGACTCAAATAAACATGCTCCTAATAGACCCAAATGTGGCAAACCTACAGAAAGTGCCTTGTCATCAGAAATATCTCTCAGTTTGTGTGTGTTTTTCTGTGTGTTACTACATCCCCTGCATTTGCTTTGAAGAGATTTTTATGAAGTAAGCATCACATTTGGAAATACTGCAATGTAGACAACATAAAGAACATGACTTATTTCTTCATAACGTTCAATGTTTTTAACTTCTGAAGTCAGCATGGGAACATGGGGCTGCATAAACAAACCTGTGATTAATACTGAGCAACTGAAGTTTGACCATACTAGCCCTAATCGATTGTTTCTTAGCTTTAAAGCAAAGCAATGTAAACAACATATTCTTTCTTTTACAGAAGAAAAGTTGAATTCATAAATAATAAAACAAACCCTTTCTCAATTCAATAAATTCAGGGGTGCTGCTTAAAGCATTACTTGGTCTGGTATGACCAGTAGTGTAAAGTGGCTAATGTTAGTATACTTTAGACAGATATTACTGTGTAACTCTTCTCCACTTGCTACTGTTACAATAGCATTATCCCATAATTGTCAGTTGTGGACATAATGGCTCCTTTTAAGTAAATGAGATAGTCTCGCTTTAACGATCATCGCATTGCAGCTTTGGACAAAAAGCAGGCTGATTTGTGATGACTAAGGCAAAGGTTGTAGTACAGGTCTGTCAAAGGTACTGTAAAATGGAAAGTGTTACCTTAGACATCAAGGAGCTTGATACCACTTGGGCTTTGAGATCAAACATAAGACTCAAATCAACCCTACAGTATATGTTCGAGTTATATGTAAAAGTTGTTATTTGTTATAATTTGTACTTTATTGCATTGCATTTAAATCTGATTATGTGTTTAACTTGCTCCTCCTGCACAAGGACTATAAATGAAAATTAGCTGTAACTCTGGTACAACTTTAAATAAAGTGTTGTCCTTGTGAAAATAAAAAATACTGCAAGCTGCCTGTTTTGTTGAAATATAACCCAACGGCCCTCCAACAGTTGTTTAGTAGTAGACCCAGTCCTATCATACCTACTAACCAGATGGACCGTCAGATAGCCCCTCTCTCGGGACTCGGTAAATGTATAGGCCTAAGTCCCCCATTCAGCGCTGACCTATCGATAACCTGCGAGGATTTTCTTGAGTTGTCAGTGAAAAGCATTTGAGTGGCTCAGATTGAATTTCTCCTTTTCAGACATTCAAGCAATCATGTCGAGTATGTAGAAAGGTCCAAGAAAAAAAACAAATTTAAGAGCTGGTTTCAACATTTTTCAAAAGAACCACGATGGTGTTATGATGAAGCATAATGATCATTTCCTTGCCGCTCTAAGCTTTGAGGAGAAAGGGAAAAAAAAGCAGACGACTGAGCACATCCAAGTTTTGTTCCTTCTTGGCTTCGGTAAAACCTGTTGAGGTGCTAATAATAAGACGCAGACTGTCCACAGTCTCCATTTCACTCAGAGGGTGGATAACTCTGAAGAGAAAGCAGGGAGGGGAAAGGGGAGGCCTTTGGTGTTAATCAGGTGCTGATTGGCAGCTTAGGAACCTTTAAGAGTTTGGAAAACCTGTAGAGAAAATGTCATTATCCCCAAACACCACTGAAATTAGCATACTGTTGTCAGTGGCCGCACTGAGATCAGGTGAAAGATGCAGTTTCACCTTCATCCTCTGCAACACCTAGGAGAGAGAGGGTGCACCTGTTTCTTTAAAGTCAAACTAAAAAGCCTGTGTCTTCTTATGCTAAACCAAACCATCCAGCTAAACAATGTGACTGAACCTTAATGGGGACAGCAATAGCACAGTGTTTCGTGCCCAAAATAAATCCCCTCTACAGTAAATGTGTTCTCAAGATCTTTTAGGAAATGGGACATAAGTTGGCTAATTGGAGGGGTGGCAGGGGTTAAACACTTCCCTCAACGTTTCACTCTGTCACTCCACACCGCTGCTTGCTGGGACTAAAGCCTGGACCTGAATCTGGGACTCCATCTGAGCCTTTCCAAGGACACTAAACTGTAGACACCCCAGAGAGGCAGCCACTGCCGCCTCCAGAAGAAACACACAAACCAGCTGTGTGCCACACACACCCAATCCATCACCTCAGTCTTCACAACCCTGCACTCACTGATGGCTATTGAATTCATCATGCCATTACCATCCTAAAATCTCAAATTAAAATGTGATTCCTTAATCAAAACGCCTCTCAAAATTTAAATCCCACAACTGTGACACAGTTTCTCTACACTAGCTGTTTCCTCCATTTCCATCTAAACTAATGTCATTCATGTCTTTCCTCTCTATCCCGTAGTAGATTGAAGTCTTGTTCATGTAGCTTTAGTCTGCCTGTTTAAACCCATGCCCTCACAGGATACGGATGAATTACATGCACACACTGCACTTCTTAGATTGTAATCTTTTGATAATATACAGCCAATTTCCACCTGGTTACATGCAGCTGATTGGTGCAGAGTTAGTAGAGCAGTCTGCGCCTCCTTCAGTATCACACTAAAGTATGTGACAAGTCCCAGTGGTACAGTATAATCAATCAAATAATGAAGACTTTCATCAAGATGCTCGCATAGTTTTCTCCTACCCACTACTTTGTTTCACAGACTAATCATTGTTTCTTTTTTAATTAGGCAAGCACAGTTCTTTGTATACACAATTATACATTTTTAAATTACAATTTGATTAGTTTTCCAGCGAGATGTTGCAAGATAGCAATGATAATGTCTAAGGAGGGAGGGGGCTGTCACATATTTGTTGCTGTCTTTCAACAGTAAATGAGGGGTGTTTTCAGTCTCTGGCAGTTTGTTTAACCACTTATATGATTGGATTGCTCATTAATTCACATTCTGTCACGTCCCAGCATTAATCATTTCGAAACTCTGCCTTTAAACTGCCACCCTTAACATCTGTCTCATGATTTAATGTTGACATATTACACAGTGAGTTGTTTTTCTGCCATTGATATATTCTGATGCTTTGATGCAAATAAGCGTTGTAATTCATTTTAACCAAATTAGTCCTCTGCGTCACATTAGATTTGATATGGTGAGGCTCAGGCACATTCTGTGAGGAGTGACTCTGGAAAGTCAGTCCACAAAAATGTGTATGGCCCTTACTGCAGTAACACTAAGTGGGTAGCTGCTGTTTGCGTTTTAAAGGACCAAAACGTGTAATGTACAAGATCATTGATAGCACATATATTTTATATTTGTAGGAAACACAATGATAAGCCAGACTGCTTAGTAAGATGTAAGGCTAACACGCCACTTATCTCGGCCCTGATTGTTTTCAGAGCTAGACCCAACGCTTTGATTCAAGTTCATATTTATCCATCGTGGGAAATATGTCAGTACAGATCCAGTTTGTACTTTTTACGCAGTCACTTCTCATCATTATGCTACTGAAGAGGAATTAACCTGCCTGTGTCTTTATGACATACAGTAACTTCCAATCTGAAAGCTTCCCTTGCTGAACATTATTTAACTTAAAGATATAGTAAAACAACCACACTTAAATACAACTTATCTTGATAAGCTGTCAACTTTAAATTAGCCTTCAGCATGAGGCTGAGGTAAAAATCTTTGTTTCTTTTTTTTTCCTTCGTACTGCTTTCTGGATGTGTTAATGTGCTATGATTTCCCAACTCTGTGGCCACTAGCCCCAATAGCCACAACCCAGCTGACTGCTGGTCACCACACCTATAGGAAACACACCCACAGGACATGGTTTATGCCTCAAAATATTGAAAACATTATCCACATCCATGTGTTGGTTTAAACAAATATTTTACCGGCCAATAAAATCCATCAACTTATGTTAAACATTTAGAGGCTTTTGCAACAAAATTGCCAAAGAGCGCCATTACCTTTTCTGTAACTGGTGAAACAAAAAAAGAGAAGGTTTTGCAGCTGTGCTCTGATTTTGCTTTTGCAAGTTTATCTTTTGCTAATATGCAAACTTTCCCCCCGCATCTTTTCTCCTACGTAACGTATAAACAGTGACAATTGCGCCCTCATTCACTCTTGCAGCATTGTCTGGACTTATCTCTCAAAATCTTTGTTTTTGCTAATTCACTTTTCTGTAATATGCAAACTTTTTGTCCGTACAACCTGACTGGCATTTCCAGCCAGGTTTTCATCCACAAAATTTTAAACACTCATAAAACAGGTGAGAACTCATTCCGTTTTATGGCCGACAGGGTAGCAGAAAAGTACACACAGTCACAGAGGCACAGCACGTTAATGTCAATTCTGCCTCTGAAAAATTACATTCATAATCTACTAACTTGCATTGGCATTGTGTGGTAAACGTTATGCTGCGATTATATATTTTATGTATGTCATGTCAAGACAAATTCTCAATGGTAGAAGAATGTTACAATTCCCGCATCCGAACAAAACGTAGCCAACAAACATAAATCAAATGGAAAATACATGTCTTCTCAAACATATTTGGCAAGGGTTTTTACTTGTTCATTTATAACTACTTTACACTTTAAAAAACTTGCATGTTTCAGCTTTAAGGCTAGTATATGAATGGTTTGACACAGTGGAAGGACGTAGACCAGCTGTGGTTCTGATCCAGCCGTTCACTTGTGTGGGTCCAGACAGATCAGTGTGAGGGAGGGTTTGCTGCTGTGAGGCCGCTCCACCTAATCCCAGGCTGCATTACTCAACCAGGCCAGTCAAACAGCACACAGACGCAGGGACTTCCCCTTCCCTCAAAACACGTAGAGGAATACTGTATTGCCTCATGCACCACTGAGGTAATATCATTACTTCAACCAAGTAATGCAAAGACTAACCTGAATATCGTCTTAAGTGTCCAAACCTCATTGTGTGAAAAGTTTATGAAAAGACAAATTTGTCCTAGGAAGTTTAAAAACAAAAACATTTCAATAATTCTTGGACTGTTGAATCTAAATGCATCAAATGGTGCTATTTAACAAAGTGTTCTCTAGTTGTATCATTAGTCTGTGGGGGTTGTCCAACAGAAAGCATTATCTTGACTCCTGCCAAGAGTATCGAATAATGCTTTTAGTCATTTTCATGTTTTCCCCCAATAAATACCAATCAAACTTTCTTGAGGGGAAATCCATCACATGGGTGTGCAGCAGGTCCACAAGGTATTGTCGCTTGCACGCAACTTTAAAATTACTGCTATCAACTGTTACTGGCATTCTTTCAACATCGTCAGGGTGTTGAGGGGTGTCATTTCTAAAAAGCCCAGCACGCTGGGTAACTGGTAATGTTCAAATGTGTTGGAACATGGCTCATAAAATCCACCACCTCTCATCATATGCAGTTCACAGGGGTATAATTGTATGTAAGTGTGGTTCTTTTACTCTATCTTTAGTTAATGTTCAGAAAGAGGTGAGAAGTTGCAGTTTGAACAGAATGTGATATATATAATCCTTTCCATTATGAAATGTGACTCTTAGTGACGCTTTCAGATTAGATGTTACTGTATGTAATAAAGACACAGGCAGGTTAAATCCTCTTCAGTAGCGTAATGAGGAGAAGAGACTGTGTAAAAAGTACAAACTGGATCTGCACTGAGATATTTCCCTCGATGGATAAATATGAACTTGAATCAAAGCGTTGGGTCTATCTCTGAAAACAAACAGGGCCATATATTTCACTTGGAATAACAGAGATCAGCTGTATCAACACTGGTCCTCCTACTGCAGCCAGCCACCTCAAGTGAGAAACCATCGACTCTGAGAACCGTCCTCTGAGTGTATTTGAGCAGACATGAGGCAAAGCAATTCAGCTGAATGGGATATTGAACTAATCAGGGTTCGATACCAAGGACTACAATCTGGGATAATGACCAATCTCAACTCAATACAACTGTCAACCCTCGAAAAATGTTTGGACAAAATAAAAATACCAAATCTACCAACAGCCACAGCTGAAGAGCACTTTATGGGTGTTATGATTTGATGGCAGTGTTATGTTAGCGAGGCCTGCCTAACTTTTCACTCACAAATAATCTGACTGCTGTTTGCACTGGCACAGCTGTTTGCATTGCCTTTGTTCAGCTGTCTGTGCACTCCCTCCCTTTTTCCAGTTTGATAACATAATGCGCTGAGTACGTTTCAAAAGGGTAATAAAATGAGAAGGAACCACTATCTGCTCTCTGATTGAGCAACACCAGATTTAAACACATCCCACGATCCTGGAACATTTTCCCATCCAGTGTTTTTTTTTCTCTCTCTCTAATACATCCTGAAGACATGGAGCGTGCAGCAGAGTTGAAAGGCTCAAAGAATTATTTTCTTTTTAAGGCAAAACCCACCCTCAAAGAGATTCAGATTTGTTGAGCCTTTGATGTTGGACATTTGTCATAGTGACTATAGACTGCAACCATGTCAAAGAGCTGCAATCTGAAAAGCAACAATACTAATTGGTGATGCCTTCGAGAAACACTTTAAAAATTGTGTTGATAAAATGTGTTTGCATATCAAATACATTTGTTGTAACTATAGGAACAACACCAGGAAACATTCATATTGAACATACGTGCAAACGGTTCACTTCCAACACAAATTTACCAACAGTCAACCACTGCCTAATCTTAAACTAGTAATTTTCTTTCAACCATGACCACAATTTACCTTGAACAAGGAGTTGTTGTTTTTTTAACTCAAACCTCACCAAACCGTAAACGTAGTGGTGGCAGATCATAAAACGGTCACATTTTGGAAGATAGTGACATTGGTCAGTGGCACATTCTATAAGCAGCGTCTGTGCATGGCTTTTTACTATAGCTACTCAAACAGTGTAGCTGCTTTTTGCACCTTTTTGCTACCTTAAATTACTAAAAAGTGCACACAAAAAACATAGCAAAAGGGCATTTTTCTCTCGGAAACACAATGATTTTGCAAGACTGCTTAGTATAAAGAGTATCCAACTTTTCACTGTGAGTCAGCAAGATCCTTATCGTTATTATCATTACGTCTCCCCCTCCCCCTTCCCACCCCAACACGCCACTTATCTTGATAAGCTGTCATCTTTCAGTCAGCATCCGGCATAAGGCTGAGGTAAACATGCTAATCTCTGTTTCTTTTTTTTCTTCTTGGTGCTGCGTCCTGCATGTGTTATTGTGCTATGATTTCCCAACTCTGCAGTCACTAGCCTCAATAGCTACAACCCAGCTGACTGCTGATCACCGTACCTATAGGCAACACAGCCCCCAGGACATGGTTTATGCCTCAAAATATAGAAAATATTATCCATAGCCATGTATAAACAAATATTCCACTGGCCAATAAAATGCATCAACTACACTGTTAAACATTCAGTGGGACTTGCAACAAATTTACAGAAGAGCATTACTACATTTTCACTAACTCTGGTACATTATGACAATATGTTGCTGCTTCCCAAGGGTCTATATGCTACTTTCATGAAATACGTAACACTGACAAATGATGTCCTCTTGCCCGTGCTCTCGTTAGGTCTCCAAAGGGTATTTCATTTGTTTTCCCTGCAATGTGTGCTCCTGCCAACTAGTCTAATGCTAATGTTTAGGCACTACAGAAACAATCAATGCTGATTTTCATAAGTAACCTTAACATTTAATGCTTTAGTTGCCTTAACATAACACGTGGGACACAGTAATAGTAACCAGTGTCATACTTTGTACTATCCCCATACGGACTTTGTGCGGCGTAAGAACATCATACTACCTGGATTGGAATAAAATATTGCCAGTGAATCTAACTTTCCTCAAAAACATATTTGGCAGAGGAATTTGTAGTATATAAATGTATTGTGTAGGAGATATGGCTGCTTCAGGTTATGCTTCACTGACAATGAATGGGGGAGATGGAGCTGATGCACAAAAATGGCTTTTTTTTTCAGAGAAGGTCAAATAATTGTGACCCAGCAGATCCACCTTTGACCTCACAAAATCATTGTCATTGTCAAAACTGCTGGGCTTCTGTGTGCCATCAGTGAAGCTGCTGCAGTATATGTTGACTGATGACCTGTCTTGTTTGTAGCTTTGGGAGTGAGTTGTTAATGTACGCACATCTATGCTAAACACATACAGTAAAGAAAGAAGCACAAATACGCAAACTATAGGAGCTGAAACCCTCTTACAAGCAGTATAGCGTGCTTATTCACAGACCTACAGGCTATAGCTGAGGGGGTGGGGGGGCTCTATGTTTTGTTTCAATCATCAAAGCTATTGGGTTTAGGGTCTCCTCTCTCTGCCTATCACTCAGCAACACTCATGGCCACTTGGACCCTGAAATTTTACTCTGGACTGCTGAGAGGAGTGGGCGGTGGGGCTGAAGAAATGTCTCCCTGGCCTTGCTCTGCACTGCCGGGGGTCACTCTGCCATTCTTCTGTTACACAAAAGACTTCTTCAAGTGCCTGTGTGACAATGGCCTTTAGATCACTGGGGCGTAATGATTGCTGCTTAACGTGAATGCACTCGGTATTAATTGAGCCAGAATTAATATGAAGTTTTTAGCGTTTTTTATGAGTTGGCAAGGAAACTTGTTAGTAGTGTCCAATAACCATGACTAAAATGTTCTTGTTGTCCGTCATTAATTT
Source organism: Coreoperca whiteheadi (assembly GCA_011952105.1). Taxonomy (NCBI): domain Eukaryota; kingdom Metazoa; phylum Chordata; class Actinopteri; order Centrarchiformes; family Sinipercidae; genus Coreoperca; species Coreoperca whiteheadi. The sequence goes on from CM022471.1 coordinate 18,970,254, forward strand.
ATGTTTTGCATAGCAGACATTGTTGTGGTGGATGATAGTTAAGACTGGGCAGACTGGTCCCATACTGGGACTCATTCAGAGCCTGTTAATGAGCACAACCTCTCACTTTCAACCCTAAGAGCTAACATAATGTCACTCACAGGCTCCTCATAATGAACGTGCACAAACCACATGTCCACAATAGCAGTGAAGCATGAAGCACAAAGGAATGTCAGATGTGCTGACACAAAAGATCTCCCTTTTTTCTCCTTGATTTACATAATGCATAAAGCACTGAGGGAGATGAGACATTCAAGCATTTGCACACCACATTAAAACGCGTTCAGGGATTTTGATTAGGTCAGAATGAAAAACATTATCAAATAAAAATAATTAAACCAAGATTTGGAGTCTATGGTTTCCAGAAGGTTTTTGTTTAGCCATCATCATAAACAGAGTTAGCTGCGTCTGTCAGTGAATTAAGAAAACACTGGGCTCCTTCTGCTGTGCCGATCTCGATTCACAGATCCTGTGAGACTTGCCAGCGGCTCGCTCTCTTTCAGCACAAGTCGACTTAGCCAGTGACAGACAGGCACCCTTATGTCAAAACACTGTCTTCTGCTGCCAGCCTATAGCCGGCCCCAGACAGCACGCAGCAAGGCACAGTTACACTGTCACACTCAACATCACTAACATATTTATGTATACGGTACATTTGTGTGTATGACACAATATGCAATGTATTAAAAAGACTCATCATTGTAAGGCAACAAGCCCAGTCAACAGACATTTATTCTGATAAATGGTTTCTGAAGCTCCTCCATGCACTTTCCTCCCTCTGATCTACAGCCCTCATCTTTTAGCTTCTCTTTCCATAACTACTTTCACTTAAAAGTGTAACCTACAGGGAGACCTGGTAGAACACCTGGTAGTGTGCACACCCCTTGTACTTACCACAGTGGATGGTTTGAATCCAGCCTGTAGCCCTTTACTGCATGTCATCCTCTCTCTCCACCTTTCCTGTCTGTTGTTGGCTGCACTATCAAAAAAATACAAAAAATACCAAATTGTATCTCTGCATTTTAAAACTTTGAGGCATTCTATTAACATGAACGACCTTGTCATGTTTTGCTGACTGTTATGTTTGCTCATCAGTATCTTCATATGATTCTTTTCTCTGTACCATTTGCTGCTAATTGGAGCAGTTTGCTTTGAGACAAGAGGACAGAACCAGGCAGAGATGCCCGTCTTTTGCAAACCGACACGTCTTCAAAGGGCTGCGAGTCTGCCAAGTATGCAGAGGTATCGTCTTTCTGACCTGAATTCAAAGGGCAAGACTCATTCTCACACTTAAAGTTGATTGGATGTTTAGCTTGACAGTGCTATAAATGAAGAAATAGCAACATGTTTCAAACTTTTAGACACGTTTAAGCATCTATACCTGTAATTCAAGATAAATTAATAGCGCACGATACTTTTTGTTTGTACCTGTGTACTCTGAAAGCAGCCAAATAAATGCAACTTTTTTCCTTGGTGTCTATTTAATTCCCTCTACTGGAATGCTCTGAGGTATAGGAAGAAGGAAATTATGAGCCAGAACATTCCCATTTCTCACTTTTCATGTTGTCTTGGTTGCAGCGCAGTTGTGCACAGTTTCCCTGCCTTTGCGTGATGTAGGAAACAAAATTATATAGCCAACATGCTCAACTGCAGAAACATGGAGGATTTCTTGAGGATAAAGAAGTTGGTCATTTTTGATCTTGCAAAAACTTTAAACAATGAGAGTTGAACTAAAGTTGAATTAAAGAAGACCACATTCCTTTTGAATTAAACTTGTGTATAATTAAATAACTCAAACCTTTGACTTGATTTAGGTTTAGCTCAGCCAGTGAGATTAACCAGAACAAGAAAACAACTGTAGCAAGAGGCAAGCAGCAAGTAATGTAATACTCCAGATAGTCAAACCAGATAGTTATTTGTTATTTTCTCCTACACCAACAAAACAAGCAGCCTTCAGACTACAACCTAATGAACCAAACTGATCATTTAAAAAGCATTACACATTACAGTCTGTATGACACCCACGCATGCATTGCCTACATGCTATTTGTCATCATGCTGTGTGGAAAATATTGCCTCTACTGACAGCTTTATGACTATTTCACACAGCGTTTTGAGAGTCATGGCCAAGAAAAAAAGAGATGGCAATAAAACCCTCCTGTTGCCTATTAAGCTATAGTGAAATGTAACCATACTCAAGTTTACCATTGATCAAGTATCATGGCTCCCATTGTACTGACTGAACAGAAGCATGACATTTTCTTTATCTTCATAAACTGTCTGAAAAATACCTAATTTGTCCACAATACAGGACATGGCAACAACATATATAGTTAAAGTCTGTCAGCTCAAGTTAAAAAAAAAGCAACAGTCAGATGTCAGTACTGCCTCGTCCAAAACTTGGCAGAGACTGCACATTATTAGGTTACAAGTTTGTTTTAATAGCTCACTCCTGTCTGCAGACACAGTATAAAATAAAATGAACAAGTGTTTCTTTATTGGCCTGTTTATCATGTTTGTATATTTAAACCAGATTAGAATTGAATGGACAGTTTTATCAATACATTGGCGAACTGTATCCTGAAAGTAATTGTGCTGGCACTTCAGTGGAGGAATACAAACACACACACTGAGGTGAAGATTAGATGAATGCACCAAAGCATTAGTTAATCCAGTTTAAAGCAGAATCAATGTTTTTATATCAACAATGGCTCCCATGAATACTTGTATATGACTATATGTGACGAACACCCAGATAGTTATCACCTGACTCTGCAGCTTAATGTAAAACTCAGCTCAGCTTAGCATCTTTCAGCTCATTGTTTTGGTTTCTGGCCTGCAGATTACTGTTTGGGTTTGTGGGTTGGTGCATGCTACCTGTCAAGTATCAACGCCAGACAGACAAAGTAGTGACTAGCTGGTAAACATAGTGAAGCATTTAGGAGCTTAAGAGCCAGAATTAGTGAAGGCCAAAAACAGAGCGGGTGAATATACATTCATCAGGTGAACACAAAGATAACTTGAAATGAATGCGAACGTGGCACTACATATGCTGGATTTGTAAATAGGCAACTGTTCACTAACAGTTTCACCATATGAAATTACATTTAGTCATTTTAGCAGATGCTTTTATCCAAAGCGACTTACATGGAACATTCAGAAACCAAACGCGCAGCTTCGGGAGCATTATGGGGTTCAGTATCTTGCTCAAGGATACTTCGACGCATGGCTGGGGGATCGAACCGCCGACCTTCCAATTGGCACTCGACCGTTCTGCCACCAAGCCACAGCCGCCCCTTACCATATAGGCAATAATATGTCAGTGTTGTGTTCACAGCTTGTTTCCCCTGTTCCCAAGTGGCCAAAATGTCAGTTTTTGCAGGTTCAACCATTTGGAAAATACTCTTATTCTCTTTTTTTTTTAACAGTTTGTTAAATATAAATCTAGTTTTAGCAGTCAATTACCTGGAAAAAAAAGATGGAAAACAGGATGGAAACAGTTAGCCTGGCTCTGTGCAAAGGTAACAAAGTCAGCCTACCATCTCTAAAGCTTCAAACGGAAATGTAAAAATGACTGTTTGACAGTCATCTGTGGACAGAGCCTGTGAAGCTGTTTCCCCCTGCTTTATGCTAAGCTAAGCTAATCACCTGCTGGCTCCAGCTTCATATTTAGTGTGCAGACATGAGAGAGGTCTCAATCTTCTCATCTAACTCCTGGCAAGAAAGTGGATAAGCATATATCCCTAAATGTCAAACTATTCCTTTAAAGTTACAATGGATGAGTGTTTCAGTATTGAAAAGCTGGTACAAAGGAAACTGAGGATCCAACACATACAGCAACAGTTAACGCTGTTCCTCCATTACACATGTATATGATGAGTTACATTGTGTGTCAGACCTTTTAAACTAGCAGTACATTCACAATGGGAATAAAAGTAGGCTCATTAGTTTAACATTAACAGGTAGATGACATGCTCCAGTGAAGTGGACCCGTCCAATATTCAGCTTTGCCATGTGTCATGTAAGTGAGCTGTTCCCACATATTTCCATGTTCTCTGTGACTGCTCCACTTCTCCTGCAGAGCGGTCAGACACACGTCTATAAACAAACTGAATATTGTCCTTCCCTTGTTAGTTGACACTGTATAATCTAATTGTCAGTATATTGACTCACTAAATGTTGGTACTGGGTCTAAGCCCAACACTACACATGACAAGAAATTAGTTTATTGTCATATAAAATTAACAGAGTACACTTGGTCTACATTTTAATTAATTACTGTGAGGAAAAGTGTAAAGTAAACATTCTGACAGACTGTCTTCTATTGCATTTAAATCTTACATTGGTCATATTTGTGCTTCCTACCAGCACATACTACTTTTTAATGTCATATCATGGACTTACATCCTGAAACAACATTGTGGCTTTCATTCTGCAAACTTGCAAAAACAACATCAATTCAAACCGCCTCACTCATGAGTGAGAAGATTAAACATGAAAACATATATCAGCATGCGAATGCCTGTTCTATCTCAAGACTCATTCCTGGTGTGTGATCATACATTCTGTACGTGTGTGTGTGGTGGTGGTGGGGGGAGGCAGTGGATTTTGTTTACTTTAAAGGAAAGTGAAATGCAAGGGTCGCCTATATTAAAACTGACAGGCCCATTTGGAAGCAATCATCAAATGTGTCATGGAAAATGCACTATGTCATGGTGCAAGGGACGTCAGGACTGTGCCAGCATCAATATTTTCCTTCAAGGCTGGCAATGAATGTCGTTTTGACTGGGCTTATGTACATCAGGTTCCTCTCGACAAGTCTACAGGTCGTTTTCCGGAGAGTTTGCAATAAGATGAATAACTGTCTCTCTTTCTTTCCTCTGACACACCTATATGATCCAAAGTGTAATGTGATCGACAAACAGGGACAAAAGAAGGGAAGCGTTTTATCAGTGTCACCTCCTCCAGATAGGAAGTTCAGGTAATTAGCTGCACTCACCTCAAGCGAGGGCCAATATCCTGTTTGAAGAGAGCACTGTTCTGACTCACTGATCCCGAGGGCAACACACATAGGCCCTCCCAACATGGGCAAAGGATCTAATCTTCCTGCCTGAGTAGTCTGCATCCTCCCACCTGAGATATTGTCACATTGATCAATAATTTGTGCCACAAGCATTCCTCAGCATTCCAGCTTATTCTTAAATGGACTTTTCCACTGCAGGGACAAATCTAATCAAACACAGATTTGACTCTCCGAAGTGAAACAACTGTGCTATGACATATTACACACTCACACACAAATCGCATAATCACATGATCACATGATCACAAGGGTCAGCTCAATGAGACCTGGTATTGTTCGCCAGGTGTAAACGCTACGCTGGTGAGTAGTAGGCAACTAGCCTAAGCAGGGATAAGCTGATTTGTTTCCCTGACTGCAGCCCGCTGGCCTCCCCTCCCCTCCCCTCAGAGGATCAAACACCTCCCTGGCCATTAAGGATGCGCGAGGACACACACAGACTGATGATCCATTCACAGAGTGCTGATCCAGTCGGCTCTTGTGACGCTGCTGATGTGCATGCTCAAAAGTAAAGCTGTGCAGCTCCCCAGTGTCACTGACATACACACAGCACCACTTTGGGAAGTAAAAAAATGTAAGAAAGACAACTAGAATAAACATGACATAAATGAGTCACCCGCAGCATCACCACAGCAATTAAGCACAGTTTGAACCAATGAAAATCAAAACCCATGGTCTCAACCTAACCCTCTATAATCCAATTTTTACCTAACCTCCACATAGCAGCTGGACTCCCTGTGCGCTAACTGCCTTTGGGTACTTACCACATACACAGTCAGACATCAAAATACCATCACCTCATAGAACGGGCTCTCGAATAAATGTTGAAAATAACAAAGCGACCTCTAACAGTTGAAAATAATATTTATCTGAGCGCCGATTGCTGATACCATCTGTAACACGCTCTGTAAAAGCAGCTCCCATAAACACACCATGTAAACAGTGTGATACTTTTAAATGGGCCGAATACTGAACTACACAGAGACCCTTCCTTTTTCACTTTGTAGTGGTCTGACCACTCATCTCCTCAGATGTGCTTCTTCACCTCACACGCACATAGACTGACTACTATGTAAATGTACTAATTCACTGTATTTCTTTATGCTCGCACATCTCTGGCTTTCCCACCATGATAGTTCAACTATATATAGTTCATCATAGAATTTAGCTGTTGATCGTCATAGCACTACCACAACACCAGACAGATGAGTCGAACAGTACCAGGTCATGATTATATTCCTTTAATCACTTTGTTATAGAGAGGGGCAAACGTGGCAGCGATGGAGTTTTGACTGGAGACGACTTTACTAGATCACTAAATACACTGTATGACTGCTCAGTATGTCTGTAGTGGTCGAAGAAGTACTCAGATCCTTTACTTATGTAAAAGTACCAATACTACATTGTAAAAATATTACATGACAAGTAAAAGTTTTGCATTTGAAATCCTACTTACAGAAGTGTGCCTTTGTAAATCAAAAGTAAACGTAACTGTAGGATTTAAGAAGGAAGTTTGGTGAGTCAGCAGAAAACAATGCTTTTCCCGTTCACATTCACCACAAATTAATGTCCTCTTTCATCCCACACTGGATCATCATAGGTCGGTTTCTCATACAGAAGCCACCCACCCCCCACCCCCAAATCAAGATGGCGAGAGCCAAAATGCGAGGCTTCAAAACGATAGTCTACAAACCAATCGGTGACATCACGGTGTCTACGTCCACTTCTTTTATACAGTCTATGGTCAGTGTATGTGAACTGGAGGTTCCAGGTTTCCACATGTATCTTACCATATCGGACCATGGTTGGCTTCTAAACTAGCTGTGATGTCTCAAAATCACCTCAGACATACACATGTTAAAATTTAAGGTGTGCACAGAGAAGCGTGCCCTCTTCAGCAGATTAATGTGAAAACAGCCTTCTAGTGTTAAACTGTGCACCTCATCCTGCACAGTGAGGGTCAAACATACACATGAAGCAACAATAAGCTGAACACATTTTGAGTGCAGGGGGACTTTAAACTTTCTCCACATTGTCTTCACTTTCAACATTCTCTACTGGAAACAGAAACATGTAGGAGGACACACAAGAAGCCCCAGCTGACCAATCACAGCCCCCGTAGCCCTGACATGTAGGTGCATTTTTGAGGAGGTGTGCTGGCTGACATACACGTCACTTCCGCCGTGGCCGGATGCAGAAGATTAAATCTGCCTTTACTCTGTCACACGGTGCTTTCTTGTTTCTCACTGTTGACTGTCCACAATAGAAGTCCTTGTTGAAGCAACATAGTCGCGTCACTTTTGTCCATAAGAATGAAAGGGGAAGTTATTCTGTGCTCTGGGAGCCAGACAATAATGACATTAAAATAAATGGGATAACATTTAAATAGAGGGCTGGTAGTTGTAAATCTTTTTAGGAGAGAGTGCACCACGGATTTTAGTAAAGGTAGGGGGAAGGGAATGCTCACTAAGCACCTAATCCACCACCGTTAGTGGTCCGAGTCTGAATTCAGGAGGGCTTCAGTGCAGTGCACTGCGATAGGAAGGGTTGCAAAAGGCTGAGGTAATTGGATTGGAATACGGCATTGAGTGTCAGACAACAAAAGATATCCATCTCTCTCATGGTCGTTCAGCTCTTTTGTTGCTGGCTGGAATTTATTTGGTCATTCACTCTACTCTTCCGAGCCCAGCAAGGACAGAAGAACAGGGGCAGCCCACCAGGACTGGATCAGTCTGGTGGTCTCGAATGCGGGCCAGTGGAGTCACAGCGCCTGTGCAGCCGCTGTGTGAGGATGTGTGAACCACGGATCCCCCAAAGCCCAGGGGTCATTTGTGTGATCATTACCATAATCACATTAAGGCTGCAGGAGATTAGCACCATGGCCTCAGAGGAGAAACCCTGTCTGTGCTCCATGACGACTACATACCATGCTTACAGGGAACAGTGAACACGCTGCTTAGATACCTATTAGCTGTACGATAGACGGGCAAACTGGCAGTCAAGTGGAAGAGCTGGATAAACCATCCTTCCTTGGCTTGTCCTTTCAGCAAAATGTAGTTTATACAAAAAAACCAACATGGGACATATATTTTAAAAATGACATGTTTTAAAATTGTGTTTGTACATTATGAGTAAATGTGTAAACACAGGATAATAAACAATTTTTGGTTGATGTTGTGGTGCTGAAATGACATGAATTCATGTCTCGTGGTCTTTTTTTGCCTTGATTGACGTTCAGTACCACCACCACTCTTCCCCCACCCCTGTCAGCATCCAAACACAAGCATCCCCTCTGGGCAGGTCATGGGGGCATGGCAGACGGGATCCCATCACATCCCCCCTCAAACCAATCTACAGTCTCTAGACTCAATTTTGGCTTTTTTCCATCAAGGCAAAAAAGAAAAAAATCTCCCTAGGGTTAAAAACGTCTCCAATTAACCCAAATTACCCAGCGAAAGCATTTCAATAAGGCCTGTAACCTGAGATGTCTATCAGTTCAGCGGCTGAGGTGGGCGGGGAGGAAGCCGTACCTTTCTTCCTGAAGTTCAACCACAGGAAACGTGACATCTGACTATTGACAGCAGTGATTTAAGACGGTGGAAATAACATTTAGAAGCTTCCCTCTTTGAATATACTAATTTTACGCCAATACCTACTACTACTTCGAATAAATAAGGTATTTCAAGACAAATACTTAAAGGGACAGTTCACTCCAAAATCAAAAATACATATTTTGCCTCTTACATGTAGTGCTATTTATCCATCTAGATTGTTTTGGTTTCTCTTTCCCGAAATCATGACCCAGATACTCAAAATAATCCACAGATTTGTTGTTAACAATATGAAACAATTGTTTCAGATAGGATCTATTTTCTTTCTACCAATAGTTCCTACATAAAACTGCTCACAACAAGGTCTGTGGATTATCTTGTGTAAACGACATGATTTCTGGAAAGAGACATTGCTGATGTAACATGTAGTCCCATTAAATAAATAAAAAAACAACTATCTAGATGAATAAATAGCACTACAGGTATTTTGGATTTTGGGGTGAACTGTGCCTTTAAGGACATTGGGGGGTATCCCTGCAGAAGCTACTGGGCATATCTCTGTTTTACTGAGGCATCTAAACTAAAGATAAGATAAGCTATTTGCTTTGCTGCTTCAGTGAAAACAATGAACTATACCATGGTTACTTGTATGGAATCTGACATAAATAGTGAGAAGAATGCCAGACCTTTCTGCTTATCAGGTACAAACGCATACAGGAGAGACATGTGATACCCTCATAAATGGCTATAAAGTGTGATGGTGAAACTTTACATAGTTACTTATTGATACAGTCCTCTCTCTGCAATGCCACAGTTCCCAAATGTGTTTCCTTCATTGTGACCCATTGACTGACCTGTGTAATTGGTCCACACAAATCACTAACCACAGGGGCAGAGGGGGTTCCCATCCTCACATATAAATGTTTGTGTGTGCCAATGTGTGTGTGTGTGTGTGTGTGTGTGTGTGTGTGTTTGTGTGTGTGTGTGAGTAGTCACTGATCCAGTTCACAGATTACCTTCTTGCAAAGGTACACCTGGCTGCAATTGCCCTTCGACACCAAACGGATTATATAAAGGAAATAATACATAAATCTGGTCAACAGGGGTTTCATTCAGACTTATATCCATTGTGACATTATGTTTGGCCATTAACTAGAGGTTGATTGTTTGAAACAGCTTTAGATTGCAAGTCATTTAAAAATGTGTGACATTCCTCAGGCGGGCCTAAAACCTGCAGGTCTGCCACTCTGGGGCACTGTTGTGTGCACTCCTGATAACACCATGTTGTTAGCCTTCACATTCAGTTTATTTGAATTTCAAAAATGAAAGTATTTTTAAACAGAAAAATACACTGAAAACGTGTAGATATTGAGCATTTTTTCCACTACGGAATTCAAAGCTCTTTATCCAAGGCTTGCATTACTTGAGGAAAGATGTCTAACATACCAGACATTTAACTACATGACCTTGATTCAGGCACTGGCCATGATGCAGGCTCATTTTGCAATCCAGATGATTCAGTGTGTTACCTAATGGCACAAATGTAGAGGAGAGTAAAACCAGCTAAACTCGGTCTACCCACCTTTTAGGCAGACATAAATCTTTATGAGATAAAATAATAGTATAAATTGTGGTGAGTATAGTGCGCAGCTAATGCAGGATGTAGAAAGATATGGTCTTTCAAAGAAAGGGAGAGGTATAAATTGATGCTTGTCTGAAAATATAATTCATTTATGTTTAGGTTTGTGGTTGGGATGACTTATGATTATCAATATGACTGCAGGTCATAGTTTATTTCCACTTTCATATTTTCCACCACATCACTGCCAAAAGAGTCCTTACAAGCAATCTTGAGTGTATGATTATTCTCATAATGTGAAGAAGAGAGGCGGGCTCACTGTGAAGCCCGCTCATGAATATGGAGGCTCAGGGCTCCGCAGACACTCCCCTGTTGAACTTGTGTAGCCAGCTCCAGCTCGGGCCAGCAGTCAGTCAGTCAGCAGTGGGCTCGGCTGCCGCATGGCCACTGTGTAGACTTTCCTCAGTAACAAGTTGGAAACTGTCGGGATAGTGAAGAAGAGCAGACGCGCGGAGAGGTCGAGGGCCATACACTACAAGGAAGAGATCTTCTATGAATCGGGAACTTGTGCTCCGCTGATCAAAGTGTTGTTTCCCACTCGTGCATGTTTAAACCAGAGGAGAGCTCTGGTGCCGTGTGTCGGCCAGACGACTAGTACAAACGAGTGGCCACAGCAGTCCGGAGGCATGATTCTGAGACGGGGCTCAGTCGTTGCTGCCTTTTTACTCTGCTTCCTTGCGAAGGTATGTGGATTCATTCGGCGGGCAGGGGCATTCAGTCCAGGGGGTTTGGGTCGCCTTATATATGCACGGCTATGCTAACACTACATGTAACCATCACGCAAACCTGTGTCCAGTTAGCCTGCTGCAAGTGCAAATAATGTGTGTTAACCAACGGAAGACCAGTCCGCTTAGGGCTACAACTTTTTGTTGTTGTTGTTGGTGGGTTTTTTTCTCTCTACACAACCAGGTCAAAGTTTTCCATCGCATTCACTGTTCTGTCTCCAACAGGTGTCAGAGGGATCTGGACAATTCGAGTTGCAAATCTTATCGATGCACAATGTTAACGGAGGGCTGCTGAACGGCATGTGTTGCGATGGCACGCGGAACACGGCGGATAGAAAGTGCACGCGGGATGAGTGCGATACGTTTTTTAAAGTTTGCCTGAAGGAATACCAGTCGAGAGTTTCCGCTGCAGGGCCCTGCAGCTTCGGAATGGGATCTACGCCTGTCCTCGGAGGGAATACCTTTTCTTTCAAGAGCTCTGCCAGGAATGACAAATCCAGGATAGTTTTGCCCTTCAGCTTTGCCTGGCCGGTGAGTTGGAGACTTTGAATTTAAATGAACAAAAACAAAAAAACAAAGAAATTAAAGGAGAAAATGTGAGTTTGCAGGGCAATTCTGTGCAATTACTGTCTGTCCGTCACTCTCACTCCCGAAAAGTGGATAGAAAGCACAACAAACAAAGAAAGAAAGACTTTCTCTTTTGGTAGTTAGCTCTCTGTGAATTATCCTTTTGAGGAAGGACCCCCCCCCCCCGTTTCCTCATAACCTGCGCCAATTAACCAGGTGCAGGTATTTTTCTCCACCAGGCCCGTCTATTCTATCTAAATAGTGTTAGGGTGTTAAAACGTCTTTCCATTAAGATCACACTTAAAAACAACCAATGTGAATAAAAATGAAATATTTCAAGAGAAAGTAAAGACATTTTGGTTTATTCCCCCTTTTTAAAGCTGTATTATCTACAATAAATCAGCTGATTTCTTGAAATGGTCCTCATACATATTTTCCCCTTGTCTGGCCTGATTCAACACACAAAAAAAAAAAAGCTGAGATGAAAAGTTGGGTGAGCTGCATTCTCACAGATTTCCCCTCCTCTGCCCCCCTGGCAGCTGTTGCACAGTACAGTAACTCCAGAGTGAAAACCCACTTTCTGGTTTCCTCAAGTGTCAGCTCTTCTCCATAGAGAAATTAAATGGGCCTGACAGGCCTGTGGGAGTGTTGTAGCTCTGTGAGAGATACGATTTGCCGTGCTGGAGCACATTTCGATGCAGTGAGAAAAGTAGGATTGTGTGCGCAGACTGACCGGCCCCACAGCCTGGCCTGCAAACTCCTCCACTGTGCCTGATGGGTGAAAGGCACAGTCTGCTGGTATGTGTGTGTCCAATTACATCAAGGCTATTTTTACCTCAATCCTGATCTGTTGTAATTTTGAGCATTGTACACAGCGATGGCCTCCAACAGCACGAAGAAGTGGAAGAACTTATTCTCATGTTCTCATATTTTGATGTGCGTTACCTGTGGGGCACAACAGATCATTTAGATTTGTGTTTTCCCTATGATCCGATAGCCAGTCAAAAAATGTTCTCAGCAGGGTTTTATGCAATTTGATATGGTCTGTATTTTTCATTTGCTCTCCACTTAGACACTGGCGCCTTACACCTTTTTTTTTTTTTTTAAAGACAAGGATTTCTGTTTATGCTCACGCTATGGCAAAAACTAAGTTGGCATGAACGCTCTGAGCCAGATTAGTTTCACTTTGTACTGGTTGAAAATCTTTTCTCTTTGATAACAGCACTTGTTGACATTAACATGAAACCTGGTGCCATTTCAAGTTTGAGGACTGTGCTAGCTTTGCTCATTTCTTTTCTGACATTGATGGAATAAAATATATATATGACCTACATTTCCTAGACCTAATGGAGGATGTTCTTGTCATTAAGAACTGTTTTAATACCAACACTAGGGGGTTATATTACTAGTGACACTTGTCGAAAATGACGAAGCATTTCCATTGTGCTGTGCAGTCACTGTATCAATTAAGAAATCTCTCGTTCAGACAAATTAATTTAATACAGCTCTGTTGTAGAAAACAGGACTAGGACCCAGGCTGAGATTTGGGGGAGAAACAGAGCTGCTTGTTAGATTCTCTCATCCTTCACTTCAAGTGCTTTACTTCAGTGCACATTAACAATCGTCAGGTTAGGTATGATATCACTCTTTGTCCTTTTCATCAGTTGATTGGCTGTTGTGGACAGATGGCGGTGTGGCGCAATTGGGTTTTTGGGTACTCCGAGTTCATGAAGCCCCCCGCCCACCAAAAAAAAAAACCCTCTCTTGTGAGCTGCATGAAGTTGGCCTCTTGTCCAGGCCAAGGGCTTTGTTTAAGTCACGCTCAGTTGGACCCCAGGCATTTCATCGCTTTAACCTTGCCACCCACAGTAACTGCTGCACTTACTGAGGCTACACACATGTGCTAGATCAGGTAGAGCAAGAGCCAGGCATCCAGCTGAATTGACATCTTTAACATTAGCACATCGCTTTTTTAGAGCCCTGTATGGATTCACCAATGTCTGCTTCATGCTTTTATTCCACAGAGAAGTGAGGGCCCTCACAGTGTATCAAGCAGGGACAATGGTGTGCCCTCAGTGACTACAGTGAGGATTACAGAGCATAATAGAGGCAGTGCAGCTGTAATGCCAGTGCAGGGCAAGCAACAGGAAGCAGTTGTAGTAAACTCAGCAGTGAAGTTGGCTCTCAGGCAAACTGTGACCTTGCCTCTGTGGCCACCTCAGCATATTTACCAATGTTACACCTATACAAGGAAAGAGAAGACCTTTTTTAATGTTTAGTCAATCCTTTCGCACTTTTATCAGCACTTATCTGCTCACTTGCCAACTAGTTTCTCTCTTGTTTTACATCTCTATTCCCAACTGATCTGGCACCCTAATTCTGCTCCAATCTGACTTCATTATGCCCATATTTAAAAGCACAAAATAAACACAATAACACAATACTGGCATGTCCTCTCAGACCTGAGACATTATGGCACCACTGTGATGGATTTGTTGACAAGTCGGAGCTGTCTGAGAACTGGGATCAGGTGAGTTGCCGAGCAATAGTCAGCTCAGCCTTGAGGGTAAGCACTGCCGGCAGCTGTGGGAGTAATGACATGTTTGTTTTATATAGTGTGCTCTGATGTGGCAGTTAAGTGCAAATTACTCAAGTGAAAGAGGGAAAAGAAACGTGCTGGGTTTTTTTTGTTTTGGTTTTTTTTCCTCTACCTCACCCTGTCTTCTGTTTTAACAAGGGCTTTTTCAGCGTACATGCAGTGTTGTTTCAGTGTGACGTTTATATAATGGCTTCTGATGCATCGCTGCTTATCGGAGTTGTTTAAGTTGTATGAAATGCATGAAAAATGCATTTAATTTGGATCACCTGTGCCCTGTTTTTTTTCCCCTTAATGGTTAGTGACCCTTGCAAAAGACAGATGACTGGCTGCTTGTTTAGTTAAATGGTTGATGTGAATTTCATTCCTGGTCCCGGGTTCATGTTTTGCTCTTGTTTGCAAAATCTGTTTGCCGTGTCTTTTTGTTTTAGTTGGCACAAAGTGAGATTCTTTTGTTGGGGTGAGGTTCTGTTGTATCCTCAGGCTGACGTACCTTTACAGTATATTTAATACGCTGTTGATTGTACAGCAGTCTTTCGCCAACTATTTTGTGATGAAACTCTTTTGGCAAACAATGCATTCCTTCCTTCCCAGTCCATCAGTGCAGCCAGTGGCGTTGAAGGTAATTATGAGAGTTGTCTTTTCATGACTGAGCCGGAGTTTTATCGCCAACAGGGTGTGTTACTTAGCAGTCCCAATCATTGGTTAGATCTCTGTTTGATACTATTGAAGTGATTGACTCAGGGAAGCTGATACAGAAGGTCAACATCCCTTTGACTGGACTGTTGACATTTCCTCTGTGCGGAGTGTAGGCCTACATCAGTTGAATATGTTTGGCCTTGCCTTTAATTTAGACTTTTTGGCTTTTGCCTGTTATTCAGTGAGACATACCTCTTTATTTTGGTAGATTACCTTGTAATGGTACATCAGATAACTCCATTTTCAGTTGAGGGCAGGTTGAGTGGCCCGTGTGTGTGTGTGTGTGTGTGTGTATTGGGAAAATTCCCCTACTGAGAGGATTCAGTAGTGTTCTTTGGCAAGTCACTGTGATTTGAACTGGATGATCTTTATCGCTTATGTTCCTTGTCTTTTGGACAGTGTGTGGTTGGCCAGGAAAGATAAGACATATGGCCATACTTATTGTTCTTGGACGTGTGTGTGTGCGTGTGCTCTGTAGTTCAAAGAGAAGTTGTGAGTTAGCTGGGAGCCTGGGAAAAGTGAACCTGGCAGTGGCAGACGGTTCCAAGCTGATAACCGCTGGGGAGTTATGGAGTGTGAATGAGGAGTCGGGCAGTATCCTTCTTTCTGGAAGCAGTTATTTGGTCTGGAACTAAACAACTCAATAATGGCGAAGCTGCTTGTTAGATCAAGCCACTATGACATTATTGTTTGATTATACCAAGTCTGTAGATCTTTAAGCTGTAGGTTACTTGATGCGAACCCAATGAACAGCAACTTTTAGACAAGTAGATAAACATTGGTATCTAAGGCCACTATATTTTCAGTTTATGTTTTTATGGTGTGGGCCATAATCATGTTTATGTAGTACTAATACGTGATCAGTCTGTGGTGACGATGATCACAGTGCTGCAATAGCTTCCATGTTGAGGCAAGTCCAAATCGTGCAAGATGGGTGTGTTGTCATGATGTTATAGATCTGACTTGAATCAGCCGATAACCCATTAAACTTTATGCCTCTTGACAACAGTTCACCACAAAGTGATTTAATGATTTATTTATTTTCCCCCCCCCCCCCATCAGTCGTGGACAGTGTGAAGTTTCGTTGTGTAGCAGGTGAACCAGGCTTGTTGACGTTTTCGATAGGCAGGTCTCCATTGTTGCTCCTAATGTGTAACTGCCTGTAACCTGATCATGCTGCTCAAATATGCTCAGATTGTTTGAGAGGTCACTGAAGGGTGACGTAAGTCAGTCGTTTTTTCCCCACTTGTGGCTTCTCATTTTAGTCACAATCACCTCAAATAAATGTTGCAATGATGACCAATATTAAACATTTAAAATTTCTACTCACTTCATGTTTTGTTCAGTTATTTTTGCACTTGAGTTCCCGTTTTTAGGATGAGCTCACCACATTTACTGGACTGTCACATATGTGGGATCTGTTGTGGGTGGCCCTCTCAAATGGATTTGCCCCAACCCAAAAATGTTTCAGAAGTCTATGTGGACATGCAGTCGGGAGTGCAGATACTGGAAAGACGCATTCAAGTGCAGGCTGGAAAAATTGACACTAAATCCTTTGCAACAGAGTTCTGGACACATTAGGTGAACACCTAAGCAGTAATGTGATCCTGCCTAATGCTTGAAGAGAAGCCAGAGGAATCTTGTTATTAGTGTTAATATAACTAGCTGTAGGTTGGACCATAGTAGTAGATGATTAGGTCTCACATTACCACTGACTCACTTACCCGAGTTCTGGGTCAAGCGATCGCAGCCAAATGTAAGTCAGTATATACTGTAAAGCCTGTGTTGCTGATGAGCACGACGTTTCAAACAATAGCTGCCCTGGTTGCAGTGAAATACTGGCACAGGATGAGACAAATGTCTCCTGGAAAGTTGAATGGCTGACAAAATAAGACATGAGAAAAAGGTTCAGGAGTGAGTCATACCCTTTTTCTTTCTATGGAAAGTGAACAGGGGGTTTCCTTCAAGCAGGTTTGTTTACCATGAAGTCATCACGGCAAAGAGGGCCATAGCGGCAACGCAGAATTACTGAAATGCCTCCAAGCAATGCTTTTAGGGGCAAGTGTGTGTGAATATAAAAAATAGGTTTTTCTAGTTGATGCTCGAGCACTATAAGTGGGTTACACTTTCTCACAACCGCACACTTTCTCTCTGAGTCTGTCATGCGCGCTCGCAGACACATTGTCCGTTCCTTTATGACTGTGGTACAGGGCAGTGTGAATGTGTAAGCTGATATTGGTGTGAGCGGTACCGACCCTGAATCAGACAAAGCGTTTTTGGGAGTGCTGAAATCAAGACAGCCCCTCAAGAGTGTAGCACTCATTCAGTCTCTCTCGCTCTCTCTCTCCTTCCTTTCTGCCTCCCCATCAGTCACATACACTTGTTTTTTGTTTTTGTTTTTTTTGTCTCTTCATTTTTCTGCGTGTGTTGACTTTGCCTGAAAAGCAGTATCCCTAAGCACTTCAGTCTGGATTGTTCACTGCATTCATAGCACATGGCACTAGAGGTTTACAAATTTGCATGTAAAACATTTTTAAAATCCCATATACATTGCTAAACAGAAGTTACTGTGCACTTTCCCAGATCATTGGAAGTCATCCACTGACTTGTCTCGCCACATTTTATAAACATGTGGAAAAACTGTATTTGGGAAAAACAGTTTCTAAAGAGAGCAAGGTTACCGTGGCTAAGACATATTTGAGGTATCCTTTTCTATGTGCTATTTTTTTATTTTATTTTTTTACTTCTAGTCATTACTTGGGTCTGTCCAGTGCAACCCTGCTATATCTGGCTATTTTGTTGGTCATCCAGCTAGACCAGACCACTGCCCATGTGTCCATCCTGATCGTTGCGACGTAGAGTCCTCTGCACCGCTGCAAGCTAATCCTCTCTTAATCAGATAAACAGGACCATTGTTTTAAGTTAGCAGTTAGCAGCTTTTGTACTAGGCCTCGTTGTAAGCTCACTCAACGAGAGGGAGATGAAACTTCATTGGCAAGGCTGGTGAGGTCATGGGAAAGCGGGAAAGTCAGCAATTTGGATTTTTTTTCCCCCTATTTATTTATTTCTAAGCTTAAAATATTGAAAACAACACATTTATAAGTGGAAAACATGTTCAAAGTATCAAAAATGCATTTTGATATTTCTTAAGGGGGAAAAATTTGCGGGAACCTGGTACAAGTTTGCGTGGTTACCAACAAACAAAAGGCTGTCGGCCATTCTGAGGTTCTCTGCATAGTCAGTAAGTTTTAGGAAACATTTATTACTTGATATTAAATGGTGATGTTTTAAAGTTTTGTTTCGATACAATGTTTGCTTGATTATCCTGCTTTTGGCTAACACTCCTTTTTTATGTCGGTTTTTGTCTTCCTCAGAGGTCCTACACTTTGATAGTGGAAGCCTTGGACTTCAACAATGAAACCATTGGTGAGTATTTGTCCTTGTCTGGCATCTCCATCTTGCCTTCCGCTCTCTTTTCGGTCCCCCCAAGGCAACGTCTGGGAGGATTTGTGTTGAAGGTCAGAAAAGGAAGTTTATTCTTCCTGAACCCCTTGCCCTCTCCCACATGGTCCACTGGGTGTGTGTGTGTGTCTCTGTTAAGAAAGTGTGTTGACAGGTGCCTGTAAGGCGGGAGAGCAGGACAGGGAAGCGAAGGAGAAGCAGAGGGGGGGTGGGGAGCGCAGCGCAGACAGAGAAGGAAGTGTGGTGAGGTACAGGAGGGGAGGAGTACAGAGGGGGGCCTTGCTGCCCCCCTATGAAAATGTTTTCATTTGGCCGGTGACTGATGGCAGGTGCTGCCAGCCAGGGTCGGGGTCACACTGTCTCACTGTCACTGAGGCGTGAAACACAGAGTTCATCCATCTGTCCGCCCAGCCCAGCCCTACGAGCAGCCTCGTCACAACGCAGGGGGCCGAGGCCCCTGAGCAATGCTGTCCATAGGTTAAAGTTACCTCCGGCACAGGTGGGCTGCAGACAGAGCTCAGAGCATGTGCAGTGGAAGACTATTTAGTGTACTGTTCGAAGGCTGTGGGCGTTCTTCCCATGAATGTGGGAAGGACACAGTGGTAACGTGATGAATCTAAATTCTGGTTGCCAGGTTTGGTTTCTGCCGTTACCTGTGCTGGGATTCCTGCTGGTTGGCGGTGGCATGGTGATTCCAGCTAAGGAAGGGCCTTATCCCGTGCTTGTTTATGCAGGTCTGTTCGAGGTCAACAAGGTTTCGGTCTTTTCTGCTGTATTTGCCGCTCCCCAGAGAGCTATTAGGGCATTTGTGTGAAAAGCCCCCTGAATGTACACAGTCAATGCTGGTTAAGCCCCCCTGAGCTCCACCAGGCTAGCTCACAGCTCTGATAGCTACATATGTTCTGATTATCCTAACTACATCCCAACTGACTCCTAATTAAAATTCAAAGCTTGAATTTACTTTTAATTTGAAAGCAATTATTATTTTAAATTCCCACTCCAGAGCACTTTTCTATCGGTGTATATCCAGTGTTTGAGAAAAGTAGTCCCTTTTTTACATCTTAAAAGTTTTGTCTTTCTCTATATAAAATGAATTTGGTGCCCACGCATGAGTTTTCTAAGCTTTATAAAGCATGTCTGATTGATGTTTCGCTCCGAGCTAGGCAGCAGGTAGTAAGGATATGCAACTTCTGACACTGCAGGCCAGCAGTCGGTAGAGAAATGCCACAAAGCTGAGCTCTGGATTCCAGACAACTGCGAAATATTACTGGGCACTGTGATTTCAGTACCCCGCCACAGCACAGTAAATAAATGACAGCAGGCCATCCCCCCACTGCATTGCATCATACTACACAGAGGAGCGATTCACCCAGCGGTCAGCCACCTCTGCTCATGTGAGTGCAGTAAATAACAGCTGTGACATATTTTTCATTCTCTCCCAGGTGGAAGGTTTAGATATCAAGTAGCGAGGGCTACATGTGTGAGTGAATGAGTGGTGTCAATGCACAGGGCTCGTATGTATGTGTACAGTGTAGTGTCTGGAGATTGGGCTGAGAATGTTTGCTCACTTCGAGTGTGTTTGCTCCGTGTGTGACGCTCACTACAGCCCTTGGCACCCAGGTCAGTCCCGTTTGACAGAGCCGTGACCTCTTCATGTTTGACATGAAAATAAGTTTGTTTGTTTTTTTTTAAGGATTGTGCAATCACAACATAGACTGGGCATTTGCTGCCCATCTGAAGTATACAGTAGATAGATATTTGTAAATGTGTGTGGAAAAAGAGTTGACTCAAGACCTTTTTTTTGACTGCTTACAAGAATGTAATGTGAGAAAGGCAGCCTGGAAGAAAGTGCTGATGGCACACTGGCAGGCTTCCCAGCAGTGACTGTGGCATCAGTGTCCTCGTGCTGTAATTTACGGCGGCTGCGGTTCTGTCCTTGCGCAGAGGCAGAGGGCAGCATCTGAGACCAGTAATATCCTCAAGCTGTAAACCTGAGAATCAGAAACCAACCAGGGAGAGTTGGAGAGGGAGCGTGAGAAAAACAGCAGTTAAAGAGTGCTCATTACAGGCAGCCTTTTCCTTTTTTTCCCTGCATTTCCTCCTTCTACTTTTCTTCCTCTCTAGCACACACAGTTGCTTTAATTACATATAATCTGCTATCTAAGAGATCTTCTGCAATTAGTGTCAGAATTTTTGGGGCATTTTTGGGTTCCCACTGTATGATCACGGAGAACATTGCAACCCCAAATGTATAATGTAGGATGCTGCATTCCACTATTATCTCCCTGGCTCTAACATGTGATAAACACATACATAGTTTTGGAAAAAATGTAACTTTTTGTCAAGAATTTTGCCGTCAATGTTGATTGCATCAAAATGTATGTTTTAGGTGCAGATGGGAAGTTGATAGAGAAAGCATCTCATTCCGGCATGATCAACCCCAGCCCGCATTGGCAGAAGCTGACTCACAACGGCCCCGTGGCCCAGTTTGAGTATCAGATCCGGGTCAGCTGTGACGAGCACTATTACGGCTTCGGCTGCAACAAGTTTTGTCGGCCCAGGGATGAGTTCTTCGGGCATTACACATGTGATTACAACGGAAACAAGACCTGTCTGGAAGGCTGGTCCGGACCTGACTGCAACACAGGTAAGCCCTGCTGAAACGGCAGCATGTAGTGATGGGTGACATCACTTGGAAAATGGATCAAGTCAGCAGCTCTAGACAGTCGGATTATTATTTGTGACTATGAATGAGTCTTCTAAAACTAGCAGCCAGACTGTAATCTGTGATTCATGCTGATACACTGTCTGCTGCGTGGTTTGCATTGAATGGGGGACTTTGTTTCTGAACTCTCTCAGCATTTGTCCTCTTTCCTTTTCCATTCAAATAGAGCTTTTCATTGCCTGTATGACCAAGAATAAACTTTTATCCCCAGGAAATCGGCCTGGGCAGTAGTCATTTTCTTGTTAAATATTTTACTGTGTTGTATGTCAGGGCAAGCTTGGTTGTTTGTCAACAAGTGTTTATTCTCACAGGCTGAAATGTCATGGAGAGTAGTAATTGTATCGTTTACTGCTATAATTAAAATGTGCAAAAAAATGTAGCTAAATTTGAATTTCATTACCAGGCATTGATTATTCTTCTATATCTTCTAGCTATATGTCGTCAAGGCTGCAGCACTGAACATGGATCATGTAAGGAGCCAGGAGAATGCAAGTAAGTGATCTACGCTGCTCTGTATGAGTTATTAGTCTGTTATCAATGATTTTACTGCATTTTTACTATGTAAAATGTCAAACATGGTTTGTTCAAGTGCCTTTCCTTATTATGGAGGCTGGTGCCAGAAGCCTGTGGTGTGGATCATTCAGATATGTGGGGATTGTGTCCAAGCACCAGTTCTGTCATGGCATGGCTCTTTCCCTGTACGTGCCTGGTTTTCTGGCCAAGAGACTATCAGTAACCCAGGCTTTAGCAGAGATGCTGGCTGAGCTGCAAATCTCAGCTGGCATCATGAGAAAAGGAGAGGCTCAACTGCCAAGACTCCATGTTGGAAATGTAGCCTATGTGTTTACCGTCTAATGAGGCCAGCGCTATCAGTCAAATCGCGTGTAACTTTCGGATGAGCCTTAAAGTGTATTGTTTGTGTAGCTAATGGCTTCGTAATGCTGTTTATGCACACAGCCAGAGGAAAAGCCAGGCGCAGATGGATATCAGAGCTGGGGCATTGTGTGCAGTAACAGTTGTATCTCATCCTGGAGGAGGCTGTGCACTGCCTGACTCTTCCCACAGCTCAGGCATTGGTTGCTTTCTTAGTTGTCTGATTTGGCCTAAAATCAAGCACAGGGACGATCATGTTTGTTCATTTTCTACCGAAGCTTTGTTGTTTTTCCCAAGCGTTTGACATCATCAGGTTTCTTGTAAGTGCTTGTGTGGCCACTGGCAGAACAAGAGGTTGAATTGCTTTAGTCTCTGCACAGGTGTGGCTATATTTAAAGCTCTGGGTTTAACTCGTTTTTATATGCACTCTGCCAACAAACTCTCCAAGCAAGCTCTACTACTGTAGTCAGTAAGCAGTTTCCCATCGTTGGGCTGTTGCATGGTGTTAAACAACAGCAGTACAAAGCAACATTTACTGCTGGCTAGGGCAGCCTTGTTGTCAATAACGTTATGTCAGCAGAGCCACGGCTAATGACGCTCCGTGGGATTTTCTTTTTGGTCTGGAGTTTTTAATGATACCCTCAGCTTTCATTGTTACTAATAGAGTAATAACAGTGCACCTGTGGGCCAAGGTTGCCACTGTAGAAAACTGGTTTGAAAAGCATCGACTGTTTTCATGTTGAGGGTTAAAAACGTTCTGTGCATCAGCAGTGCTGCACAATGTAATGTCACATTCCCCAGTAATTTGGCTGTGTAATAACTAAATGATTTGGGAACCTGCTGGGGAATCCTGCTCTGCTTCTCATGGAGAGGATTAGCACACTTTTAAGAATAGCCTCTTTAATCACAGAATGAGGTTTACTTAACCACCGCATTTATTTTTACAGTCTGTCCGTTTCTTGGAGCTAATCAGCACGCCGCTCCCCCCGAGGGACACTATATATTTCCTGTCGCTAGGCTCCGCAGCAGCAGCAGCTGTATCGCCACCTTTTAAAGAGTGGACTTATCAGTCAGGCTGGATTGCCATCTTAATTATGGAGGAAGAAAAGGGCCGCATTATCGGTGTAATTATGGACCTGGACATTTCAGTGGTCAGCAAGCTATGTTCCCCTCCTCGGCCTTGGGGCGCAAGCCTGACTCATGGGAACCAGGATGAGCAGCAGTGTAGCAGCCGAGAGGAGGGCTGAACACTCCTCTCTCCCTACTGCCAAGCCACAGGCACGGTGTTGTTAAAGGGAGCGTCTGGCCGCATGCTAATGTTAGCTGTGCTAAAGGTCCCATTGGAACTGTAATTTAGTGTTTTGTTTTTTTCTGTTTGGTAAAATGCTAAATACTCTGTTCCCTGTCCCCAAGTATTGTTTAAAAGCTGTTGCATAAACACCCTGCTACTTAAGATTCATTTGTGGTCTTTTAAGACGCAGCCCAGTTGTGAGGGAAAAATACTGCCTCTTTGTTTTTCATTTGTGCAGCTCCATGCTGTATATGCTAATGTGTAGTTCATTAAGTTCAGATTATCGCTGTATTGCTTGTGAAGGAATTTGGAATGAACAGAAGATTAAGATATTAGCATTTTCAGATACCACAAGGATTATCTGACCTCGCTGTGATTTTATGAATTTGCCTGAACGTTCTGTTTGTGTGTATTTGGGCTGATTTTGTTTTTATGTCCCACTTCTGAGGCTGACAGCATGGCTCTCTGTGTGTCTTGCAGGTGTCTGTATGGCTGGCAGGGCCAGTACTGTGACAAGTGCATCCCCCACCCTGGCTGTGTTCATGGCACCTGTAGAGAGCCCTGGCAGTGCCTGTGCGACACCAACTGGGGCGGCCATCTTTGCGATAAAGGTTAATTCCCTTCTCTGATTTCATTTGCTGTCTCTGTAGGAGCAGCCCGTGTTGTGTCAAAACAAACTAAAGCTGTGTGAAACACTCCTTTCCCAGATCTGAACTACTGTGGCACTCACCAGCCATGCCTGAATGGAGGGACCTGCATCAACACAGGACCTGACAAGTACCAGTGCACATGCGCTGAGGGCTACTCTGGTGCCAACTGTGAGAGAGGTGAGTGTCAGTGATCCTCTGGAAGATAACTTTTAGCTTAGTCTTTTCCCTACTAAGTTATAGTCATCGCTAGCAAGCTTTATAGGGCACCCCACCAATTTCACACAAAGTTCAGTTTACTCGTCTTGAGTACTACTCAGCCTGTGCAAGCAGTTGTTTATTTTCTCCTGTAGCTCTGTAGGGAACTCACAAGTTGCATTATGGGAACCAGTCCTTTAAGATCTTGACTCATAAGAGGCACTAAAAGTCAGAATATCTTGTCCTCAGCTGCTTTGATTTTGACCCTTCACTGTTTAATCTGACTCTAGAAAGTCCTCCAACTTTGTGGAAGTGTACTCCTAAATCACCTTTTTAAAAGGGACAGTTCACCCCAAAATCAAAAATACATATTTTTACTTATTTTAAGATATAATGACACTATATGGCACTTTACTTGTGGTTCTCAAAGTGCCAAAAAAAAGAAACATTTGAAAAACGTACCATGACCTGGTTACTCATGTAGGAAATATCGGTAGAAAGACTATAGTTCCCCCATGAAACTGCTCTCAACAAATCTGTGGATTATCTTGAGTAACCAGGTAGTGATTTCTGTAAAGAGACATAGCTGTTTTTGATTTTGGGGTGAACTGTCCCTTTTAAGGCTACTTAAATCTGGCAAAATCTTATTTTTGGCAAACAAAATAGAGCAAAGCAGCTCCAAGATTCCCAGAACTTTATTTATTTATTTTTAATCTATAAGCCAATCTACATTTGGAACCTGGAATTCAAATACATTATTTAATCTTGTGGGGTCTCAAACTCATTCTTGCAGATATAATAGGGGGGAAGGTTCTGGGCTTGCTGAGCTTACAGACAAAAGGTCAGAGGTGCCTTGAGTTTGTAATTCTAGAAGGTGATAACTCAGCAATAATCTGTTTCCACTCCAGTATGAGTGGCCTTAAAGTCAGGTAATCCACTGGTTTGATCTCCAGCGTCTGGTCGTCCCTTTGCTCCTCAGGCACTCGGGACAGATGGGTGTGGTGCTAAGGTTCAGCTGCTGCGAACACTTACCATGGAGATGATGGTTTTTTCCTCATTAAATCTGAGCCTCGCGGGGTGCTGACAGCTTAACTGCAGAGATGTCAGGAAACTGTGCCCTTTGTAACAGGGGGTCCTCAGACCAGGGGATACGTCAGGCTATTGTAACACAGAAGCCCCAGGGTGCAGCGCTGCACCCTCTCCTCTCCCTCCTCCCCACGGTATACCAAGAACCATCCACTGATCACCTCCAACCACCTAGTTATTCCCAGAGCGAATCATTTATTTTTGATTCATTTGGGACCCACTCGTCCATAAGGATCAAATCCAGGGCAGAGGCGTCCCCTCTTGCCCTCTCGCCAGTCTCTCATCTTTTGCCGCCTCTCAGAAGAAAAATTGCGGGGAGTCGGAGGGAAGTCACGGTGCGTTGGTCAGGTCAACTTAGCATGAAAGATGATTTCCTGGTGGTGTGGTCTGCCGGGCGGGTAATGAGACAGAGATGGGGGGGGGGTTTGAGCGGGCTTTTGGGGCAGGGGAGGAGGAGGGGTAGGCGATGGGTGAGGGAAGGAGTCAACCCCTGGGTTTTTTCTGCTGACAGAGGTCCCGGGCAGAGGAGTGAGGGTTCTATGGACAAGAGTCAGAAGCTGAAATGCATTTTTTGCATCGGATTTGTTTTCTTGCGACTCGTACGGAAAATCTAGATCACATGATGTCACAGAGAAATATTCTCATGGCAGCTACAATAGCAGACAACCTGATATTTAGAGTGATGCTTATCAGCCAAAAAAGGTCAAGTTCATCCAACGCAAGGTACATTTTGTGTCGTAAATTGACAAAAAGAGTATCCAAGGGTGGATTTTTCCTCTTTAAAATGACTCACAAGGGTGTGTGTGACCTGTTTTCAGAAATGTTCTCTCTCGTTGTAGCGGAACATGCCTGCCTGTCCAATCCATGCTCTAATGGAGGGGGCTGTTCAGAAACCAGTCAAGGCTACGAATGTCAGTGTGCGCCAGGCTGGAGCGGCCCCTCCTGCACTATTAGTAAGAGTTCACTCAACCTGCACCCATTAAATGTCAGTACCCTCATAGAAAATATCATGCTGGATAACCAGAATTGACTTCTTCTGCTTAGATGTTGATGACTGCTCTCCAAACCCCTGTAATCATGGGGGTACCTGCCAGGATCTGGTTAACGGTTACAAGTGTCACTGCCCTTCACAATGGACAGGGAAGACATGCCTGATAGGTGAGCCACCCAACCTCTTTTCCTCTTTCCGCCACTTTACGCCTGTCAACTGCACATGCAGATGACGCTAACCCCTTCTCTCCCTCTCTAGATGCCAACGAATGCGATAGCAAGCCTTGTGTCAATGCCAACTCGTGCCGCAACCTGATTGGTGGATACTTCTGCGAGTGCGTCCCTGGTTGGACGGGGCAGAACTGCGATATCAGTGAGTTGAAGGCTGTCAGCTGCAGCTGTGGAACAGGACACCTGTCCAGCTCCTGCCTCGTTTGTTTGTTTGTTTGTTTGTTTAGTTAGTTCAGAACAGGCTGAATCGAAGCTATAACATGAAGGCGTAAAGCAAACAGTTGGATAAGTGAAACATGAATCTGCTGTATCATGATTAGCCTGTGTGTGGCCAAGGCCGTGGTGATTTAGAGGTGGCTCAAAACAATCCCAGGACTAGTTTCACTTGGCAGCAGACAGGATTGCTCAATACTGATTCTGCAGCCACGTTATCCAACTCTTGCAGAGCGTTCTGTAGCTCCGACAATGTTTTTAAAGGCCCCTAGAATGGGAAACATTAAGCACAGACTTGTTTTCAAAGAGAGACTATTTAGTCAAGCTGTTCAGAATTAATCCTCAGATTTTATTTTTTTTTCTTCCCCCGTGCAGATATAAATGACTGCAAAGACCAGTGCCAGAATGGGGGAACTTGCAAGGTACGTGTAGGGTCAAAAACCATATAGCTTTATCTGGTATCGGTGCTTTGTTTGTCAGCTTGTTTGTTTGTTTTATTGTGTCTTTTTGTTGAGGCCCGAGACATTTACAGTGGTTATATAAATAGCTGTTGTAAACTGTTCTCTCCAAACCGACAGTGGAATTGTTGTGGAATTCCTCTCTGAAATCAAATCTGAGAGGAGTGGGTTCAGAGGGGTTTCTAAGGGAGGGACACACAAGTTTCTTGACCACACTAGATTGAATTACCATAAACATTATTGTGTTGAGCCGGTGCCAGGAAAATGTGTTGAAATAATTGCATAGCTGTGATAATGTTCCTCCAAACTTGTCGCGCTCGTCATTCTGTTCACTGGTTTGACAGTTATTGTTTGGACCCCACCCTGTCAAAGCAGTTGATCAAATGTGTGGCTGCATGAGGTTAACCCTGGTTTCTCTCTCTCAGGACTTGGTAAACGGCTATCGTTGCATGTGTACCCCTGGGTTCGCCGGCGAGCATTGTGAGAGGGATATCGACGAGTGTGCAAGCTCGCCGTGCCTGAATGGCGGACGCTGTCAGGACGAAGTGCACGGCTTCCAGTGCCTGTGTCTGGCTGGCTTTTCCGGAAATCTCTGCCAGGTGAGACACAACTCCCACCACTATCACAATCCCATCCATGCATCTAGCTAGCATGTTAAGCCCCCTTACTGCCAGTATTGCTGTATCTTTGGGTACGTTGTAAAGTTTTCCTGCCCCACCCTCTTAAATGGCTGTTGTTCCACAGTCCTCCTTTTTAAAAGGGAGTGCTTTGTTGAAGCTGCTCCTGGCTACAGCGGGATACATTCCTCAGTGCTGAAGCCCAGACTCAGAGGACGGCTCCTATGTCTCTGCCTTGTTTTTCCCCTTCCTCCAAGTGCTGTGTGTGTATTGTTTCCTGGCACAGCCTGTAGGGAGGATGCTGTGGGTTTTGCTCTGTTTAGTGTAGCAGAAACTATGTCAGCTATCAGGTTCACCATTCTCTATTCAATACCTTTCTGCCCTAGCTGGATATCGATTACTGCTCTCCCAACCCGTGTCAGAACGGAGCGCCCTGCTTCAACCTGGCCACAGACTATTACTGCGCTTGCCCGGAGGACTACGAGGGCAAAAACTGCTCTCATCTCAAAGACCATTGTCGCACCACCACGTGTAAAGGTATGCCTCCTGCCTGCAATAACCACAAGATTTTTGCTCTTTGTTTTTTTTCCAGAACGTTTTTGTAAGCTGATCTTCATAGCGTGGTGTAATAAAAATGCTGAATAAGGCCAGGTCTTCGCCATTTGCCTGAACACTTTGGCCACATTTTTCCCATGAGGGCAATACATATATTTTAGTTTCATGCACTGAAATTTCTTGGCCAAGGTGAGCAGGTTTTTTTGTGAATTTTTTTGTTTTTGTTTTAGTGCAGCTCCCTTGATGAATGCCCCCCTCCATCTCCTCAGCAAAGCTTTTCCAGTGATTCTCCCCTCCTCTGAGTTCCTTGAAAATCTGGCAAAAGGCTGATAGCACTGTGTGTGTTCTTGGTAATGACTTGGTGGGCTACCTCTTCTTTTTCCTCCTCAATGAATGTGCACATTTTTCTGTGTGCGTGTGTAATTGAGTGAGTGGACCAACCACGGAGTCAGATACCAGGCAGTGAGATTCTCTCTACTTTTGGCAAGAATTAAGTGATTACAGGGGAGCAAATTCACCCTGCTCTCCTAACCTGATCAGACAGGTGTAAAGGAAGGGATTTCAGTGCAGAGTGAAAAAGATCACTCTGAATTGCTTATCAAAGCATAACAGCTTATCGCTGTTCTTTTTATCATTCTATATTTTATGTGATACTGTTTTTCTCAGGGGATGGGAGTTTTTAACTTGTTTGCATTATTATCTGTAAAGGCCTGTGGAACGAGCGTTTGTTCAAACGGGGTTCGTCAGTTGTCTCTTCTCTCCGCAGTGATTGACAGCTGCACAGTCGCTGTAGCGTCCAACAGCACGCCGGGAGGAGAGCGCTACATTTCGTCAAATGTGTGTGGACCTCACGGCCGCTGCCGGAGTCAGGCTGGGGGCCAGTTCAGCTGCGAGTGCCAGGAGGGCTTCAGAGGCACCTACTGCCACGAGAGTAAGACCACATACCACACACTAGGGCTGCACAATTAATCGAAATATTATCAAACTGACAATATGGCCAGGTGCCATATCCAAATCGCAGAAGCTGCAGTTTTTTGATAAAGGCAAAATGTGTTAGAAAACAGCATTCTAATGAAGCGCTGCAGAGATGCCCTGGCCTGCAAATCTTGTTCTCCAGGTGTAAGAAAACATGTTTGTTTGGTACAGACACCAACAAATGTCAAATCATAATTTTAATAGTTACACAATACAGCATACATAGTGATTGCTCAACATATACTAATGTACTATATATAACATATACTAATACATATGCTCAACTAATTGTGATATATCAGATTGGCTTCTGCCAAAAACTAAAACGTTCTTAATCTCACATTTTTCTTCTTTCATTTAAAACATTTCAGACATCAACGACTGCGAGAGTAACCCATGCCGCAATGGAGGCACCTGCATCGACAAAGTCAGCGTGTACCAGTGCATCTGTGGCGATGGTTGGGAGGGTGACCACTGCGAGATCAGTGAGTAGGACTGCTTGTCAAAGCGCCTCAAACCAAACCCACACCTCCCTCACGGGACTGTTCAACCCATGCTTCAACATAAAATGTCTGTTTGATGGGTTTGACATAAATCGCACTCCTATCTAATTGCCTCCACCAGATATCGATGACTGCAGCACCAACCCCTGTCATAATGGAGGGACATGTCGAGACCTGGTGACTGATTTCTTCTGCGAGTGCATGAATGGCTGGAAGGGAAAGACGTGCCACTCCCGTAAGAGCCCTTGTTTTTTTTTTTCACGCCCATGTAGTTTGTCTGTGCAGGCTCGTGGTATGTGCTTATGGCTGTATATAATTACACAATCTTCTATACAGTCATGCATGTATTTATTCACACTCATGTGAGTGCATAGTTTAACCAACCCTAAGATTTTAAATTCTCCCTCCAGGCGAAAGTCAGTGCGATGAAGCCACATGCAACAATGGCGGCACCTGCCACGACGAGGGCAACACATTCCAGTGCAAGTGTTCCCCAGGGTGGGAGGGTACGACGTGTAACATAGGTGAGACACACGGTCACGACGGTTAGGTTTAATGTTTCATATTTATACATGTGCACACATACACACACAAAAGATGGCTTTGTGGGAGAGCTCTGTCTTGTCTCAGATATTAATCAGATTTGTCAGATCTGCAAGTTCCACAAACAGTTTTTATCCGTTCACTCTGTCAACGCTCCCTCCCTTCCCATCTCCCTCCATGCCCATTTCTCCCTGTCCTGTGAGGGTTGACAGATATCCGCCTAAAATCCCTGATTGCACTGACAATACACTTCAAAGTTGTGGAATGCAGATTCCCTCAGAAAACGGAAACCAGAACGAAAAAAGCCAAACAAACAGCAGTCCCCTGTGACTGTTTTTAAGGTTTATGAGCGCTGAGTTTACTGATAATTGTCCTAAGTTGGGGAAGCGGGGGGAAACTCACTGACAAAACTACTAATTTATTTCTCTGTCTCTCTCAGCCAAAAACTCAAGTTGTCTTCCAAACCCGTGTGAGAATGGAGGTACCTGTGTGGTGACTGGGGAGTCGTTTACTTGCGTCTGCAAGGAAGGCTGGGAGGGTCCCACGTGCACCCAGAGTAAGTGCTCTTTAAAGGGGAACGGTGGATGGGATGGGGTGGAGTGTTATTGTTATTAAATGACCTCCTGCTGAAGTCCTCCAACTGATTAAATCGGACTCTCCCATCTCCTCTTGATCTGTACCTTTTTTTAATCTTTTTTTTTTTTGTTAAACAAAAACACAAAATCTCTTTCCTTTCTCCCTGGCTGCTGCCGGCCATGTGAGAAGAAAGACGAGGAGGGAGAAAGGGGCTCAGGAAAGTGGAGACAGATGTTTCTCCCCCCCCACACCCCTCAACGCTCCTCGTCCTACACACACCACTCTCTCCCTTCTTGTCGTTGCATTCCTGTCCAAACAGTGACATGTCGGCTTGTTCTACATCCCTCCACCATTTCCCTGGCTTCCCTGTATGCATGTACTCCAAAACATAAATTCCCCGACTTTAGTAAAGGAGGGAGAAACAGCCGGGCTGGGAATCTGGGTGTGACGGTGGCGGCAGTGGTGGGGGGGGGAAGCTGGACCTATTTTATTTTATGTTTTTGAGGGTGAGAGTCAACATGGCCGTTTGCTCCGTGTTGTTAATAAGGCGGAGTAATCAGGCGGTGCAGAGTCCAGGCCCGAGCGGCCCAAAACGCCTCTGCACACGCGAGCTCAGACATGCTCTTTGCTGTCATGTGCGCTAAACATTTAAACATGAATGAGGGAAAAAATCAACAAAAAAAACAACGCACTGACTACTGTCTCTCCCTCTTTTTTTTTTTTTTTTTTTCTCTTTCAGATACCAACGACTGCAGTCCCCACCCATGGTAAGTGTAAACATTTCCTGCAGATTTTGACAGATGTAAACAGGGTGCTCCTCCTGTATCGTAGTTTCTCACCTGCAGGCTTTCTCTCTCGCTGTCTCTCTGCTGAGAATGAGGCATACACCCATCCCTGTCATTCCTGGGATGCAATCAGCTAACCCTCTTTGTGAACTCCCAACAGGTGCAAGTCTTAGTTAACCACATACCACTGGAGCTCACTCCCAAACCCATGCACACTTATATAATAAAAAGAACAAGTTTGATTGCTTTAATTGCCTTTAAGAAATGATGATTATATGCAGACTGGTGAGAAAATTCCAGCCTGAAATGTGGATAGATGTCTGTCTGTTAAAGAAGCCTGTATCCTGAGATACAAACTGAAGTTTGTACCCAACCCCCCCCCCCTTTTTTTTTTTTTTTCTCTGCAGCTACAATAGTGGAACCTGTGTTGACGGGGATAACTGGTACCGATGCGAGTGCGCCCCAGGCTTCGCTGGTCCAGACTGTCGGATCAGTGAGTATTAACCCTGCCTCTCACTCCTCCCTGATCTCGGTTTGAACCATAAGTTAAGAGTGGTGCCCGGGCTGCCGGGCCATCACAGTCACTCCAAATGGAAGGTCTAGCCAGCCAATTATCTGCACATTGGGCTGCAGGCCAGGCAGAGCCATTTTGGTGTCACTCCACCATGCCCTGCTGCTGTCCCCGAGGGAAACTGGCTTAGCAGGCCAACAGCTAATCAGCCATGCTCTCTGACACTGATTACACAGATTGTTTTCCCTCTTAAAGGCTTTCAGATGGCCACATTCTTTCCCATTGCAAACCCTTTGTTCTGTTAAGTCCAGCCTTTAGCTTCTGCATACCTGCTAATGATGCTGCCTTTAATAAAGCTGCATGGGGCAAAAATGTCCAGGGTTGATTTAAAGCATGTTTTTTTTGTTTTTTATTAACTAGTGTGCATGTGGATGTACTGTTCAAATGACACGTGACCTCAGCCTAGGAATTAGATTTGTGTGCAGTCTGGATGTGCTTTTTATTCCAAAAGGGAGCCATTTCTTACCTCTCGCTCTTCTCCTCTGTGACAGATATTAATGAGTGCCAGTCCTCTCCATGTGCCTTTGGCTCCACCTGTGTGGATGAGATCAATGGATATCGTTGCCTGTGTCCACCAGACAGGACTGGACCCCACTGTCAAGAAGGTATAAGTCTTCACTAGATGATGAAAGGACAAATCCACATAACAAACACACTTTCTCTGGTATATTTCTAATACTGTGGTTGTATTTAACACAGTCACAAGAAAACCTTGCTCTGTTAATGGACACATGACCCCTGATGGAGTCAAATGGGAGGATGACTGCAACACTTGCCACTGTTCCAATGGGAAGGTTGTATGCACAAAGGTATGTCCAGTCTTCCTATGCACTAAATGTTGAAGAAATGTGAAAGTGAAGGGTTTATGATGGCTCTGTACATCTGGGAAGCACATGCTGTTATTGTTTACCAATAGACGAAGGGCTGTGGAGAATAACCATGCAATAAATAGTTATAGACTGAAAGGTTGCTTGGGTGGTGGAAGACTATCTTCTGAGATCCCAGGTAGGGCCATGTCGGGCTACAACAACACTTAGTGTCACAGGATGGAGTTGGCTTGGGAGTCTCAAATTTTATACAGATGATGCAATTTGTTTTGAAAAGAAAAACAATGGCACTGTTAGAAATAGGTGTCTCCCAGAGTCACACTGGCTGAAGATTGGGTAAAATACAGTAGAGGCCTGAAGTGGTGCTATCATTATCATGCTCGTCCAACCACCAGATGAACAATGGTGCATCACTGATACTGCTCCCCTCAGGAAGAGAATGCATCATGGGGTGAAAATGATCTAGAGCTGTAAAGCACAGGCTACCGTGTTAAACATAGTCTGATATGGGAACACAATTATGTGGTTTTTACCGTACTTTTGCTAACAGTAGCTCATGTGTTTCATGCAGATTACAGAAGCATATCCCTTGACATGCAATGGAGAGAAGGGAATCTTTACAGAGCGACTATTATTCTTGACTGGGGAACACTGGTGTTCAGTGATACAGACCCATTTCAGTTGGTACCATAATAGTATTACCAGTCAAATGCCAAAATCTGGCATCGGATGTCTGGGCAGATTCCTAATCTTTTTTGCTTATTCTATGACCCGATCACATCTGATTTTTAGATCAAAATGTTGCCAGACCACTTTGCCTATGCTAAGTTCTTGTGTGGTTGCTTGGAGCTGTATACAAACCTTAGCATGCTAACATGCTGCTGTTTTGCGGGTATGTTTACCATCTTAGTTTAGCATTTTAGCATGTTAGTTTTGCAGGTATTTCTTCATAAACCAAAATATGGGATAAATTGAATTTGACCTTTTTGGTGGCAGTAGTCAGGAGATAACTACAAAGTAATTCTATCTTTTGGGGAAACCAACTGCATTTGGTGCCAAAATCATTAGTTTTAATATTTTTGAATAGCCTGTGCTATGGACACAATTATTTAATCATGAACAAGACTAAGAGCCTCCAGCCACACTAGCAGCTCTATAGGCTGTACTTGGGCACAGTGGCGCTTTGAGCTAAATGCCAATGTCAGCATGCTCTTGTGCTCCTAATGACATTGCTAACATGCTGATGTTTCCCAGGTCTTCCATGCATGTTAGCATGCTAACATTTGCTAATTAGCACAAAACAAGAAGTACAGCTGAGGCTGATGGGAATGTCATTGGTTTAGCGGGTTTTTTTGGTCATTAAGTGACATTTTGATCTGCCAAATGAAAATTCACCATCATGATGGGGACATGAATGTGTGTACCCAATGTCATGGCAACCCATCAAATAATCAGCCATAGTCCTGTTCATATTTGTTTAATTTAATGAAAAGTCTTTGACATTATCTCAACAGTTTCCGCTGTCATGTTTTGCTCTCCAGATGTGGTGTGGCCCTACGTCATGCCACCTAGGTGCCAAAGGTCGAGGCGGGTGTCCTTCAGGCCAGACCTGCATCCCCATCAGGGAGGGCCACTGCTTTGTGAAGCCCTGCCTTGGCTTCGGAGAGTGCTGGCGCTCCAACCCTCCCCCGCCTCCCAACAAATGCCACCCCAGCTCCAGTTACCAGGACAACAGCTGCGCCAACATCACCTTCACCTTCAACAAGGAGACCATGTCTCGAGTAAGTTACCTAGGGAAGGAGAGATTGAATTCAAGTGTTTCGGGGTCATTTTTCATGCCTCTTCTCCACCGCCACTCTTAAATGAATGAGAGCAGCAAACTGTGAAAGATCAAGTTTGTGCTCAACCATCCCTCCTGGGGAAAAAGGATTTCCAGTCTAAGACGCCTGAACAATTCAGTTATGTATTTAAATGTGCTCCAGGAAGAAAAAACGTTGGATATTTCTCTCTTCTCTCCCTGTTTTTTGTTGACCGCCTCTAAGTTTTGGTGTTCCTGAGAATCAGGCATTCACGACTTTGCGACTCATGCCAATCCCCTCTTAACCCGACCGCACTGCAAGATTAATTTCAGGATCAGATGGATTTAAGCTAAACAGGACCACTGGCGACTCTGTCACCACATAGGCTCATCACTCGCCAGTTGCCTAACAAGCATGACAGCAGATAGTGACAAGCGTATGAGCCTGTGGTCTTTTAATCTAAATGAGGTGGATCCCAACCAGATAGCATGTTGAACCTACTGCCAAAAGGTTTTTCTTCTTGATTGCCCTCTATTTTTCCATGTGCGTTAACATTTGCTTAATTTCTTCTTTGTGTCCAGAGCTTGACTGTGGAGGATGTGTGTAAGCAGCTGAGGCGCTTGTACATAGTGAAGAATTTCTCCATGGAGCATTCTGTATCCATAACCTGTGACCCCTCATTCTCAGCCAGCAACGAGATCCACGTCTGCATCGTAAGTACCTCCTCCCACTCCTAGTCTGCCATATGTTTGTCTGCCTCTATTAATGCATACTCAAAGGAAATCCTCTTTGATTTATAGCCTGCAGCATGCATTTTTAGCATTTAGATATGTGGTAGATTTAGGTTTGGTTGTTTTGTGTCCGTTGACCGCAAGTAAACGCGGTCAACTGATTTCAAACCTCACTTTTTTTCTTGTCCATTCTAGTCTACTGAGGACCATCGCTTGGACCGGAGCCCCATTAAAGAAATCACAGACAGGATTATTGACCTGGTTAGCAAACGCAATGGGAACAACACCATCATCACTGCCATCGCAGAGGTGCGCGTGCCAAGCCCCAGCAAAACTGGTATGAACCACCTTCAAACTCTGGTTTTTACCTGGAAATTCTCCTGACTTGCACACACTTGCATGTGTGGAAATCGGTGGGAGGACATTATAAAAAAAAAAAGAAGAGGAAAAAAATGTAACTTTTCTTTTTTTTTTTTTATAAGATGAGAGCCAAGCCCCGAATATGACAGCAATGCCGAATACCAAAGAAAAACGTGCATGTGTGAGAAATAATTCCTAATCCTCCCACATAACTCAGGCCGTCCAGGTCTGCCATCTCATGACAGTTGTAATGGCGCTTAAAAAGAATCTAGCCAGGATTTCGATGGAAAGAGCAGAACTGCTTGGCTACGCGGTTTTAGATTGGCTCGTACTGTGACTAGTGAGACTTATGCATGTGTCCACCATTCATCAACACAGTGACAGCAGACTGCCGCCACGGCCAAATAAAAGCAGCCTCCTCCCTTGTGCAGGGCTCAGAGGTCAGGGTTGCACTGGTGCATGCTAATGATTAGTAGAAATATAATAATCTTTTGTGTCTTTTAACAGGGACTTAATCATTTTGTATATGTGGTATCTCTTTGACCTTTCATTGTCCTTTCTTCCCTCAGACTACCTAGTGCCCCTCCTCAGCTCTATCTTCATAGTCATCTGGGTCCTCTTGCTTGTCTCCATTTTGCTGTGGTGCATGCGTCGCCGGCGGAAACAGAGCAACCACAATGGGACGCCGGCCGCTGGCTCCGAGGACAACACGACCAACAACGTGCGGGAGCAGCTAAACCAGATCAAGAACCCTATAGAGAAGCATGTGGGCCTTACGGTGGCCATCAAAGACTACGAAAACAAGAACTCCATCATTGCCAAAATAAGGACAAATCATCCAGAGGGGGATGAGGACGACAAGGAGAGGCACTTACAGAAGGGCCGCTTTGCCAAACAGCCAGCATACACACTGGTGGAGAGGGATGAGAAGACGCCCATCTCCAATCCCAACTCCACATCCAAAAATCCTAATTGGACTAACAAACAGGACAACAGAGACTTGGAGACAGCAAACAGCATAAACAGGATGGACTACATTGTATAGCAGACAGCTGTGTTGCTGTGCAACCAAGCCTTATGCCTTCACACCCCGGAGGTGGGTGAAACGGGGAAGCTTTGGCATGAGTAGTTAGTAAACTGTCGTGTCAGTCGTGACCCCACAGTATTTTCAGATATTCCCCGTGTTAATTTAAGTTTTGACAAGCTGGCTTACACTGGCAGTGACAGTTGCTTTGGTTGGCTGGAAACACAAGGCACTGGTATACATTTCACTGTAGAACTAGTTGCAAAAGTGTCCTCCTCTGCATTTCATTTCACTTTTCTTTTCCTCTTCTTGTTTTTATTTAGTGGACACATGTAAGGGGCTCCTGGTGTAATTGTTGTACAATGACTAAAACTACCCGACATGTTCAGCACTAGAGCTAATCATTTTTAGTATGTTTGAAATCTTTCTAGTTCAGTTTGGAGAAAGTGCCTTTTCAGCTTTAGACTTCAGCAACTGTCAAATGAGAAAAAAGATCAACTTTATTATTTATTTTTATTTTGGGGTGGGGGGGAGGGGGAAGTAAGGGTTCAATGTCAGCAGTTGCTGCCAATATGAAGAATTTATGTGTCAATTTAGAACATGTAGATATGTAAATTTTTTTATTAATCATTGTGTATATTTGATTTATTAACTTAATAATCAAGAGCCTTAAGATATCATTCCTTTTTATTTATATGTTCTGTCTAGTTTGAAGGTTTTTGATAGCTGTGGAAGCCTACCATTTCTTTCAATTACTTTTTTTTTCCTCCAACGCATTCTATAAAAACCAAATTTCAAAGAAGACAAAGGATGGGCGCTCTTCGCCTTAAATAAACTTTTTTTTGTTGTTGTTTTTTCCACACATTTGACATTTCATTATTTGTTGCCAGGACCTTGATTGAAGGCAAGTGAGGTTAGGACAACAAAAGATCACCGCTGCTACGAGGGACGGACATTGTGGCAGACATATTGCTTGCCACTAATGGATTAATACTTAAGGGAACAAAAATCCTTCAGCAGCTTCAGTTTAACCCATTGACACATTTCAAAGGCTGTTAAAATCCACCAACTTGCAAGGCAAGTCACGTCAATATGACACACCAGAATTCCCATCTGCTTTAGTCAGCGTAATATCATAAGCTAGACCGTGAGTACTTGAACAGTAGGGGGGCAATGGGAACACTGTAGAATCGGATGAAATACACTGCCTTGCTCGGCAAGACTGCTTTGTTTCTGCGCACATTTGTTTCTTTTTAAAAATGAGGCTCTTAAAGACAAACATGTTTTATCTCATTTGTTAACCCTTTGAGATCATGGCAACATTTTGTCCTATTTTTGACTTTGTGTTATGAACTTGAGAATTGTGTTGATCTGGCAATATATTTTTGAAAGTCATATTTATTAAATATTTTGTATGAAAAGAGAATTAAAGTTGTCTTTGTTCTGGAGAGCGAGTGACGAGTCAGTCTGTGATGCATCAAGCCAAACATGTCGGAGCATATGAAAGGTTTTTCATGCACATGGCGTGGGAACTGCTGCTGGAGAGACATCATAGACTTGAGCATAGTTTCTGTCCAAATGTGTTTACAGCTAATTATGTTGTAGCAAGCCGTCCTTGTATTAAGTCAATCCTGGATACAAAAATACCCTCGCTCCTCATGATCCTCAGACAATGTTGCCCTTGTTGGTCTGGTTTAAGTAGCAGGCTTGACTAAAACCTTTCAAATTAGCATGCCTGAGAAGCCTACGTTGTAGAGTTGAACTGGTTTTAAGAATTACTCCTCTGCAGGAGTTAAAGGATGAAAGATGGGGCAAGAGATTATCCACACCTCTTGAAAATGACCTCAAACATATTAGGACTTAAAACAGTAGTCGGTTTCACTAATCCACCATATTGTCTCTGTCTTGATAACAGACTTGGGTTCTGCTAGTGACTCATCTCAGGTTATACCCATTAATACTGAGAGAATGGGAACAGAGAAGCCTTGGTTTATTAGTAACATCGCTGTTGTTGGACAGACTTTCTCACTGTCAAACTGCCATGAGAATCAGCCAGTCTGGACCGCGTCTGAGAAAAACAATAGGCAGAAATCTACATGTTATTTCATGCTGGCTGCTTCCCGAAAATTATCATCCTATTTGCCTATTTCCACAAAGATTCAGAGAGATTTCTTTTTCCCTGGGGAAAAAACACATTTATTTATATCATAAAATGTCTTTCCAGTAAGATAAAAATAACTCAGGAGTAATGTATTCAGGCACATTTATGTCAAGTGGAACATCTTGGGCTTTTCAGGGGTATGGAGTGACATTTGGCCCCTTGTTGCCCCATGCTCGCTCTGAGCCAGGGCCAACTGAGTGATATGAACAGATCTGACGTGTTGGGGCGATGACAGCATCTATGTTTTAACCTGTGATACTGTAGACGTCCTGCTATTTCCAAAAAAACCCCACTAATATTTCAATATTGCTCATACACCCACACATATTTGGTTCAAGTTCAATATAAAGTTGCATAATACCCTCAAATTTAAAGATACATTTCAGGTGCTTAGCAACTAAGTATTGAGCAAATTTTTTTGTAATCTAGCTACAAAAATAAACATTTTTGAGAATGAGGTGATGAAATAAATCTGGAAACAGCAATCAATCACACCAGAGCTTCAGCGGGGAAACTGGACAGTTTTCAGACACTTAGGAGCCAGTATTTCAGACTAAAAGCCATGACGTACTGCATGGCTCCTGCCTGTCTGAAATCCCCAATCTTTAACACAAAACCAAATCTAAACTCCAATTAAAGGTTTTTGACTTTCATTTGCGAGCCTCTCTTGACCACCACTACTTATGGGTGGAGGATAAATCTGTTTCAAGTATTTGACAAAGCGTAACTCAAACGCTCTTGTATCAATTGCCATAATATGTTCAGCATTTGATGTGTGTGTGTGTGTGTGCGTGTGTGTGTGTGTGTGTGTGTGTGTGCGCGCACGCACTGCATGTATGGCACTTGTGAAAAGAATGGATATTGTAGTAAAATGTGACGTGTACAAATGCATATCATCTGACGAGACTGCATGGGGTAAACATGTAGCCTGACACAATATCATCTCTATCTGTGGCGTCAGGCATCTTAGGTCCCTAGACCCCTTAGGACCTCTTCAGTCGTCGTAATCTAGAGCTTCTGGGCACATTTTCACTCCCCTCCTCTCCGAGTGTGGATCTGGAACTAATAGAGGAGGCTGAGGATGCAGGCTTGACAGATAGGCCCCTCAGACTTGCGGCCAGCCTGTTTTGGTTTGTCTGTGCCGTGTTATTGCTTGTGAGGGGGAGCCTCTGGGCCCGTTTCCCTAGAGTAAGCAGCTCTACTTCCAGTGTGGTTTTCTTGCACTCAGAGACTGGGAAAGCCTCGCACTCTGCCTTGGCTTCCACTGGAGGAAGGGGCGGCAGAGGAAGGAGGTCATGCTTGGATGTTTGTGTGGATCGAGTTTGCATTGTGGCTGGAGGTCTTCCAAGGCATGTCCTCTTGGCCCTCTGTGGGTGAGGGTCTTCCCCTGCATCGCTCGGCTTGCACCTCTTGCTTGTCTCCTGACTGATTTCATGTTGGCAGAAAGCTATTGAGGCCCCATTTGGGTTGATGCTGTCTGGAGGTCTATGCTCAATCTGCTGCTCCTGACTCAGGCCCTGCTTTTGAGTAGTCACAATCTGAGCTTCGGCCTCGGTTAAGGCACTGGGGCAAGGCACCTTGTGGTCTAGCTCTGGGAGGGCCTTCTGTCCAGTGCTGGACATAGTTGAGCCAGATTCTGACTCTCCAGCTCTAAGGTGCCATCTTTGGGTTTTGGGACAGACTCTCTGGTAAATCTGCTGCTCTCCCATATTGGAATCATAGAGTTCTCGCTGGACACTAGCTTGTTTGGTTCTGAAAAAGTTAAGAGGATATGAACAGATACTTGAGTGTCCTCTCTAACTGGTGGGGTTGGAAAGTTCTGCATTAGATCATACTTACATCTTTTGAAGCACAGTCTTCTTTGTTTTTGTGGGGCTGTTTAAAGGCTCTTGGGTTTCTCCCACTCTGGAAAAATATTCCGATCTGCTCTTTTCGCTCAGCTCAGTCTAAAGAGGACAAACAGAATCGGTGTAAACAAAAAATATTATTCCTGGCATCCCCCTGGAAAGGTTTGGCTCCACAGCAGACTGCTGTCATCATCTGGCAATGTCGGAAATTAAAAAACATTCACTAGACTGCTGTAAAATTGATAATACAATGAATACAATTAAAAGACAAAATAATCCAATATCAAAGTTTAAATCAATTCATCCTGTTCTGATTCTATAGTAGTGTTGTCGCCTTACTTAACTATGATACAGTACAAGAGGAATGTTTTCTATAATGCCTTTAGAGACACTTTGTAACACCCAAGCTACGCAAAGAATTAGTCCCCCACTTAATAGTGTCCAAAGCAACCGCCTCAAAGGCTTCAGAAAATAATCACCGGCTTGTCATAGTGTGATATGCGTTTCATAGTTTGCTGTCTGAAGCTTGGAGTGATGCTTGCAGCCTGAGGCAAAATTACTAAATGGTGAAACCATGTTGACAAGTTAAAACAGCTATTAAACAAGGATAATTTTAATAAGATGATGGAGCAAGGCAGAGGAAAAATACAACTGAGGCATGTGAATAGAAAATGCAAAAATAGGATAAGATAAAAACAAGTTATTGGAAGTAGCCTCATACTTCTGCACTTCTGCATACTGCACTTGGAGTTGCAGGTTCACTGGTTTAAAAGCAGACAAGCTCTCTTTACTCTCAATAACTACCATTTTTTAAAACATGTATAAATACTTATTTGCATCAAACCGTTACTCCATATGCCACTATACACCTTAAAACATTCGTAGTTGGCTAAAATGGTTAACTATGGGTTGAAGGTTCAATAAATTCACATACTAAGGGGACCCTCTGAGGCAGAACAAGGAACAGGCCAAAGAGTGGATCTCACCAACATGTGCCCTCAACTGGCTGCTAATGAAGGTTAATCGCAGGTCTTTTCCTTGGCTACGTTGACCTTGAACAGACTCTGGAGAAAAAGAGACGCTGGTGGTAAATTGAGCAGAACTTGAAGGTCAAGAGCCTGTCAATTTATCTTAAATGAATTGCATCAAAAACGTTGGTGGGAGAATAGAGTAGCTCAGTGTAGCTCTGGTTTAGAGATCGAGCCGAAGTATAGTTGTTTAACCAGAATTAGCAGCATACAGGTGAAGAGCTTCATAATTTGAGTAACACGCTGTAAGCTAACAAGAATAAGAGTCTACAGTGATGCAAGCTCTATGAGGCTGTGCTCACAATGACCATGCCAACAGGCTGATGTTTAGCAGGCATCATGTTCACCATCATTAGCATGTTATCATGCTAACAAATGCTAATTAGCACTAAACACAAAGTACAGCTGAGACTGATTGGAGTGTCATTCGTTCTGCAGGTATTTGGTCATAAACCAAAGTATTACAGTCCTATTAGCTGACTCTGCCCAGACTTGGAGCCCAGAGCACTGGAGGAGTGTTGGTGTTTACACCTCTAGAGTTTTGGACTGCCGGCGATTTTCAGGCCTGGGATGAGGGGGACCCAGCTTCGAAGATTAGGCACCAGAACCGGAGCTGGGCAAGCGGGTAATGGAACTGGGCTCAGCAGCCTCCCAGTGAACATGGACGGATTGGGACTGAACGCAGCCTCCAAGATCGACAGAGGCCAGTTTGACGACAGGGAATAAAGTACCAATGTGATTTACAGCGGCTCTGAAACAAGACTCTGACAGAAGAATGTGTCAGAGTCCCTTGGTTCACAGCTTTGTACTATAATGTCAGAGTGATACCTTTTTTTGGTGATAAATGGTATAGAGGTAAGAGGAACTTAAAATTCAGGAATTTCCTTTCTTGATATTTTGTGGTACTATGAGACAGGATGGGCTGGGGCTAACTGGTTAGCATGCAGTAGATATCTCTGCAACACAATACATAGACATCTTTGACATAACGTCAAAACTATTATTTCTTCATTCTGTTGATAATTTTTGAATGTTTTAAACTAATATTCTTACACATTGAAATATCAACATCTACTTAAAGGTGCACTGATAAGTGAAACATTTGACGCTATACGAAAGGTCACCAAAGTCATTAGGATTCATCCTCTGGCCACCATGAATGTCTGTACCAAATTCCATGGCAATCCATCAAATAGTTAAGATATTTCAGTCTGGAACAAAGTGGTGGACCGACCAACTGACCGACAAACAGACATTGTCATCCATAAATCCATGCCTCTAGCATGGTTAAAACACTATAGACTATTGCAGTGGGAAAATACAACCAGACAGAAGTTAAATCTTTGAAAATTCGAGGTTGTGGTCACTATGTTTATTTAATATCAGCCATTTTTCAGATCATTACTATTCCATAAACTG
Source organism: Coreoperca whiteheadi (assembly GCA_011952105.1). Lineage (NCBI taxonomy): Eukaryota > Metazoa > Chordata > Actinopteri > Centrarchiformes > Sinipercidae > Coreoperca > Coreoperca whiteheadi. The sequence continues at coordinate 19,013,645 of CM022471.1, forward strand.
GTTGGTAAAATGATCAATGTGCACTCGAAGATGGGGAAAACCAATGTGGTAAGCTCTGGCATCCACCAGTTGCTGTGAACACAGAGAAAAAAAATTATTAATGTCCTCTCCCACATGTCATGATACCAGTGACAACATACGACCCGACACAAAAGGGGGAAGAAGTAATTGTCCCAAACTGCAAGGGCAAGCTGGGGCATTGTGGCTTTTCACTGGGTGTTGAGACCTAGCAACTGCACTCTGGTCTGTGGTGTGCTGGACAGAATAAAGAGGCCAGACAGAGGGAGGTGAGTGAATAAGGAGGCCGGGCAACAGGGAAGTAGGCGGAGATGACAAAAACATGGGGCAAGATACTACAGAATCAAAAAGAGAAAGAGAGATCGTTTATAGGGGAGCACAACAAAAGAAGAGGCACCCCCCCAGAGTAATATCGGCTGACCTCAACAGTCTCTCCAGCATGCCCACAAACGCAAGAATCCTCACACAGGAAGTTCTTCACAGGCTGCCCTTTGTGTAGAGATGGAGTCATGCTAGAGTGTGGGCAGAGGTTCAGTCTTTACGCTCTCTCATATCCAGAGCTACAGCTAGTCTTGGATTTGGATTTGAGACACTGACACACATTCAAACTTGTATTTGCCTACGCACTCACACCCCCCCCCCCCGACGACAACAACAACAATTCTGAGAAAGATGTGGGTGCCACCATTTGCATGGTAATGCCTTGATATTTATTCTCATCTGTTTAGTATGAATAAATGCTGTTTGAAAATGAACTTGAAAGAAAAATCAACAAGAAGCCAATGGGAGGTTCCCTGGGAAAGTTTAGTGCCTTTCTCTTCCTGTCGGCATAACTTCAAAAGAGCGAGAGAGTGAAAGAACAGAGTGATGGAAAGGAAGAAGCATGAAGAGAGGAAGGGGTTGGATATACATAGCAAGCAGAAGAAGAAAGACAGATAGAAAGTCAGACAGAGGGAGAGAGATGGTGCATGAATAATTATCACCAGGGGTCCAGGGGTTGGACATTCTGTATATAGCAACTAAAGATGGTGGTGGTGGTGGTGGTGGGGTAAGCTAATACAAATAAAATAAAGGGAATGTTTTAATGAACATCATTAAAATTATCACCAGCTATGTGGATAAAACAGTGAGTATTGTGTGGGAACCGAGGTGGCCTAATCTTGTACGGAATGATGCAAACTCCCAATAGCTGGACAGCGTCCCATGAAAAACAAGAAGGGAGGGATGGTGGTAAATAAGAACTTCTACCCGCCACCACCGCCTCAGCAACAAGGATTTAACCCCCCCATCGCGAACCAGTCTGCTCGCCCCCACACAAAGCCGCAAAACACTTCTCGTGATGCAACACGTAGAGTAGACCAACAGTGCCCTCCCCGGCCCCGGAGCCTCCAAAACAACATGGCTCCACCACGGGAGCTGCAACAAGACAGCACATCTGGATGTCAGATTATAGAGCAAGCCTGGCAAAAGGGCAATGAGAGCAGAGAGAATTAACCATTTGGTTTAAAAGGGTACCAGTACAGATTCTAATAGCTTGCTCCAACTCTGATTGACTACTTGAAACAATTTCAAAAAGATAACCAACTACAGGCACCATAAAATACAGGTAATGAACGGTTTCTCCTCCGCCATCTAAGATAAGGTAGGAACACAGATAGGAAGATTATGTTGGTTATCTTTTAACGCAGCTGCACTTGAAAATAATGCACTGATACGGCCAAATAGTCTGAGTAGTTTAAAATACTCCACTGCTGCATAGGATGACAAAACCTCTTGGTATCCAAAGACATTGCTTATTTAGTATCTTACACTGCAAAGGGTTTTTCAAGGATTCTTAAAGGCATAGATCAGAAGCCTTTCTCAACCCATCATGGAGGCATTACAAACTTTTAGTTGAAGTTAAACATGAAAATTACCAGAAAAAAAACAAGATGACAAGTCAGAAAACAGGCCAGTATGGAAAGCGCCGATCAACCATCAACTCATATATGCTTGTGATCTGCAACAGTGGAAGCCAAATTGTTTGTTCTTGGATTACTCTGTCTTTGTACCTCACCTAACACACACAAAACCAGTGAGATGGCATCTTATAAAGCCAGTTATTCACTCATCTGTCACAAAATAATGATTCATACCACATGAAATGCTTGAATCCCTAAAACGATTCAAGTTATAAAAATGGCATTATTCTTTCCACTGGAAAGCCTTTGAAAAGCTTTGTGATGGCACAACTAAAGAATACAAAATCCTTAAACTGGCACCAAGAAACAACAACGCTATTTAACTGTCAGGGCAGAAATACCTCCTGCAGAGATGTTCGTGAAAAACTAGTCCACAAATTCCACCCCTCACCCTCAACCCCACCCTGCTCCCACAGAGGAAACATGCCATGTTTGTCTAAGCTCACCACATCTTCCCTGCAACAAAGTCAACAAACATGCATGGGCACATACTTGTCTAAAATAGAGGACAGTTCTTATCCCTGAACAATGGCAAGTTTTTGGATCCACCCATGTGTAAGGATTAAGACAAGCTGTTTGGACTTACTTCATGCAAATCAATGAAAGCAGCTTAAGACAGGACGGAATGAGGGGACATGATTGTGTACTGTAAGAGATCACAGCCATGTATTTGGCCGTGATGGAGAGGAGATCAGCAGACACTGGATGCTTGGGAAAGCACTGCTGCTAGCTGTTGCGAGCTGTGAAGAACAGAGGCGCGCTGAGGTCATGAGTAAACACACAGACTTGTCCAGAGCTCAGAAGAGGGGGGGACTGGAAACACATCTGCTCTGCCTTTGATCCAATCTTCTGCAGCCCAGCACGCCACTCACCTCAGCTGCCCACTCTGTGCCTGACTAGAAAACAACAGCCACAATCCTAAACACTAGCTCTTCCTTCCCATGCTGCCTTCTTCACTGTTGGTGCTGACTCACAATAGGAGCAACGTTTTATGAGACTATGAGAGAAATGCCTTTCGTTTACTTCCCACAGTCTCATGCAAACGTAGTCGTTTCAATGGCCCTACCTCTGCAGAGCAACAGTCGGTTCTAGGTTGTAAGAGACAAAGTAGATCAGGTTGATATTTCAGGTTAAACAGTTCAAATATCAGACAGTTAATGTCACCCCCACAGATGTGGTGGATGTCAGGATTAATTTTACTCAACAACTCCAGACATGACAGTCATGACTTTAAAGGCGTCAGTATGGTCAAACCAAAGCACTTATCTGATGGTCGAACAGCATCTAAAACCCTCTCCCCCATTAGTTTAAAACGACGAAATTGCGGGGCCGAGCATTTCTGTAACTTTTGGAAACCAGCAATCACGCTGACTTCACGCAGTGATCAGCCAGGTGTGGAGGAGAAAAAGCAAACAGGGTTTGAGATTTTCTCTTAAGCTCTCTTTTTTCATTGTTTACACGACAATTTATTTCACATTGTGTGTGTACAGCCTAGTGTAACACTATAAATGCCTTCCAGGAAAGACTGTCTGATAGAACAATTAGCCGACAGACTTTTCACCCCAATTTCAAGCATGGCTGTTTGAAACGGATATAAATAATCATACGAACTGGTTTGTTTCGAGCATACGCCAACCTTAAAACTGCAATCAAATTTGCTTCTTACTGCTTGAAGATGTAGCTAACCATTAAAGGTGGGGGATGCAATTAGAAATTAATGCTGAACAATACGTGTACAATAGGGCTGAAACGATTCCTTGAGTAACTTGATTACTAAAAATTATCGATTCAAATTATTTACATCGAAGCTATGCTTAATCCATATAATGACATAATTACATACATGCATGGATGATTATTACTGTCGCAAAATGCGCTTACGCTGTGTGTGACCAGAGAGAGTTCAGAGCGTCTTTGGTGTGATTTGACAGTTTGGATCACAAAGAGGAAGCGAGAGACAACAGCGAAGGGTGAGGAGAAGAGACCAGAGAAAGCGACAGTGTACAGAGTTTTCGTGGACACTTTCTGAGTCTATTGTAAAACTGATTTAGTCTACCACAATAGCAGAAAGTCTATGCTTCAGCATCTCAGAGCGGTTCCACAAAGCGGACTCAACATAAGGTTCATGAAGGCTAGTAAAGAATGTAGGCTACGTTAATTAAGGCCACAATGCCTGGTTAACAACGTAAATCAATGTGGTGGCTAGTTATCATGTCCCTAAGTTAGCGAGGTTTTGCTCAAGATATTTACCACAGAAAATGAAATGCTGCAGTCAGATTGTGAAAGCCTGAGCTTCATTCATGTTATTATTATGATGTCCACATGTTTTTGTCTCCTACAAATGACACAAAGAAGACAGTAAAGGCTTACGTTAAGCCTAAGTTGAAACTTGTAGTTCTGAAACTTAAGCAAATATATACCTTTTTTAAAAAGCAAAAGGTGTTTGTTTTTGCATTTCAGAACATGTTTCACTCTCCTTTTAGCTCTGTTGTTTTTCCACCAACTGCTAAGGGAAATAGATGAGCTTATTTGCTTCTAAGCGCTCCAATATTTTTACCTGCTAGTCGCTAAATTTGTCTGTCTGCTGTTTGGTGCTGGGGAAGTAGTGTACATGGCGCTTATCAGAGCTTTTTGCTGAAAACAGATGCCCGCTACTGCTGGAAATGGTGCTCATGAGAGATGTGAGACTCAAACTGCAAAACCAAAACAATGTGCAGAAAGACACGGCATGGACAAACACTTTGTAGAGTTGTGGGGAACTGCAGAGGTGGCTGATAATTCTCAGTGGATTCCTCACTAGGAGTCCTTAATGTTGTTTCAGATAAGATGTGGTAAATCTGCACAAAACATCTACAAACTGTATCCTCAACCCAAAAATGTAGGTTTCGGTACTGACTAAGTACCAAAAACCAATAATAATTGGTAACCTTTCACACTACTGGAAATTAATAAATCTCACAATCTCTCTCTTCTAACTGAAGCACAGCATGTGACTAATAAGAGCGCCCGGTACACAAGAGACATACAGCATGCTCAAGTGTGGGAGCGAGATGTTGGCTTTCACAGGACAAAAGGCCAACCCTGATGTCACCTTAGTTCCCCCACAACATAACCTCCTGACCTTGTGAGACGTGCTGATTTGATGAGTCTACATTTCCAATGTGGTTACGAATTTGTGTTCAAGTCACACAAACTGAATCCTAACAACAAAACTGGACTAGCAAGCTAGTGCTGTCAAGAGTTGTGGGATAAAATACCCCTACTTAAACGTATGATCAACTTTGACATAGAACTCCAAAGACCCCATTATTTTCAGACAGCAGCATTATTATGCCTTACATCAGTTGTGACTCACTGCATAAACCTTTTTTCATTTAGATTTTCAACTTTTTTGGCAACATTTTCTTGCAAAAACTCTCGTTCTGACAAATTAGAACAAAGCATGGGACGTAAACAAATAATTGTTTTTGTCATGTGAAAAACTTTAGCCTTGCTGTCTGGTATCTTTCCCTTACAAACCACGTTCGAGGTTGGGCTAGTGAGAGCTGCACCACAAGACTCCCACCCTCCAATTCCCTCTGCTTGTACTGTATGAGCCCAGAGAACCACATCCTGAGGAGAGGAACGCAATCGACAGCAATGCCTCCTTGAACTGGAAAATTGGTTACACAATCTGAACTTTTCACTGACGACTGTGTTGCTCCACTAAAAATATTACAATCACTGCTTTCATTGGAAGCCAAACTGTGGAGAGTGCAGAGACGTTTCAAAGGGAAACAATAGCAAAAACCCCATAGAAAAACAGCAGGCCACTGATCATGGGATGTGATGGGAGAGATGTCTGTCCTTGATGTGAGTGCCAAGGTGAGAGGCTCCACCACCATTTCCCAGAATACTCTGGGGAGCTTGGGATCAAATGAGCATTGTCCAAAAGGATAGTTGTCTGTAATATGAATGGACAAAAAAGAACTACAGTAGTAGGTCTTATGAGATGGGCAAGAGTACAACATAATATACAGAGCATGGACTCTCTCAGGGAAATACCCAATGAATCCAACTTTATCTGAGTCCAATCAATCAAGGGACATGACATTGAACTGCAGACAATCACATTAATTGAATTCTCCCTTAAAAACCGAAACAATGGATGTGTAACATAATGATGTTGCAACATAGTACAACAACATAACATAGTGTTGTTGTAGAATATATTAATGATATGATAAAGGTGGTTAAAGGGTAGACAAAATTGTGATTTTTATATAAGAAATAATATTATGTTCTGACAATATCAACATTGATTGCAGTGCCATAATCAGCTTTGATAAAATTAACAAATATTCAGCTTTTTGCTGTTCCCTGCAACATTTTCCTCAAAACAGATGATGTGTGAGTATCTAGATGTTCTCAAGAGCTACAATGTACAAAATTAGCTTTGGCTATACTTTTGACTACCCATTAATGTTGAGGTTTACAACAATCCCATGTTTGAGTTTGACAAAAAAAAAACAAAAAAACTGTACAGCCGGGTGTTTGGCAAAATGTGGTAGCAGGGACTATTCAAAGAAGGGGTGACTCTGCAGCTTTGGACCCCACCTGACTCCACCCAACCCCCTGCCATCTTCTGAAAAGGCCCTGGCCAGATATAGAGCCCCCACCCATCTCCCCACACCTCACGTAAAGGAGGATCAGCATATATAAAGTGAGAGCACAATTTGGCAACACATCCCTATAATAACACACAGACTCATGCAGGATTTTTTGCCAGGCGACTGGAAGAGGAAATAGAGGAGTATAAACAGCACTCACCGCAGCCAGGCTCGGGTTTCCATGGTGCGCTGAGGAATCCTCTGAGCAGCTCACACACACAACATAGCGTTCAGGAAACACACGCAAATCTGAAGGCAGTCAAAGAAACAATACAGACCATGCTAGTTAATAACATGGGCTCACCTATAATTATGAGTCAAAGTCAGACAAAGGGAATTGTGGTGGAAGTTTGAATTTACATCTACAAACACCAAGTATTTACTATCCCTCAGACCAAGGAGAAAATGGCAGTTTACAGATAATTGCTGAGCTTTATGAGCCGCGTAAGCAGCATGAAATATTAGAACATTTTATGTTAACAATGGCTCTTGGGAGTAATATGACTGTTTCATCAGCTTCAAAAGGCAAAGACTATTTAAAAAAACAATACTTTTACATGTATTATATCATAAAAATAAATCTAACTGACCTCAAAATATCACTCAACTGGACAGCCAAGCCTGTTACATAGCCTCCTGTATGTAAAGATCTTGCATAGCGCTGGAAGTCCAAAGTGTGTAACGTTATTCTGTCTTCTGCATCGTCATGTGTCTCATGACGGCGTACTTAATGACAAAAAGTGATATATTGGCAAAATATTCTTAGTTTTGCATTCTTGATCTACTTAGCCTACAACCTTCTGTGCAAAGGTTTTACAGTAGTGTTGTAAAATTAATTTAGTCCGTAAAAGCGTATATTCCCCTTATTCCTCCTAAATGGCCATTTAAAAACGTTGGTTTTGCGTCACTTGTGTGGATTAGTGGTTCATAAACACAACCAAATGCACACACTTTTGGCACAGAACTTGGATATGCCACAAACTAGCATTAATGCGTGCGTACCTTGCGTGGAGTATGTAATAAGATGAATTATCAGGCCAAAATGTTCAATTGTACACTTAAATACACATACAAATCTAACAGAAATATTGCAATGACATTTATTAAGCAAATTCATGCTTTCCAGAGGATTTTTGGATATTTCACACGCTTTTCTCTTGAGCCACCCCACCCAATTTAAAACTTCAAGTATGTACAAATGATATCTCATAATCTAACCAGTAGATTGCATGAAATTTGCTGAGCACACATGATCCACCGAATGGAATAAACCCTTTCATTTTCCTGTAATGCCAACCTCAGGACAAAGCTTACAGACATTGCCCCACTGATGATAATAAAATGTCAATATGTTGTTTGTTCCATTCAACATTTTTGTGTTGTGGGGTAAAAATAAAGTAAGCTAAATCAGAAAATACCACTGCATTCTGATTGACAGTAATTACAGTAACACATTTTTAAACGCCCCATTGTGTTTTAGCCTCATAGTCTTCCCAATAGGATTTAAGTTAAAACTTTGGGGTTGTTTTATAGCTAACTGACATTTTTACATGACCTGCCTACTATGGACAGCTAACTCTGTGGACCAAATTACACAACCTTTGACCCCAGGAGACTGGGTCTAATTTGATGTGTAACGGACCTGCTGAGAGAAGCCGTCATCTCAGTCTGCAGCAGGTCAGTGCTGCTTTAACATCCAGGCCCCTAGGGAGCAGATATTAACTTTACTGACAGGAAGAGAGCCATGTTGGTCCCATGAAAAGGTGGCCAAGGGTCACAGGCAGTAGATGGGCCATGGAGATAGATTCTCACTGCCCTCCAATCTTTCTCTCTCCCACTCTCAGTAGCCTCTCAGGGGAACCACTTAATGGCTGCCTGTTCTCAACAACACCCCAAGCAGGTAGAGACAGGACATAAAAACAAGCAAGGGGAAGAAAAATCAACATGCAAACCCACAGATGACTTGCTCCTTCTGTGGGAAATTTGGCTGAGTATGAGTCACTAACATGTCTATTTCTGATTCATTTAACTGGGAATTGATTCATTGAAAACATGTAGGTTACATACCCCCATGAAGCTGCTTGACAATACATCGGAGGTTGAAGTGACGCTTCAGAAAATTGGCGACCAGGTTGAAGTTTCCCCCTGTAAAAATAAACAAAACACAAATACAGTTAAGAGTAAAAAAGACAGGAAAGGCCCCTTAAGCAAACTACTGTACATGCGACACCATTTCAAGAGCTTGAAAGCTGCCAGTACTGACACCAGTAGGAAACCTCTGGATGGGACTTTCTGGATGGTGCGTGCTGGCATCGTTGTCACTCTCTGATACACTGATAATAGTTATTCAATTACACAAAACAGCCACTGTTGGCATTCAAATCATTCAAATTTTATTCAGACAGTGAGAAGTGGTTAATCAAAGCATGACCTATGTAAATGTTGTTATCCAACATAAAGCCCTTCATATGATGAGTTCCACAAATGGCACTACTTCACTATCACATAATGGCCAGGCTAGGACAGGACAAAATATAAAACGTATAGGAATATATCAGCTCTCCTTCCTTAACACAAAAACAATGCCTTTTCCTACATATTATTGTACTGTTGTTAGGTCTATATGCCTCAGTCTAAGGGCCAGCATATTACAAAACCATTCATTCTGTTTTAATTTAACTGACCTCTCAGTTTGGCATAAGCAGAGAAACCATGGCCTGGGCCTCTGCTCTAATTGTCATGGAATGTTTGTCATGGTATGTAAAATGTGCTGGGCAGAAACAGTGGCCTGTTGCCTAATCTGGTAGGAATTTGTTGACTTAAAGCAAGGGTCTGGCTAACACCCTATCCAGTTGTTCTTTGTAAACAAGACAACAGTGCTGGGAAGATGACCGAGGACGCTCACCCTCTGGTACCTTCTTGGTAGCCTTTTCCGTCTTCTTGATACAGTGCGTGTAAAACTTTACCCTGCATGACTTTACCACCACCTCTCTATTATTTCTTATTTGGCATTCTCATAAACTGGAAAACCCCTAACTATGGGGATTTAGAATTTGAACTTCAATTAAAGTATTACATGTCTTCCATAGTTTGAGAAAATCTTAACCTCTTGCACCCAAGGCTCTTTTAGATTTCCCTCGATAAAGTCAAATATGTACTGTCATCAAGCTAAAGCTCAAGTCTCTGGAAAGCTGACATATTGGAAGCAGCGAGGTTTTCACCCGTCGGCAACAATACAAACCGTCACACATCAAAACTTGGAAAAGTCTCCTCTAAACGTTGACCTACAAGTAGGACAAATATGTCCCACACAGTGGTTTAGCATGAACATACAACACACAGAGCAGACAGCATGTTAACAACACTGGCCCGCACATCAGTGTGAAGGGGCCTCTGTGAACATTCCCTTTTGTTAGCTGATGTCAACGCAGCACCAACACAAAGCATCTAACGATCATCTTCAAAAAGAAGCAGTCTTGTGATTCTTTGGATAATGCAATTACAGAGACAGTTTGCCACAAAACTGCCACAGGTATACCCTTAAGGCCACTGGCCAGTGATTAATGCCACCACCTCTGCTTTCTTTTTCTCTGTGCTTGTGGCTGAACTCGCAACCAGGGTCACTTCTTTAGCAAGCACTATTTATACTTGTAAAAATATACAAAAATGAATGGAGGAATAAATTATTATTAATAATAATAATAACAGACAAACCCATCTCATTCTGTCAACTAAGAATAAATCATTACAATTAAAAGTTAAGTCTAGTTAAGGGTTATTAAAATATTTTGAAATATGGATACCTGTTTGTTACTATGATACTAAGCCATTACAAGCAATATTTTTCTGAAGATAATAGGGTTAAATTATTACCTAGGTGACAGGCTTGTCAGTTTAGTACCTATAGGGATGCATCTGATCCTCAAAAGCTATTAAGCAGATATTTTGCCTCCAGCAAAATTCACATGCTAGACAATGTTGGACAGCTTAGTGAAGATTTATGAACACACATTCAAATCTCATAGAGACAGAACAGAAAAGAAAATCTCAAATCTGTGAAATAAAATGGAGATTTATCAGGAATGAACATTCATTTCGTGCACTTGCTATGCATCAGTTTCTTAAATTGATCAGTTGATACCATTACCGTCTAGGCTTCTTTACATTTTAGTTTCAGAATAAAGTTATTTGTGTTCCCGAATTCTATGATAATAATAATATGTAAATGATGATATAATTTATTGAGGTGGTATTTCCCAAGATACTTCGAGGTGGTAAGTTCTCATATGAAAGCAACTCATCTTACCAGCTTTTCTCAGGTCAGATTTTAGAGCTCTAAAATCATCTCCATTGTTTTAAAACGTGTCGTGCGTTTTCCGAAGCCGAGATAACGACTTCGAAGTGCCCCATTATTTTTCATTCTAACCATCTAATCAGGGACTGACTCAACAGGGACACCAACAAAGCCTTCACCGAGCTCTGAAGATATAAAGCCAGTAGGGCTCTGAGAGCTTCCAGTTGGGAACCCCTGTCCTGGAGCAAGAGGACCATGCAATAAAGGGGCCATGTGACAGCTTTACGTGAATGATAAATAGGGATTTATAGGAATCATTCTACATCTTGTTTGTCAACCAAGGGCTCAGGTAAATATATAACTGTAACTCCATAACTACAGCACAGTCTGTAAGTATAATGAGCCTTATTGGCTCCGTACCACATCACATTGGATTTGCAAGAAAACGATGACTAAGCGCTAACTTTGAGCTAAATCTTTTATTCATAGTGTAGTAGTTGCAGTGCTTTTTATCTATAATGCTACTAAACAAATAAACTTACATTAAGTACAATTTTTGTATTTTGGTGGCAAATTGTTTGTAGTCAATAACTGCCTTAATGGTATAGGCCACTGACATCAGCATGGTATCTTCCCTCAGGGTTCGTACAGGTTTTTAAAGAGTAAAATTCAAGCACTATCAAGGTACCTAAACCAAAAATGTAATTTTAATCTAAATTGTTACTATAAATGCAATTGAGAAAAATAAAGTTTACAGAATTTCTTTATACCCACAGTAAACAATGTATTTTCACTTTGCATATTTTACCATCTGTTCATATTAACTTTGATTGTATGTTTTGAACATAATTATTTAATCCTTGCTAATTTCCAGAGTAAGAGATCAACAGAGGATTATCTAGCTTTCAATGAATGTGTTTTTTTTATATTTTTCTTTTTCCAGCCAGTTGTCATTAAAATGACAGCCTGGTATGTTGCTAAAGCGATAACAAAATCCACCTGTTCTCTAGTAGCTGCGCAGGTACTATAGTTAGCTAGCTACCTTCAATATGCATGCACGCACAACGTCAAAGTTCAGAGGACATGCATGCATTCTGAGAGCAGATGGACAGCGAAACGCCCCTTTTCATTTCAACGACCATGTCAGTGAATCTAGCTCTGGTGTGAGATGCTGGGGGATAACAAACGCATGATGATGGGATCGTTTTTGGTTTATATGAGTAATTTTTTGGACGAAACACCAGATTATGTTGAAAATCAAGCATTTTTCAAGGAGCATATTGGAATTCAAGCATATTCCTAACCTTGAACACATAACAGTTAAAATGAATAATTTTCCAAACTTTCAAGAATTTGCACGAACCCTGTTCCCTAGTGGTGCACCTCCAGGCCTCTAATGCATCCATCTTCAGTTTTTGGTTGTTTGGGGTGCTTTTGGGGCTCAAGTCTGATCTTCAGCAAGTGAAATACGTGTTGGATTGGGGTGAGGGGATTGTCATGGCCCCTCTAAACAAGAAAAAACTGGTGGACTCCGTACAGGGTGGACATCTTGTTGAACCAGGACACACATGTTAATGTTAGATTTATACATACATACGCTATACCACCCTCACTGAATTGTCTTTAGAATTGGGGTCCTGTCCCTTTAATGTGGTGTACAAAATGTCTGTAGTAACACTGAATACACCAACAAGCTTTAAAGCGCTTCATTAATCCCAAAGGGAAATAGCATTAAAACACTGTATGGTATGTTGAGCATGTAGTTAACAATAGAAGGATTCCTTTATTGGGAACAAAAAATTCAGATGCTGTTATTCTATAAATAGCAAAGCAGTAATCATCTATCACCCAAACTGGATGTCTACCCAGAGAGGAATGCAGATCTGTATCTCTGTTTTGTTTTCTCTGTCCATTCTGGGTCCGAGAGAGACCAGAAAGCAAGCATCTTTCATTGCACATTCATGGCTTTCTCTGTTTTTAGAAGCTTTGATTTAGTCCATTAGACTCTTTAGCCTCATGTCTAGCTCCACAACTATTCTCATTGCTTTCCCTGGTGGGTTGAGCTTGCCAATTCCCAGGACAAGTTTGACAGGGACGTCTGGACACAGAGTTGGGAACCAATGCAACGCCATGGCCCGAGACATCAGCTGTTGCTCCAACTTTATAACGTCCTGCACAGCGCAGAGTTGCTCTTGGCCCTCGGCCCAGGTTCTCTCGTGCTAAGCTTACATTCATGTTTCTCTCTCACAAAACGTTTGCTAGTGCCTCCTCTGGGAATGAGTGGCCCCTTTCTGTGGCAACTGTGGCCCACAGTGGTGCAATACCCAAATCTGCAGAGTAGAGACAATAAAGAGTTTCATTTGTACTTCCTTCAAGAGAAGATGGCCTTGCTTAATTGTTTTGAAACCCAATGCACAACAATATTATGACAGATCAAATCAAACAGTAAACAAGCCAGCACGCCATGTTTTCAGAAATGTGGTAGATAATATCATAACTGCTTGTATGGAGAGACTTCTACCATCTTATAATATACCGCAGGACAACTGCAGAAAAAAGGCACAGACTCCACAGGGCTGGTGCCAAGGCTAGAATACTGTGCTTTCGAGAGACACACACAGACATCCCTGCAGCTTTCACTGCTTCCTGGGAAAACAATGAGAGGAAAGAAAAGTCAACAAACCAAAAGGCATCCAGAGTAACTAGGACTGTAAAATGGAACAGGCAGGGATGAGAGGCACTCAGACCAGGGTCAAAGGTAAGCCCCCGTGGAACAGACTTCATTAACTTCAGTCATATCCTGAGGAGATCATTAAAACAGCCATAGAAAACATAGCATACTTCTTCTCACCATCTGCATTCCTGGCAGCCCATGCTATTGTAACTCCTACAGGAATTCAGAAGAATTTCTGCTCTGATATGGAGTTCTGGCCACGCATTAGCCCGACCACATTGGGTCTAGGGCTTTTAACAGGAACACTTCAGTGAGTGTCTTCTCTCAGTGCATGTACGTGCACCTGGTTACTCTGAGCTTTTTGCATTAACCTTCTTTAACCTAATGTAAAAAAGAAAGGTTTCCATAGTCAGGGTGAAATGTAAAATAAACCAGTTTAACATAGCATAGCATAACATGATACTTCTGACATGTAACGAAAGCATCATTGTGGCAACAATGCCAACCAATGAAAGGAAAGATGATATCTTGCAGCGATGCATCTTTGTATTCAAAATAGTTTAATCCAAAGCCTGACTAAAATTAAATGGTCTAAAGTCTAAATGGTTTCCACAGATAAATGGAAAACCATTTTACAAATTCAGGCTCATGTTCACAATAAGAAAAAATGAGGGGCCAGTAAGTTAGTCCAAATGTTTCCACCAAAAATGAAAAAAACCCTTTCAGACTGAAGTATTACACATCATTAATCATTTATGCCAGCACTGCTTCAAAAACCTAGTGCTGAGAAGGAGAGAAATCTGATTACTAACCAGCTGCATGTAAACGCAGGTTTACAGTAACCTGGTTATTGCAGAACATGTAAAGGCATTCTCCAATTTCCTGTCGTAACCTGATTTCTCGCATTAACCACATTTCTAGTGTGCATCTAAATGTAGGGATTGTATGTAAGGATAACTGCAATTCCCACGCAACTCCTTTATGAACAGGAGTTGAATCAGCAGGGCAGTCAGACATCAGTGCCTGAGATTCCTGCTCTTTTGACATCTCTGCTTTGATGTGGACCCCCTCCCTCTGTCCTCAAGTGTGGGTGAAGAGTTGGGGCTTAGAGGGACAGAGAGGGGTGGAGTGGTGAAGGATGAGAGAGCATGAGGAAGTTACCCATATGTAAGTGGGGGCTTTCCTGGAAGGACATCACTCTGTGTGTAACTGTAACTACGGCCGTAGCGAAGCACTGTGCCTTATCATCCTGCACAACGTCCACCTGAAACAATATTTGCACATGAGTGTTCAATTTAACATTTGGGTGACCCCTTCATCGCAGTTACAAAATACGCCGCAGCATGGTAGCTCAGGCCAACCCATAATGCAGCATGTGACTAAAGCGGTGGGGAGCATTTTGGAGCACAGAACAATTATCGAAGGGAAGAAAAGCTAGTTCTCAGAAACATAATCTGATGAGAGAAATGCAGTCACAATACAAAATGTCATATTTAATCATCATTATATCATAATTAGCCCAAAAGGCCACAAATCTCTCAAGGTGCTGCCACAGTTTATATTAAAGTGCATTCAGAACGAGGAGGATGCAAATTGCTTATTTTGCATTAAGCTCCTTTGGATTAATGTTGTACAGAGCAGTTTGTGGACTTGAGTTATGAATCACACATGGTGATTCTATCATGGTTTTGCTACCATTGAATAGGTTAGGCCACGATGAAAAGAAGATAATTCTGTGTTGAACTAACTGAAGTTCTGAAATTTATTTAAACTTTTAAGTGTTTAAATTATGTAATGTACTGAACCTATGCGAAAAAAATGCATTAAAAAGGAACAGTTCACCCCAAGAGAAAGATGACTGTCTTGTTGTGAGCAGTTTCATGTAGGAACTATTGGTAGAAAGAAAATAGTTCTTACATGAAACTGCTCACAACAAGGTCTGTGGATTATCTTGCATAAACGGGTCATGATTTCTGGAAAGAGAGATTGCTGTTCAGTTTTTCAAATGCAGTTTTTTAGTGTTGTGGACATCACAAGTCGAGTGCCATATAGACCCATTATATTAAAAAAATGCAGACATCTCTATGACGGATATCTCCAAAACAATCTAGATGGATAAATAGCACTACAGGTAAGAGGTAAAAATATGTATTTTTGATTTTGGGGTGAACTGTCCCTTTAAAAAAGGGGGTCGTCAGGTGATTTAGTAGTACACATCCTAGGATGGCCTTTCCTGACAACACAAGAAACATTTGGCACATAGCACTACAATGACATCTGTCCAAAGGAAAAAACACAGAGCTCACAAGAGCACATGACACAGGCCTGTTTCTTTCAAATTAAGCAAAGCAAAAAGCAGAGGAAAAACAACGACATACTCTGAAACGTTTCAGTAATTCCGAAAACAAGGCATTCTGGTCAGGCTGAACACTTAGCATGAGTTCAAGAGAGAGTGTGTGCCATCTCCCAGACCAGATTGTGGTAAAGGGGAACAGTCACATGAATGTGATCCGTGCTCAGGCTCAGGCTCTAATTATATGGGAAAAGAGTGTGGTGTGACAGCTATGGCGGGGATTGCGGTTGTGTCCTAAGAGACTGCAGCTGACCCTGCGTAGAAGGAGGAGAGAAAGTGAGAAAACCTAAAGAGAAGACACAAGGAGAAGCAGCAGAGAAGCGCAGACATGGAGGGCATAGGAGAGGAGAGAGAGCATAAAGGTCTAAAAATGCAAAGGACAAAAAAAAAGAAAGACAGAACAAAAGTGTGTATGCGTAATGGGGGGAGGTTAACAGTGGAGTCAAACTGTCCTATGTGTTGCTACTGAGTAAGGCCAGGGGCTTACAGGAAGGATTTAAAGAGCCACAGCAACACCACAAAGCACCAGGGGGAAGGGGGTTGCCCAGCAGGGGCCAGGGGAGGGAGGGCAAGCTGGGAGAGGGGCAGGCTGGCTGGACTGGCTACTCTGATCAGGATCCATTTCCAGCCCGGGCCTTGGAATTCCTTTGTTCCAGTCACAGGTCTCCGTTTCCCCCTCGCCGTAATCCCAGCCTGCCTCACGCCCAGTTACACAGAGCAGGGCAGGTAACTCTGCCACATGCATGCCTCTCTATTTACAGACCAGTCCCCACATAACAGCCACTCACATAAATAGCAATAGCTCTGGTAGCACTGAGAAGAAACAAGGTGGGTTAGTACACGTCGTCACTACAAAAATGCTTCTGTTTCGTCAGGAAAGTGCTGTGAACTGTCACAGTAGAAGGCTAAAAGGCTGGCACGTATTATTTCTTCCTAAAATGGACATCCAATGCACATGTAAATGTTTGTGCATTTTGTACACAGAAAGTCTGTCACATTTTGACGGAGTAGTTTTTTGATAAACTGTTTTAGCCTGGGGCTACAGCCCTTCAAAGAGCCAGAGAAGCCAAACAAAGCTAAATCTGACAGGGCAGTGCAAAATTTAACCATCTCCCTTTTAGTCACTACACATCCTCCGCATTCTTCATTGGGAGGGAGATGGTCATTCGTAAACACATTCTCCAACAGTAAAGCTATCCAGCAACACTTGTGCTTTTCCCGCAATGGCCATGGCCAGGCTGCCTTAAGCCCCCTTCATAGGGCTGCCAAGAGGAGTCAGTGGTACACTGTGCAGCACTCGCAAAGCCCTCTCCCACGGCTATTAGTGACCATTCATCTGCGGAGCCTGGGAAAATGCCTCTCCAGCCTGCCGTGGCCATGGGGAAACAGGCTGGCAGGTGTTCCCTCCCCCTAAGCCCTGGCACCTGTGCAGGGAGAGGAAGAAGGAACCGGCTCTGCCATGGGCTAAAACTGACTCTAGGTACCACTTTGCCAGGGCTCCTTTGACTCCGCTGACTGGAAGGAAGACTCTCGAACACCAAGCTAAACTGTACCCGAGCTCTGCCTCACATGGAGAGATCAATGTGGCTGTATCAATACTAATAGTAGGCGTCAGACATCTGGTAATGTGCTTTGGCAGTTTGAAATGGCATGTTAACTAAATCCGTGTAAAATGGGCCATCTCAGTTTACACTCTACATATACCGGTACACACAAATATATTACACACCATTATGGACTACAAAATCAATATCCCTTTGAGGTAAAACAATACTAAACCTAGAGTGAAAATGAAAATCAAGACAGCACATAAACAGCAATTTAAATAACAAAATCTAATCAAATGGTAATGCCTGGAAAATAGTCTTTGGGGGAGTCTGTACAGCATGATGTGTTGTCCAAGAGGGTCATGGACAAATGAGTAGGTTTTCTTTCTAGGCTTGTTTTCTGCAAAACAGTTCCATCTTCATGAAGACAACTGTGACACTCAGTTGCTGTCAAAGAGCATAACCACCAGCTTCCTTACTCCAATATCATATCAAATGACAAAAATGTATTCGTAATAGCACAGAGAACCTATTATCCACTCATTTTCAATCTCTAACTACTCTGAGAAATGTGGGTGTGTTCAACACGGTCTACCAGGGAGAATGCAAGAGGCCTCTCCCAAGCTCCCCTTCCCTGGGTTTCTAAAGTCTAGCATGTCCATTCTGCTTGTCCAGAGCCAAGATGTTTGGTGGGAAAAGTTCCCTCTGTTCATCTCTCTAAAAACATAAATAAATCACATCACTATGAGCTAATCATGAAGTCTCATGTAGCCTGGGTAAAAGAAAATGAGGGGGGCTGGGGGTTGACAGTGGGAAATTGGCCTCTGCAGCTGAGATTTGAAGAAATGGCTTTGGATTTATGTTGGCAGAAGACATGGGATAAGCCCCTCTCTGACATGTTCACTGGGTGCTATACACACACACATGCACCCAACACAGCATACATACATAAATACAATAACCTATAGAGATAACTCAGATACAAACGCTTGCGCTGGAGGACCTTGGAATGTTAAAAGCTGTTGATGGCTCATTTGAAGTGCCAACAGCTGAGGCTGTTACGCTGTTCTTACTGCTGTCTGTTGGCGGAAGCCCCTGTGATTTCACACTGGCACCAGCTCAAACACCGTCTCATACAAGACCCACAATCCCCCTCCCATACCATCCCACACATAACACCACACTCCATCCGCCTATTCTTGGCCAAGACATCAGTGCTACCCCGCCGACACCTTTCTCTATATGCAACAACATGCATGTGCACGCGTCCCAGCACATACACACGTCTCACTCCAGGATATGCAGCTTGATTCTGCTCTCAAATAACATAATGCTGTACACAGATGCAAATAGGTCTTCTCCTGAAACAGATACACGACGAAAACCAGCTTCCACTCCCTGCTATGGACAATCTGAAAGTCCTGTGAGGATTAACAGGTTAGTGTTTGACCTGCTTGCAGAATAGTCGACCCTTATACTTAATACCCACCCTGAGGTTTGCTAGGCTTTCCTCCCTAAGCCTATAGTCTGTTCTCCCCTTTTAATGGCTCCTGTCTGCCTGCTTACTTCTCACAGTCACAGTCTCCACCTTTACTGCTCTGCCGCCTCCCTCACATGGGACAATGAAAAGACCAAGAATGTCATTACACTCACTTAAGACCTTTAATAGGACTAGAGCACATGAACTGTGTAGGCCTGTTTTAGGCGCTTTACCTTTTCATGTTCTGAGAGGGGAAAATTCTCCGATGTGGTGTGGAGTCATGTTCCACTGGTTGTTTCACATTCTTTTTGGCAAAGCTGCATGGAGCCTAATCATTTTTACATGCATATTTCACTGTTGAAATACTGATAGTCCCCTTATTCAGTCTGTGATCTCCATCATTAGAGATGTCTGTCTCTCCTCAGTCTGTCATGGGGAATATGAGAAAGGCTTTTCAGTAACCTTACACTGTCAGCCTGTTCACACCTTGCCCAGGGGGAGGATATATCTCTCCAACACACTGTCGTTCCTTCTGATTCTCACTGGTTCTTCCGTGTAGGAGCGCCTGTGTTAATGCACACACACATGCATGCAGCACGTATGCCTGCTTATGCTGATTACATATTTAAATCAAGAAAATGACAACAGTTGAATAACATGTACGTACCTGTGTGTATGAAAACAAATGCACACATGGACACAGTTTTAGTGGACGAGAAGACTAAAGTGGAGCGGAGTAGCGTGAGAGGCAGAGCTGTAGCCACAGGAGAAACTTTATGGAGCCAACTGCCCTGTAATCCCACTCAGTCAGGCCTGCCCTGCTGAGTAAACCCAGATTAACTGCCCTTAACTGCTACCTGTGACAAACCTGTCTGCCTTACAACACACAGCTGGGGGTTCCTCTGAAGCTAGGCTTACAGTGCTTCAAAGGCATGTGTGTGGGTGGTTGGAGGAATGTACTCGCATTGGATAAATAGGGATGAATTTAATTGGCTTATTCACATTGGAGCATAATTGATGGAATTTTCTCGCTGTGTATATGGTTGTATGTGTGTCAAGGCAAGTGTTTTGGTGTCATCGAGTTAACTACAAGATACAGTACAGATACACAGGTGTGCCAATGCCACTTATACAGAAGGGTCCATTTTCAAGGACTTACATATCGTGCCAAGTTAAACAGTGCAACACAATATAAAAACTCCTATCAGCTCTTGCCTCCAGGTCACACCCTGGGCGTAGAAAGCCATCGTGTCCCAACTAGTTCTGTTGTCTTTCCTCCCACACACTCCTCAAAAAAAAGGTAGCCGTGAAATACTTTTTAGACTGTTTTGTAACGCCATTCCCATCCTCCTCAGAGCCCATCTCCATGCACACAGCCATATCTCTGCACTGGGATCCAAGTGAATAAATAATGGTTTTCAGTTCACAGCCAAAGTAAACCATTTCACTTATTCAAGAGTTTATGATAGACACACCTAGGACAAGGAAAGGAAAGACAAAGAAGACTACATTCCAGAGAAATGAGCAACAGTGAAATCAAAAACAGAATAAATATAGCATAAAGCCTATTACCAAAAATTAAAACTAACGCTCCAAGTAAACACATGAAGATGCACTGTTATACACAATAATGGACTGTAAACCAATAAATTATATCATAATAAATATAGTCTATTTAGCTCTAGTGCAGTGTAATGAGGGTCACAAGATGGTGCGTTACCTTTTACAAAAAATGCTGAAGCAGGTGCCAGCTCCTTCTTCTGTTTGGGCTGTCTTCTATTGTGGTGGAACTGTGTGTACTGCTTAACCCTCTGCTCCACAGCATCACGAACCAGCGCTGTGATCTCCTACATACAGTGTGCAGATATTTCAGTACAGCAACATGTTGTTGAACTTCTGAGAGAACACAACTTTTGATGAGCAAACAACAAGACAGTAGAAGTCTCAAGTGAAAGGCCAGTTAAAGCAACTCCACATGTGGCTAGGTGGAGAGATGAGAACAGTTTTGCAACAATGAAAACCCCCATGAAGAATAGACAGAAGGCTCAAAATCATTTCAGATTGCACGCTGCTGCTGTCTTTTGAAAAGTCCCCCAGCAGAACAGAAGCCATACCATATATTCACTCACACACTTATTCACACCCACGCCCTTCTCCCTGTGTCTGTACCTCGATGTGGTCCATAGTAAACCAGCTGGCGTCCTCTTGGCCGCCCAGGGGCAGAACGTGGAGATCCACCAGCACAGCAAAGTTCCCACACTGTAACACAAAGAGGAAGGACAGCCACAGGTTGCTGAGGGGCATTGAGCTCAGGGACAACAAAGGAAATCAGAGCGTGGGTGATTGACAGCGAGACAAACCACAACGACCCCCTGTGTACTCAAACATCACCCTCAGGCCTCTCACAGCAATCCCCTCCCTCCTCTTTCTCTGTCTAGCCATCTCTTTACAAAAAAAGTATGGCCCTGTCTGTCTCCTCATATTTCCCCTCACTCAGCGTAAAAAGTATTTCCTTTTTCTTTAAGCTTTGCAATGCAGTCACTGCCTCAGTTCTCTGTAGGCTTTAAACTTTAAAAAAGTTTAAAGATGTACCACATAAATGAGGATTATCCTACTTTGTATCAGAGTGGTGATAAAACTCCACAGATCTACCCTAAAGCACTACATGTTTCTGCACTTCTGCACTACAACTTTTGAGTGCTTTAGAAAGCTGAGTAGAGGGCTGCAGAGTGGATTCCTGAAGCACTACGTCATTGTGTCAATGACAATAAGCTACAAGGGACAGGGAGGCCAGAAATGCCACGGCTGGTTAAGTTGCTGTTACATCTTTCCCAGGCTAGCCTGATTATGGTTTACACATGAGTGCAAAAGCTGCCCGCTGCACAGACCAAATGGATGTGGGTCTCGTGTGAACTTCGCCTCTCCCTGGACATGGAAGTAATGGATGGACTGAGACCACCCAAAACTGACACAGAAGTGCAACAAGTACTGCCCTAAAACCCAGAGTGATAATGCCGCAAAAAAAACTGAACTGGATGGGGTAGCAAAAACACAGAGTTCTATAGAGACAAAACCAGACACAGATTTCAGGCTCATGGTGTAGAACTTGGAAAAGAGTGTGTACAAACAGAAGAGTTTATTCATATAGTAACAGGCAATACCTAAGCACACTAAAAGCTTTGTTTAGAGCCAGGCTCATTCCTTGGGCTGAAGTATTGCAGACATCCCTCAAGTTTACAACCCAGACTTGAGGGATGTTCCTACGGCCTCGCTCTCAGGATGACGCGAGAGAATGAATTAACGGGGTGTGTAGGGGAAGGCCCCTGCTACTTAGGTCCCAATTCTAGACACAAGCCTACACTTCTCAACTCTCTTCAGTGCCTCTGCTTCTTGTTTAAAAAGGAGTTAGGTCAGCTCCTTCGTCAAAGAAGGAAATCAAGGGAGTTTTATTCACTGTAAGAAAACTGAAGTTGGGCTGAGAACTTAATGAGAACTTTAATGTCACTTTCGTCAAGTGACATTAAAAGGCTAAATACTGGCTCTGAGCAAAGTTTTCCCCCATGAGAGAATTCTCATTGTCTGTCAACAAGACAGAGTACAAAAAGGTAACCACAAATTCATTGTACAAATATAAACAAAAGGTTGTTGTACAAAAACATGCTTTCAGCAAGACAAGAACGCCGTGGACCAGAACAGACCAGCCCCCAACGCCTTATATGCAAACTCATCATGTATAAAATGTTTGCACGTTGCCTGTCAGTATCAGCTCGCCCCCATCAGTATTCTCTCCATCCTCTGCTCTTTGTCTCACAGCAGTCCACGGATGACTGGTGGCCTCAGCTGACTGCCTCCAACAATTACCAGTGTGTGGGAAAGCCTAGCAATAGAGGGTCAGACCTTGTCAATCAAAACACAGGGACAGACTAGTGAATGAGCCCCACCGTGGTTTCCTGGGGTTGGACTTGACACATGCTGGATGGGTTTTGGTATCCTGTCCCTGACTTTTGAGACCTAAGAATAGCGTTACAGAGGAGTATAGGAACTCTGTCAGTATGTCACCAGTTTTTCGGGTATAATGGCCCCACAATAAATCCTGCAAAAACGTTTAATGTTTAAGTTTTGTTGACAGAGAAATGTTAATTCACCACCTCCATGGTCATTTTTGAGTTCATAGTTAATGGTGGTGTGGCATTGGACTGCTTTATAATGAGAGGCGTTTCCAATATTTTGTCTCCTGCATGCGTGTAAATCCTGACAGGGACCACAAGATCAATCTTCTAGGGTACATGGCTCAAAATTACCAAGCTAATGTGAACTCTAAAGAGCGACATACGGATTAATTTGATCGATATCCTAGAATGAGGAGAGCAGTGCAGAGAGTGCGGTCCTTACGTAGAGACACAGCAGGGTGAATCCTCTAAAGTGGTTTCTGAGCTTCTGATTGAGTCTGTGTTTTGGGCTGAAAGCCAGACATCTAGCAAGCCTTAGACTAACTTCCTTTTATCACATTAGAGCAGCAGACAAGACTCAACTGGGAGCTGCACATTAATGATAAACATTGGTCTGCCCCTCACACAAAAACAGCATGTGATTCCTTGGGCTTCTCAGAAATGGGGAATTTTGTCAGGCTATCAGGGCTTTTACAAATGAGGTTTGTGTTGAGAGTGTGGCAGATAAGACAAAAAAGCATCAGAATCTAATTTTACACAAAGGCTATGACTACAATCACACCATGTGATCTAAATTTGTCAACTCCCAGCACAAAGAGTGACCTTTGGATCTTTAAGCCGAACTCTGTCATGAACTATGACCTCTATGTATCCCCCCTTGAAGCCCAGCTATGACCCTTCTTTAGTGAGATCTCGGCAAGCAGCAGAGGATTTGTAGATGCAGTAATACAGATCACAAGAACCTTATCTTCTTTTAGCAAAGCAATCTGAAAGTACCTAAAAAAAAAAATCCAGTATGCACATAGAAAGGGTAAAAACAAAAAACAGCAAGTTAAACAACTTCAAAAACAGTCCTCTCTGTAAATACTACCACATATACCTTTCTCTGTGACACCATCTCTACAGTATCATAAGCGCGACCCTAAAGGATTTAATTAACCTGACATTCATTTATCAAATTCATGAGCTACCCTGTTTGTGTACTTTGCTTTGACACATTTAAGGCAAAACTCTGAGCAACTGTCGCTGTAAAGAAAGGTTTGATAAAGGGCCATGTTGTAGAGGAAGTTACTCTTTTCATACATACTAAAGTGGGCAAGCACTGCCTTGTCCTTTGTCTTGCACAGGCTTTCTAGAGTTATGAACAGAAGCTGAGGACTAAATGAGAGGCAGCAAGGAGCGCTACTTAATACCAAATCCTTTATTGTGCCATCTTTTGTGTGCTGTCACACAATGAATGAATAGGACTGAATCTTCCTGCAGGCTAAGCTCAACTTCTCTATCCTAATTCTCCCCACTGTCAATCTGATAACCATTACCTGCAGGGGAAAAAAGGGTTAGCAAAGACAAAAACATTGGAAAAATTTGAGACTGAAGCTGCTCACAGTCCACAGCACAACATGAGAAAATTCCTTAATATTTTCTGTCTGTAAATAAAAAAATCCTGACTCAAATCCACTGGCGGCTCTTTTCGCTTTCTGGTCTCGAGGGCTCTGGTCTATATCACTCTCAGTTCCCAAAACACTCTCTACCTTCCCTTATCTCTCTCCCAGACCCAGCTCTCCATCCTCCCGCCTGTGATGTTCCAAGTTGGGCACGGGGCCCAAACACTATGAGCGGCCTCACCCACCTCGCTGCCCTTTGCCATTGCTATCGCGCCATATAAGAACCAGACCTTCTCGGACTGCACTTAGCTCAGAGGCTAACACTAACCAGCCGCAGATGTTTACATTGGGAGAAAAGGGGCAGCAGATGCGGTCTCACTCAATAAAACTTGCATCCCTCCCAAACTCCCTTTGTCTCTCTCTTTCTCGCTCTCTCTTTCTGCAAGTCTGCAAAGAGCCCAGGGGAGCTCTTTAGATCTGTGGGTGTGACAACCTTGCTCTCAGGCTTTATTTGCCTCATTCCCCCCAGCTCTCTCTCTGTGCTGTGAGTCACCTGGGTTTCCCCTTAAACAAAAAAAAAAAAAAAAACATTTCTCCTTTCCAATTTTTCAAACTGCCAGATACTGAGCGGTGATGCTGGAGACTTGATTATTATTGAGGCGAGTGTTATTTACAGATAGTGTGCGCCGTGTGTTTTGTGTGCAAAGCTCCGTTCATTCACGTGAATGTTAGCACACCTGAGTCCTCTTTATTTGATGATAAAAAGAGACACAACCCAAGAGTGGAATTCCAGCAGCAAGAACAGACAGGAATATCTCCAGGTAACACTCAGCAAACAAAACTCAGGCAGACACATCCTTGTGAAATTGGTAGAGAGAAATAGCAGGCTGAGAAGTGTTTTACCTCGTTAGGAAATGTGAATTCTGTACAGCAATGTAGGGCAGTGCGGAGATGAAAGGTTTTGGTTTTTTTACCCATGTCTTGTGAAAGATTCCCGCAGTTGGAAAGTGTCAAAATGTTTCTAATCAGACTACAATGATGTTGTACAAAGGCAAGATGTGTGGTCGGATATGAGCTCATCTATGAGTGACAGCAACACTAAACAGCACATAAACCTCTGACATTAAACTAATCTGTGATACCTCAATCTTCATATTCTTAAAAAACACTTTGGTCTTTGTCTCTTCCTACTACATTAGATGGTTAGAAAGTCAGCAGTACACATTGCTAATAGAAGGCAGATTGCAGGGCTCTGCTGCGGTAATGTACCGGCAGACAGAGAGTGCTTCAGTGGATCAGTGTTTTAGCCTGCAGGCCCTTTGAGAGGTCTGAGAAGTGGCAGGTCACTATATAGTCTAAGCCTATTTAAGAAGGAGCATACCAGCACCTCCTGCAGTTCCACAGACCAGGGAGGGAGCCCTTTGAAAACATCTTAGGAAAAAGAATCATAAAACACACTGCTGAAGAGTCTACTAAACATGGCACGGTGAATCCAAGAACATAACTCATCGCTTCAACAATCCTAGCTCTCTGTGCAAGCTGGCAAACAGAGTTTACAACATGCCTTTGTGAAAACAATGTCTCTGTACACATTTTTGTTCTTTAATATTCTGAGAGGTTAATTCATTCATTAAAAAAACATGGTGGCAGTGGTGTTTGTTTTGCAAAAGACGAGCCCAGGGTAGCGCCTTGAATGGTATTGTTTGGACTGAGCCCTTCTAACATACTTGTTTGTGGTTAGTTGGTTAAGCATGGTAGAGGCTGTGTGCATTTTCTCAGGCAGAGTAACACAACAGTATCATTATGTGCCCAGTGGGAAGGAACCTTCCGTGAACCTCCAGGGTTTTACTCTCCCACAACCGACTGAGGGGGTGGAGGGGTAGCCTGTATGCAGGCATGCATATGAAACAGATAAAGGGAGTGAATGCAATATCTGGTCAACTAGGCACACATGGCATTATGGAGGATGTGAGAGATCAGCGCGAATGTCTGCAGCCCTCGTCCAAAACTCTCAATAAATGAAACATCAACAAAAGAGAGACCAGCGGCTTTTCCTGCACTTAACAAAAACATCTGATGTGCATTATTCCTGACAGAGCATCAGACTGAGGATGAACAGCTTGGCTTTTTAATAAATTGAGTTTCCTCTGCTCTGTATGGCTGTGTTCATTAACAAAAGGCTCTCAGGGAGGCAGTCAGTTGAGATTTTCAAAAGGTGACCCGAAACTCTGAATAACAACATCAGAATGTGGAGGCAAGACAGTTGAAACATGTATCTGTACTTCCCTCTAGTGGCCAAAGGATTTGTTATTGAGAAGGATAAAACAAAGAATATAGCCAACATAAAAGACGTTGCTACAGAATATTAATATTAATTAAATGTAATGTCCCCTACTGCACAACAGCTTAGCAGTGGTTTAACAGAGACCATAAAAACTCAAGGCACTTAGTGGAAGTAGCGGCTGTCGCAGTTCAACTGTTTGGCAGTAAATCAAACGTAGGTATTCATCATGAACGCTGGCAATAAAAGCTGAAAAGATTTAATCAAATGCAGATTCATCTTGCTCTTTAGTATCTTGTATGCATTTTATGTGGGGAAACGTTGTGTTTGAAGTAATTATGAGGCTTTATGGTCAGCTAAAATCACCCAAATCCAAACAATACATTTTCCAACATATGACATATGTACTTGTTCACAAGATACTAAAGATTGATTAACATGTGTTTAGATGACAACCTTTTACTTTTGGTCACCATTTTTTCTATGATCAGACTATCTTCCTTTGTTAAATGTGTTCATGCCAAATGGAACACACATTTGCAATAAGTAGGTTATAACCTCTGACTTAGTCCCAGTTTTTACAATGTAACATGGGCACGGCATTGAATAACGTTTGCTGGGGAAGGTTCTGAGCAAATATAATTCAAAGGTCTAAACTGAAAAAAAACTAAAAAATGACAAACACATTAAATATAAATGTTGATTTCTGAAAATATTTGAGCTTTCATGTGCAATTTCCACTATGTATGTTAATTCTCCACTTTATTCAAACGGAAGTCTCAGAAATCTAATGTGAAGCGGAAGCCTAAAGCTTTCATAGCTGTTGCACATAAATCTCGAACATTTTAATAAGAAACAGACAGCCCTTGTGCACTACAAGGGTCTGTGCTGCATATTGAATTTTCACTTACCTTTATGACAAATTTGAGAGGAGCCATCGCATTGAACACAGCAGTCAGCTGGTTTCACCTGAAACAAGTGTATAGGTGGATCACACATGGTGGCCTAAAAACACCACTCTCCAATGATCATACATCGTAGATAACATATGACACTGGCTGGCTTAGTTTACCATCTTTCTAAGAAAATAACACGTCCTATCATAGAGTCCATTGCGGAGTGTCTATGGTGACCATAGCGTGATATTCATCTCTTGCAGAGACAACTTGGGCGGTTTGTTGTTAGTTACACAACATTCAATTTCTTACAGACAGTTATGAGGCTTCTACTAAACGCAGTAAACTGTAATGTTAGTCCTAACGCTAACCGAACCGAGTTTGGACGGTGAAACAGCCATCAGCTAACACTGGTTGGTTAACGTTAACGCTATATGCTTTGACTTTCGTTCACTCTAATGTGGTCAATTCGTGCAGACCAACCTAGACTACATTGACATTGCATCTTCAAACGTAGCTAGATTAAAGCTAATGCATTTTAGCCGTAGAATAACTACATCCCAGTTAAACTAGTTGTTGTAACATAAGGGTATCGAGTAGGTTCTCGGTTCAATTAATCTGAACAGCTGGGCTCACAAGACCAATGATTAACGTTAACGGTACGTCAACTTACTGCTAAGGAACAACACGACCCTTAAGCCATTATTAGCAAATGACACGGCAAAGGTGTAATACACACATTTGGTCGATAACGTTGTGTAAACATTAACAACGTAACATTAGAAGAAAAGCATTAAAACAAGAGACTGCATACCGCGAACAGTTTTGAATATTCGTCAATCGAGGCTGCAGGAGATGACGTCACATTCGGTTTGTAGTCCATCAACTGCAAAGCCTCGCGCCCAGCTTTCAGCGGGTGACTTTTGGCGTGAAAAATGCCTCGGGACTCCTAACAAAAGTAGCAAAGCGACCGTCCACCTCCATTATAAAGCGGGTAGTAGGGTTCGGGAGTTTTAGGTTGGTTATATGTCGTGACAACAACTTTATTTTAAAGATCGGCGAGTGAACGCGACTGTTTATCGAAGAGGACCCCGCTAGGACCCAACGCTGTGACCGCTACCATAGAAACGAGTTGCGCGTTGAAAAGCGTGTATTAATCTCGAAATTATGCATTGTCGAATTGTGTCTAAATATATTTTGTTATCATACAATTGCCACTATACTGTCATGTCAACATTGTTCGATTTGTTTTAGGATACTATTATAACAGATGTATCCAAACTGTGTCATTTTTGTCAGGCAAGGCTATAAGTCTCCCTTCCGAGTGGTGGCAAGCAGAGTCGCTTAACATGGAGGCAGCAAGGTAGCGGTTTCTATCAAATTTCGCTTGAGAGGCCAGTCTAAAGGACACCAGTGTGGCCCGATGTCTCGACACGTCAACAAAACGCCATCTATTTGCACGGATCTGCCACTGAACAACACTGATATTTGTAATAAGCTTAATTTGCTGAGGCAGCTTCTGAGATCTTGTTTTGGCCCGACAGGGCGACTGAAACAAGTCCACAACAACATTGGAGGGCTCGTTGTAACCACCTCAACCTCCTCAGTTCTCCTTCCGGCCATTACCTCCTCACAGCCTTTTATCAACCTGATCAAAACCTCCGTTCTCAACCACGTTTCCCGTTTCAGTGACTGTGGTTTGTTTGCTGCCATTCTTTGTCTGTCTCTTGTCGAGCAGGCGAAGCAGTCGGGTCTCAGAGGAAATGTGGCCATCAGAGTGAACACGCACTTGCTGGGTCTGTGCACCAGTTACCTGCAACGAGAAGACTGTGCCTGTAAATTCAAGCTCGACTTCTGCAGCGGTCAGCACCTGACCACGTTAGCGCGCAGCGTCGTCTCCAGCAAACCAGCATGTGTGCTAACAGAGCCGGAGGCGCTTCACGTCAGCAAGTTGGCTGTTCAAGCTTTTTTGTTGACTGTTCCCCGTGACGGCCCAGGTATAGTCAGACTTGGCGAAATAGTGACCGTCTCTGTTGAAGGCCATGCTGTGCTAAACTCTGCAGTGTTTCCAGGTTTACTGGTGGACATGCCTGATTTCTTTTGCCTCAACAGCATAGAGAACCTGCATTCAAATCCGCTGCGCACGGTGTTGTTCAGCGCGTCTCTTGCTGGAGACCTTTGTGGACTGGGAGACGGGACACTTGAGGTGCGCCGAGGGGTAGACACAGACTCACAGATACTGGATCAACTCCTGGAGCTTGGCAAACAGGTGGCTAAAGATGAGGTGAAGCTCTTTATATGCCAGAAGGTCATACACCCAGTCCTACAGCAATACCTGAGGAGTCATGGTATCATAGTGATAGAGAGACTGGGAATCACTCTCATGGAGCCACTTACTCAGCTGGCAGGTAACTTATGCCTCCGAATGTCTCAAATCCTGGGCCGATCCATTGTTCCCAAATTAATATCTCGTAGACAAGCACTTGGAAACCACAGGGATTTTAAATGTGTGTTAAGATCCCAAAGATTCCATAGACCTCATACTGAATTCCAAAGACGTGTATAAAATTATACACAACACATTTGGAATATTACATCTGTATGTGTGTATGTACATATGTAAATGTTAAGCCATAAAAATGGCATCTTGGTTTGAATATTTCACTCAATAGATGTGATATACAATGGCTTAATTTAAGCGCTGGAACAAGCAGATGCAGAATATATATATATGTGTGTGTGTGTGTGTGTGTGTGTGTATGAAAATAGGTTATCTAGCTTTGAAGCTACTTAAAAATGTTGGGGAATTTTGGGAATATTAGGGGTCAGAATGCTGTAATGTGTCTAAATGTGTTAAGACGACATGCTCTCATAGAGCTTTGCAGCTTCCGCATTCTTCTAGATGTGAAATTGTGAATGTATAGTCTACTGTCCAGGCAGGTATATGTCGTACTGCTACTTTGCACTGTGTGTGAGGTCGTCTTTCATTTCTGTCTGCTAAATCAAATAGGTGCTCAGCCTGTGGCCACATTACATACCACAATCCCAGCCAAGGCCTATGGGAAGGTGAGGGATCTCAGTATTAGGCAGTTCGGATCCAAGACCATGCTGCATTTGCACCCTCCTGGGGAGTCCGCGATCTGTACAATGATCCTCTGCCACAGGAACGAGACAATGTTAAGTGAGCTAAAGGTAAGATAAAGTGAGGAGTGTCGGGGCTCTGCAGGTGGCTTCTGGTGTTTACGATAGATACTGTGGAGAGAGATACACGGATGGATGTGAAACTATTTTGGTGCACAAGTAGCGCAAACTGTGTACCTGTTACGCCAAAGATTCACTCATAACATCAGATGGATCTCACCCCCTCCCCTCACTAAGATTTACATTCTCTACTAGATATTATTCTGGAAAGCAGAAATTTGATTAACAATATATGGCCCCATAAAACTCAAATGTTGGGGCGCTTGACTAACACAGCCATCTTCTACAGCACTTTTGTTAAAAGCATCCATCAACTGGCATCACTAGTTTTTTTTTTTTTTTGAAAACCCATTTTATTTATTTATTTTTTTTGAAAACCCATTTTAAAAAAACATAAAAACTGCTTTTGCACTGTCAGATCCCGGTAAACCCCCGTACGGGAGGTTTCTAGGCTCTGGTCCTTAGACTCTCAGAGTATTACCCTAAAGAACTGAATAAGGACTGTTTAAGCAGGTGGCGAGGAGACACGCCTAGCTTCTAACTGCCTACGTCCGAGCGTCTACCCTCCTTCCTCTGATGTGGCAACCGACTGAATAGCCCTTGTGCGTCAGTTACCACTATTCGTCGCGCTCGTTATAAATAATCTGGGCTCTTGTTATGGTGCTAGGATGGGTTTTAGTGGTTCGGGCGAAATCCAAAGGACTGTTAATTTTATTGGCTAGAGTAACCTGTAAGAACCTGTTACGATGTTACACACACACACAACAACCTAACTTTTTACTACCATCGATGAACTCATAATCAATGTCACAAATACTTTAACTATAATTTGGTTATTTATTGCAATAAGCTTTAGCAAGGGCAGTGGTAAACAACTCAATTCACATTTCAGACTTCAATTAAATCATTCGTATGAATCATAAAAACAATAAATCAGCTGAGTTTAAATTCAATATTTATGTGCTTTTGGGTGAGGGCGCAAGTAGTTTTTCTGACCAGAGCGATCCCACTCTTCCTGTAGAGGACCAAGTCTCTGAAGAACAGTTCACAGCTCCGTCCAAAGCTCACAAGACTGTTCTCAGTATCTCACGTCCACGTCCACAGAGTGAGCAAAAAGGAACTTCAGTCCAAATATTTGATTCTCTGTCACCGGGTAATGGTTCATCCATGTCGTGCTCAAATCCTCTATATGTGACAAAGTTCACAGCTCACGTTTCTCCTTCATATGATGTGTTCGGAAGATGATCACAAGGATGTAACCCTCGAGTCACTCTCTTTTATGTCACTAGGTGCACGGCACAGTCAAAACTCTCCTTTTCACCTCTCACTCATATTACACAATTAACATCTCTCTAAAGGCTCCAACTGTCAAAAACTGCTTTCCTTCTTTCATCAACTGCCATGTCGCCATCATTTCCTTCCTCCTTTCGCCTTCACAGGCAGCTAAATTTTAAACACACACACAGCTTCAATCTTACACATATAACTCCTAATGACTTTGTTATCAAAACATTCTCACTTACATTTACTCATGATTAATAAGTTAATTCACGTTAATTATATTCACTTTAGGTAATAGTGCAGAACGCAATTCAGCACACACTCATGTGTCATACAATTCACATCAGGATTTCAGATGTTATAAGCAAAGCCGGGGTACAATATTTATAGTATACCCTAAATAATATTTTGATTTTAACTCATGATTTCAACTCTCTCTTCACTATTTTGCCTCATAATTCACTATTTTGATCACAACTAACTTGACCGCACACGGACATCAGCTGGGAATGTCCATTAATGGGAGGCAAATGTGACAGATGAACTGATGTGTTCATTTCTGCCTGTTAAAGGTGGTGTCCCAGAAGACCGAACAGGTGTTGAGGCTCAGCCTGAGGGAACCATCTGCCTTACTTGGAGGTGGGTGTACTGAGACCCACTTAGCTGCTCACATCCGACACAAGGTGAGATCCAGTATTTAGTCTTAAACCAGTCCGTTTTAATTGATTTCACATATCTTCGCAGCGATCTCATTACAACACATCTTGACTATGCCATATTTTCATCTTAGAGCATGAATGAAGTTACAGAGGCCGTATCAGCGCTAGGGTGCTCACAGACAGAGTACCTTCTCGGCGTGGAGGGATTCTGCCGCTCTCTGGAGTCTGTGGCCGCGGCGCTGGAGCACGACGGAGGCAATCCTTTAATCGATCTGACTCATGCTCACCGCTGGACTCTCCCTGCAGATGTCATGGAAGAACACACGGAGGGTAGTTTGGGCTTCTGTGGCTGTGGACTGGTGGAAAGCAGCCCAAATCAGAAGTGGACTTATCTGAACACTAAACACCCACAGTTCTCACCTGCACCCCTGTCTACAGACACTACTGTGCAGCCACGTGTGCTTGACTCCTTCACGGCTAAACTCAATGCATTGAAAGTTGCTGTAGAAACTGCTAATCTTGCACTGGATGTGCGATATGTAATTCAAGATATGAACTAGCAGAAAAGGCATTTTGTCCGTCGTGGAACGAATGCTGCTATTATTTTTTTCTTAGGTAAGATTCAGTTTAGACACTAGATGTTAGCATTGCCTTAAGTGGGAATGTGATTGAACCCTGGTGTCAGTTAGTGGGAACGTCTTGCTTTTGTCCTGTTGTTGTCTTGTGATTTACCTCTTTAAGTCGTTGACTTTTTTTGTCCTACTTGTCAGTAATATCATTAACAAATACTGATGACAGCGCCCCCGCCTCCCAATAAGGAGATCGTGGGTTCGAATCCCAGACCAGACCACGATCTCTCTGGGTGGAGTCTGCATGTCCTCCCCGTGTTACCGTGGGTTATCTCCGGGTTCCTCCCACCGTCCAAAGACATGCATGTGTAGGTTAATTGGTGACTCTAAATTGTCCCTAGTGGATGAATGAGAGAGTGAATGGTTGTTTGTCTGTCTGTCTCTGTGTCAGCCCTGTGACGAGTTGGCCACTGTCCAGGGTGTACCCCGCCTAAGACCCAAAGCCACTGGGATAGGCTCCAGTTACCCGCGACCCTAACGGGAACAAGGGGTAGAAAATGACTGACTGACTGAAATACTGATGACTATAGCAATTGCTATTATCAATCTGTTACCCTTTTGTGAACTTGTAGGCTACTGACTGTAATTTACCAGCCTTTTTCTCAGCTTTTGAACACTTTTAGAATTTAAAAGCACCTTTTTAAATGAGGTTTTAGAGCATGTATGAATGTAGTGAATCAAAAGAATTCAGCTTCTAGGGGAAAATCTATCAAACTTATCTTCGCTATTACAAACCAGCATGTTTCTGCTGCTATTGCCTTTGGTCAGCACTAGGAGGTGCTGCAAGGTTGTCATTGTTTTGCTAACAAATAAAACTATGCCACTGTCCAGGGTGTACCCTGCCTAAGGCCCAAAGTCACTGGGATAGGCTCCAGTCACCCGCGACCCCAAACGGGAACAAGCGGTAGAAAATGACTGACAAATAAAACTACCAGCAATTGGCTGGTAGTCATTTTCCACCCTATCATTACATTGTGTTACATTCACAATGTTACCAGTCTGAACCTGCTGCTTGGTATGAATAAACCTGACGGTATGAATAAACCTGACAGCATGAAAATACAAAGATTAACCTCAGGCAATCAAATCTTCCAACGTCGATAGTGTAATGAGTGTGTTATACAAGTTATTTTGCAGTTTGTACATTTACAACTTATTTCTTGTCACAAAATGTTTTCCTATCTTTTCCTAACAAGTTTTTTCCATAGCAGTTTGTATTGATAGAGATGAACAATAAATCTGGTATATAGTATTGTACAAAACCATTATAGTAGTGACTGCAAGCAAAATCTAAACAGATTCTTGTGCAGTAAAATGAATGTAATTTCTGTTTAAAAATACAATAGGAGTGCAGATTCCTGTGCTTGTCTTCTGCTGTCGTTTCAGTTATTGTCGGACAGGCCGATGCTTTTCCTCTCAGAAGATGAATGGAATCAAAGCCTTTCGTAACTTGGGATAGTCTTTGAATTTCTCTTGGTAAAACCTGTAACAAATGAGCAGAAGATAACTCCGTGATGGCATATGGTAATGTAGGTAGTTTGACAAGTGAGTATTCATATACTGTGTTGGGACTGCTTAGCTTTACAATAAGGTCTTAGGCACCTGTGATGGTAATAGGCTCTTGGTCCAATAAAACAGAGGCTAAACACAGCGAAGGAGAGCGCTGGAAGGGACCAGGTGGCCATAGCATAGCCAAAC
The DNA here is from genome assembly GCA_011952105.1 of Coreoperca whiteheadi. Taxonomy (NCBI): domain Eukaryota; kingdom Metazoa; phylum Chordata; class Actinopteri; order Centrarchiformes; family Sinipercidae; genus Coreoperca; species Coreoperca whiteheadi. The sequence goes on from CM022471.1 coordinate 19,048,820, forward strand.
CACTCCACTATCTCTCCTAAGTAGTTGGCAGCAGACACATATTCAAACAGACCTCCTGCGGGATATCAAGAAGACCACAGGTCAATACAAGCGCAGAGTGGATGAGAGGTTATTCAAGTGAGATATGATTCTTACCTGCAGGAATCTTGTAAACTACTTCCCCTGGTTTCCTCAAGTTGCGTAGAATATAGTCACTATGTATATTGACGGCCATTCCGATGTAAAACAGAAGTAAACCTAGAAGGAATTCTTTCTTGCATATTTATGTTAATTTAAAAAGTCAATCATTTTAAATGTTCGCAATGTTTAAGGCATATACAAGGATTCAATTCATTAGGCCTTTCATATTTTAAACATTTTTAAAGCAAAGAATAAATAGTGCTCCTACCAGTTTTATAGCGATAGTCAGTGGACCATTCATCATCAAACTGGGCACAGTGCAGTAGGTAGTGTCCCTGCAGGAAACCATTCAGAGAGCAGAAGAAACCTGCTGCTGCCATCACAGCCAGCGGGAAAGGCTTTCCTCTGGTCAGTGGTGAATAAACAAATGTCCTGTGATTGGTGGAAGAATAGTAGATACAGCAGGTGGAAAAAAAGGAGGGGGATAATAGTGCATTTTATCCATGCTGGTACATACAAAGAACATTTTTTACAACCAGGCTTAGAGATTTTGTAGTTCCGATTTAGCATTTAAGTGCAGGCAAAAAAAAAAGGTGCCATTAAGCCCCATTCTTCACGGGTGGTTACCAATGCATTGCATGCACTCAGTGTTTTAGCCTTCAGATTACAGCAGCAGGAAATCTCCTTTCCAAAGCTCCTTTTTCACTGTCCTCATCTGAAAATGTGTTTGTAATTTGGCTCTTCTAGTAGCTATAGGTACAATAGCAAAATGATGATAAAAGATTCTATCACATTTTTGTTGTTTTCTGTCAAGAATTACAGGTTGCAGTCATTACTGTACATTAAGAACAGGAGTTTTAACTAAAAAAATGTAGTTTCATGTTTCACTGGTGGATCAGTGCTATAATAAACCAATATGGAGAGAAAATCTTTGTGTAATGAATGCAACTAGATCTATGATGAACACATTAATTCATGGTACCCATATACTGTAGGTATAGCTTTGATGTTCACACTGTACAAACAAGCTAAGTAAATATGAGACAAATATAACAGTCAATTTAAGAAATGTATGGTATAATAAATTAGGTGTAACACAACATAAAAATAAATAAAACATGAATTTGTAAGTCAGACGTGTAAAATCTGTCCTGCTGACTGTATTTTGAATGAATGTGGCGTATACCTTCCTACCCACAACTCCAAAAACACTGCCACAAGTACATCTTCACACTTCCTTTCACATGCACATTAAATGGCCAAAAAAAAAAAAAACAGGCTTCTGTCTCTTGCTTTTACCTTTGAAAGTAGTGCATGCAAAAGGTCCCAAGCAGCTGGTACTTCCCCGTACTGGAAGGTTTGTGCGAGGTGAGCATTAAAAGCAGGGGGATCAGGAGAGCTGGCACCTCCTGGAGGAACCAGGCTAGTCTGGCAGGGACCATCCTAGCTGCAGGAGAGAGTCCCATATGGCGCCCATAGGAGGTCTGTATCTTCCTGTGATTGACCAAGTGCCAGAGTCCTGTCAGGATCATCCCACAGCTAAGATAGTTGACCAAGTCCCCATAGCAGTGCATCTCGCAGGTCTGCGCCTCAGGGTCGCTGAGTGTTGCAGTAATCTCAAGTGTCTGTATGAAGTTAAATGGATGTAAACAGCCTCTGTGACTCCTCCCAAAGCAAAGAGAGGTGTGTCAGCCTGCTGAAATATGAGTGTGCTCCCTTTGTCACAGCGTGGGTTCAAACATTGCTATATGTGAGGTTATGATGATCCTTTCCACCTTGGCATGTGTACGCGCTGGTGTTAAATTGCTGAATTTCCCAAAGCTACAATAGGAGTGAACAGAATTGCATGGAACATTATGATCATGAAGTCAGCTGCTACAAGTCTGTTTTGGTCTGATGTCAACCAAAGTCCCTTGCTGAAAACCTCCTCTGCCTGCCCATCCTGTTTACAGACACACAGAGCAACATCTGCAAAAATCTCAAATTATGCAGCTCTGTTTACATTTGAAAGATTTGACTCAAGTGTGTGAGCAAATGTGCAAAGTGGACGGTGAGCTACTGACTTTAAATTAAGCTTTTCCAGTACTACTCATTATCAATGAGAACATGAACAGGAGAACTGACTGAAGTCACCATAACATCACAATATAGTGAACAAAGTCCAAATGCAGATTCAGTTATTACCACAAATGTGTCCATAGTTTCTGGAATCACAACCGTATATGCCTGTACTACATAACCAGTAGGAGTACAGCATTCAAACAACTTTTCAAACCCCTTCGTATGTGGTTTGAAATGTACAACCCTGTGTACTTTTAAGGAATAATTCAATTCCAATAGTGAAAAAATATGATTGTAAACATTCAGTCTGGCAGTCTAAATAGGACAAGGAGGTAAGTGGCCAAATCACACAAAGTGGCCAAAATATTAATTACTCTAGATCATTTAAACGGTAACCTGTTCTTCCTGATATTTCTTGTTAACTTCAGGTTGTACTATGAAGCCTCCTGCCTCCAAGGACAATTATCAGCCAGTCAATTAGGTACACCTAGCTAAAACTGAATTAACACCTCTCTGAAGCAGTTTAAACAAAAACTGAATATTATAACTTTCATGAAGGTAAGATTTATTGTAGGTCTGTTGTATTAGACTGCATTAGGTTTAGCTAGGTGTACCTAATAAACTGGCAACTGAGTGTTCATACAAAGAACAGGCAATACTATCTGGACAGTTTTTAGTTCCTGAAATGAAGAAACAGTGTGTTCATTTTACTATATTCCTCTACCACCTGGCTCCCTCTGCTGGTGACATTTCTAAATGTCTTCACTCTACATTGACTCCGGATTGCACACAGGGTGTATACAATAGTAGTATATGCAGTACTGCACTGCACTGTAAACGTCTTGACAGTTTACAACCAAACTAACACTCCACGCTTCATCGTCTGCAGTGCTAAAAATAAAAGAGGCTACCTTTACATTGCAACATTGTAAGAATAAACCTATACATTGAAGACTGATGAAAAAATGAAATGCATACACCAAGTCAATAGTTTTCTGAGCGATTGTAAATACATGAAGAACAAGACACCAGAGCAGACGTGCTTTTCAGTACATTTTACTTGTTTTGTAACATGAATCCACGGCCTTATCTGAAGAGCCTTTTGGGATGCTTTGTCAGTGGAACCTGAGATAAAAAAAACTCCATTTAGGGAGTAGTTAAGTAGTATATTTTAGGTTTGTGACATGTAAGTTCCCATTCTCTACGCAAGAAAGAAATAATACAAAAACCATTTCTAAAAGACAAACATAGATCCATAAACAGAAAATGAACAGTGTTGAGGTTCAGCCTTTGTCTCTCTACAGGAGGAAACAGAACACCACTCCCTGCTGGAGAAAGGAGATTAACAGTTGGTGCCATTTTAGACCAACAGATGAGGGAGACAGGTCTCTCACACACACACACACGTGCACACACTCCTGGAGTGCTGGGTGAGCTGGAGACGTTGTTGGGCACACTGCAAGGGGGGAGGGTGCATGTGGAAAAACAAAAACTGACAGTACACATTCTGAAATAAACACTAAAAGTGAGAGTACGCTTTAAATGTATATGTGCAACAGTGATAAAAGGCACAATAGCACAGTGTGTCATGCTTTACTTGTTCCCCTTAAATTAACATCAGAGGTCAAGTGAGCCTGGGGATTCATCCTTCAGTCTGTGCTCGCTTGGTTTAATCAGCCTTTTTAGCTTAATGCTAAGTGCGACGCCTCTTGTGGTGCCGAGAGACAGACCAATGTTCTGAACTGCATCATCTGAATGGGAATACTTAGTACTTGACGTCAGCAGCAAAAGTCGTCAGTGATATTCAAATTTCAAACGATAGTACAGTCTGCTGTACTATCGTTTGTGTGCTGCCTATCATATTGTCACTGAGAGCCTATACTGCCACTATGAATCATCAGGTTTTTGCCTTCAGCTTTTTTATGCAGTTTGTTAATCTATGAAAATATTAAAGGAGTATTTCAGGCAGCAGGACAACATAGCACATTACTTTGAAACACATACATTTTCCTTTCTTTCGTTAATAGTTGTTAATGTTAATGTTTTTTATTTGGGTTTTTTAAAACAGATTCAGAGCCAATAAATCCAAATTACAGCAGGGAGCAACATCTGTCACTTTTCTGGGTAGATTCTTAAACCTTAAAGAAAAGCATTACGACTTTGTGTGGGTCCATCTATTACTGTCCTGTCATATTGATACTCCCACTGCCTCAAGAGTCATTTTGAAGTGAATTCTCACGCACGGAGAAGCAACTGGACCGGAAAGCAAACCTTTAACAATGATGATGAAAACTTAAATCTTTCCCACAACTTTTGGCATTCTTGAATCAAAACGTATTAACAAAAAGAGCTGGTAAAATTACAACCTAGTGAACAGATATAATAATTTAAGCAGACCATCTAGGCCTTTACCAATTCACCACTTTGTTCAGGCCCAAACAAAGAACTGAATGTGTAACAAAATACATTTTCTACAAGTCTAGCATGTCTTCATTCGAGTCTCCTATATAGACATTTCAATAACCACAGAGATTCAGGGTGGCAGTGTAAACAAAGAACTAGAGGTGTCAACGTTGGAGTAATTTACACAATATCCAGCTTTGATTACTTTTCTGTAGCACCCGCAACTGTAGGCTGGCCCTCACAAAACATATCCATAATGCTATAAGCATATAACTGGAATCTGGGAGCAGGTGTTGCACACACGTTTATTGGGCAAACCATGTTTATGGCTTTAGAGCTTAAGTGACAACACTGCTTTTGTTCAAATCTACACACTACTTGAGTAAATACTATCACGTCTAGTAAAACTACTAACAAAGGGAGGATTAAAAGGAATAAAATATGACTAAAATATGTAATAAACTAAGAGTGATAAAGTTTTTTGGTTTTTTGTTTTTTTTTTTTACAGTAGGTGGTTAGTGAACTTTGTTGGGTGCAGCCCTTTGTTAGCAACCACCACATATGTTGAGCAACCGTAGTAATTACCTATGACACTGTTTTTAAAGATTAAGCCGCACCTAGATGGAAGCACTCAGTCAAAACACTCATTTCATTTTCTTCTGGCAGCAATTCAATATTCTCCATTAAGATCTGTAGTTAAATTTTCATTCCTCTTCTGAGGCAGATTACATGAGCACAGATCGCCAAGCGTCCAAATGTGAAGATTGCATTATGATAACTCAAATCCATCGTTCTGTCAGGAAAACGAAAAAAGAGACTAAGAGGACAACTACAGTCCTTGCAAAAACCCAAATAAGGTTCCCCCCTCCCAACATTTACTCCAAGCCAAAATAATATGCACTGTTCTTATCTCCTCTACCGGTTTGCTCGAACATAATCTCAAAACTGCACTTCAAACTAAATGTTTCAACCAAAAGCTCTGAGACACACTTCAAACTGAGCGGTGGGTGGAGAAAGGCAGAGGAGAGCTGTGAGAGAGACAGAGAAAAAAAAAGAAGACTGTATTGACTTTGAGTGTCTAGGTCCTTCCTGCAAATAGTGGGCGTAACTAGGGGTGGAGTGAGAGGGAGGATGTCTGGGTCAGGTTATGGCGATAGATAGTAAGGGCAGGGCGGCGGCATCGCAGTGGCCCCTGCGAAAGTCGACCTCAATGAATGATGAGTGCCCCGGCAGCGTAACTCACGGAGCTGTCCTGCCAGTTCCTGCACTCACTTGACTGGGCGTAGTTCAGGAAAGAGAAGTTCATTTCTAAACCAGACTTCCTCAGCTCAGCCACAGCCTGCAAAACAGTAACATCAGTAGCCTCCATTTAGTCACTGATTCACACAATGCGCATGTTCACTCACTCACTCTCTCTCTCTCACACACACACACACACACACAATATGGATAGTGTCCCATTTTCATGACATGAGGAAATATTTGTCAACGAACACTTAAAAAAAAAAGTTCTTCACTGCCAAATAGACCCTTTTCATGAACCCCTCCCCTAAACATTGATTGTCCAATCATAGCTTAGAAACTGTAAAGCTTCTGATTGCTCCACATATTGAAGCAGTGTGCATGAGGCTTTAGTGAGAGCAATACTTCATGTATAAAGTTTGGAGGGTGGTGTCTTAATTTAGCCTTTACAAAACTGAAAACATGTGCCAGCGCTATCATTATGAGCCAGAATGGAGAGCTTGACATAGAGGCGGCAGCAACAATAACTAAGGGGGGCGGAGCTATGCGACCAGTTAACTGAGCCCCCATCAACATGTCTACATTATGTTAAATACTGGTACTCCTCGAGAGGCTCTTCTTCTGTGGTACTTACATTTAGTAGCACTCCAATCGGGTGACGCCCACAGATGGTGTTGCGGTACTTCTTCAAGTAGTTGGTGAAAGACATGGGATCCAGCTGTTCTATAATGCCCATCCCCTTTACAGGCAGAGAAAAACAAAGGTGAACAAAAGTCAGAAGACATGTTTCGATTTGTTTTGTGGTTGTTTTTTCATGCTTTGTTTGATTTATAGTCAAGGCTCTCTTTTCTTAAGATCTTAAAATAGCCCTAACTCCTGTAAGCTTTGTGTTCAAGAAAACAAATGTCATGGTCACAAGAAAAGCAAAGGAAGCATCTATATCCATATCCTGTCTGCCCTTCTGCATTGTAACTTTCTGAAACGTGGTATTTTTTGCAGTTACATTAAACTAAATGGTCACATTAAGAGCACATGCGGTATTAAAACTGCCATATTTAATATGTACTTCATTACCATAACAGCTGTGCATGTGGCTGGTGATAATCAAAAACCTATGTATTTTTACATACTTTATCCCACAAATGATCAAATATATCTCAGCGGTCACCATTTTATCAAGATGCTCAATAGACCTGTAGATCTCCCCTTGAGATTCATCGTAGTATGTGTAGCGGAAGCGTTGACCTTCAAAAGAGAAATAGACATCAGTGCAAAGGTGGATAAAGTCATGTCACAGTTATGACATTTACGACAATTATCCCTAGATCACAAACTATCCTTTTAATGGCAGAGTCATCTCAGAGAATGAGTGCCATTTTCAATGCTTTCATTTGTCGGTACCTACCCCAGTGGCAGAAGTCGGATGAGATAATGAAAAGGTTGGATGGGTCTGCCAGGTACTTGCTGAGCAGCTTCCCATATTCCTGCTCCTTAGACTCACTCAGGGCACCCACAAGCACAGGGACGATGCTAAACTCGTCTTTGTGGCTGCAACATCAGATTATTGAATTAACAACTTGAGTGCAATAACTACACTCAGTCAAATGTATGTGCAATAGGCGTGGGTGGAAATAAAATTTGCATTAATATTAGTTTCATAGCGCCCATCAGAGAAAACTAATGGGAAACCTCCAGCCTACTGCATGATAAGCTGAGACTGGTGAGCTGCACCTCTATACCCTACATGCAACACCTACGCTACTAATGTTTCTTGTCAGTCAACACCACAGGTTTTAGTTAAACTTGTTACAGATGATACGAGTTGAGCTAATGTGCTCGGTTCACTTCGTACTACCTGATCCATGCTTTGCTGAACCAAGAAAATGCCTTTGACTCCTGCCAACCTACCAGAAGGCTGTATCAATTATGCATATCACACTTGTGACACCATGTGTCCCTGCACCAATGGGATTCTGGTTTACAGTATGTATAGGAAGGCAATGAACAGAACTAAAAGAACTCTTCTACTGTCTTCTTCTTTGGTCAATAATAGTTAAAGGTTCCCTGTGGAGTTTCTGACCTCTGGTAGCGCTATGGAGCTGTTTTTCAGTGGGCCTCTGTTTTCTCTATCTGGTGCACAGGAACCCACATGCACGCGGGTGACGCGATACACATTGCTTCCAATGGAATCACACAACTCCACTGACCTACAGGTGGCATTAACACGCCAAACTATGGTGCAATGCGCCAGCAAAGGCAGGGAAGAAGAAGACTGCTAGCAAGTAAACAACGTAGGATTTAAAATACTGAATTCAACGCGTTTGTTCGAGCTCAAGGACACACAAAATGTGTTATGGTAAGTAACACTAAATATTAAACATAACTTCTGTTTTTTTAGAAGAAAATTCCACAAGGCACCTTTAAGAAAAAGCTTCATTCTATGAGACCGTTCCCTTGGAAAGTGTATAGAGTCGATTCTTTCGTTCAATAAATGCCACTCCGATGCGCATTACCTCTCCATGGCTTTAGCAGTGTAAGGCAAGTGCATTTCAATACTGTGCTCATCTTCATCTGTCTGCAGACTCATTCGCTCAAACAACCCAGTTTTCCAGAGGTCAGCATAAACTGTAAAACAGAGGTGAGTTTCAATTTAAATTTGTGCATGTTATCATGACCATGTCTACTGATTAAGTAATTAGCTGCACACTCATTGAAATTGGGAATCCTGGTAAATGTCTAGCTGAGCAAAACCTCATCATGGAGAAAGCATTTATCTTAATTGTCAAGGAACTTGCTGGTCCCTGGAGTATGATTAAAAAGTGCATGACCTCCTAAGACTGCTTGAGGTCTGCATGTTGGAGCTCTGGTCAGGCTAGACTGTAACAATCACACTGAAGAAAGGGTAAAACACAGCTCTGTGCTCGTTTGTTTTCACTTGTTTCTTTTTTCAAGTGGAATGATCCACAATGATTTGGTTTTTGGCATGAAACATGGGCTTCATTCTTCACTTAACAAACCCAAACTGCAATCCAAACTGTGGTTATGTTACTCCCTCACATGACCCCTTAAAATACCTTCCCAAATTATTAACCAGTTAGCATGTGTTAACACATACAAAAACAAGTAGAAATTACAATGCCATGAGTGAAAACAGTGAATACCCTTTTGGTCGATTCTCAGGTCATAGAGAGGTGTTCTATAGATCTCTGCAGGTGACAGGGCACAGCGGGAGAGGGGCACGTGGTGTGAAGGTCCCAGGATGAACACCCTACGACTGAAGGGCAACAGGACTTTATCTCACTCAATCTTTTCACAAAAGGCAAACAGCCAGCACTACGTTCTACAATCTAAACTAACATCTGTTCACGCTGTGGGGGGAAATTGAAGATAACAAAGTCATACAAAGTAATTTCTTAAATAAGGACTATAGGAGATAGAAAACTGAATGACTTACGTAACAGAGGGATCAACCTGCTTGTAGGCATGTGCTGCACAAGCACCACAGTAGGTATAGCCAGCATGCCTGCAAACCAAAACATGTCAAATTAGGATGGGACGGCATCGCAGATACCTGTTGACATGCTCAGATTGTATTTCTCTTCTGTTGGTGTGCAACGTGTGCTTACGGCGCTATGATGGCTCTAGCAGGTCTGATTGTGGACTGGGCTTGAGACAGCCAGCCTTCTAGTTGTGCATTCAGCTGGGATCCTAAAAATGCAGAATTTAAAGAAATAAAAACAAAGCAATTTAAAAAAAAAAATAATAATAATCTTGTTATTTCAGATCACTGGATTAAAGGGGAGCCGCTGACTCATACTGCTCTACCTATGCTACCTTACAATCTAAGAATGACATAGCAAGCCAGCACTAACAAAAAAAAAAAACACTAAAAACATAAATTGTCTGATCAATACAATTAGGATTTCAAGTGTAGCAACAGTGGTTAATTTAGCCTCATCAGTAAGAGTTATTTGGGTGAGACAGAGATTAACTAGAATGAGCGTTAACATATCCACCCCATATTCTACACAGATAATAACCTATTTCTGACGACACTTAATACAGTTCTTGCCAATCTTTTATAAGATGAGACCTTTTAGTTAAAATACTCATCCTTTAATTGTCAATCTAGTTCCAACCACAGGTGTTCTGATCCAGGTTCAACAATCAAAATAAGTTTATTTTTAAAACTTGCTAACTGTGGTTGATTATACTGGAACACACTGCCTGTATTACTGGACAAACCCATCATTGTTAGTCTTTACCAGTGTCCACAGCTGATAACATTATGTCAACAGCAGTCAAACATAGCTGACGGATTTATATAATTAAGTCTGCAGGGAAAACAAACAACCGGTGTAATTAGTTTAGTAAGAATTAACAAGGACATTGGGATCTGGATAGATTAACTTTAGATCAGCCTTCACATGTTGCTTATGGACATATTATTGCTTATATGCAATACAAATGACAGTAGTGTTTAACTAGTGTATATGTCCTTTGAAAATGGTTATTACTAACAAGGCCAGCTGAAAAGGGATAAACAGGCAAGCTTGCGGGGTTTAATAAAAAGAAACTAGCAGCTAGCTAGTGAAATGGGGGAAGGGGTGCAACATGAACCATCATATTTTATGCCCTGCCCTGCCCAGTCCTTTGTTTCATGGCAGGGAGTAACTGTTATGTCTGCACTTAATTTAGGCGAGTCGGGGTCAGAGACCAGCAAGACCACAAGACACATAGCAGTTTAAGTTAAAATAGTTGCTGGCAGGCTGTTTCGGTACATGTCTCATCTAACGTTAGCCAGATAGCAGCTGGGCCAGGAAGTTCTGCAATGTTAGCAGAGTTAGCGATTGTCAAGTTGATAGCTTTGATTGCTCGACAACAATGTTGAACAGCAGATGTCAGTTTGTTTGGGGAAGAAAAAGAAAAAAATCCATCAAGCATCCGATGAGGAAGTGCTGATTAAGCTCAAACCAACCATGCACGAAATGGGATAACAGAGATGAGGGAGTCAACACCAGCTAGATGTTAGCTAGCTGACTGGATTAGCGTTACAACCCTAACGTTAGCCAGCACCGTCTGCTGGGGCAAGCCATGAATTCGACCATGAATATTTTTTTAAATCTCAAGATACGGAAGGTTATACAAAATAAATAAGCCAGCAAAACCAATAAAAAACACTGCTGCTAGAAAAATACAACAACAGCCAGCTAGCATACAGCGTGCTAACGCGGCCGGTGCTCTGTTGACAGTTACCCGAAGCAGAGTACCAGCTCCCGGCATGACTTGCTTCTCTGCACACCACTCGGTTCGACATCTTGGTTCCCAAGCCGCCTATCTTGGTTTGCTTAGCTCTTGTCAGGCGACAAAGGTAAAATAGCAAAAGACGATGTCAGCTAAGCCAGAGAAGAAACAACGCCTGCTAGCTAAGTTGCTCGTAAAGACAAAGAGCAGTTTGACTGGAGAGACAGCTGGGCTAGCTGGCTAACGAGCTCAGTGTTCCGGCAGCTGGCCGCTGTGTTGTTACCGGTTAGTAAGTTAGCCGGAGAGACCAGCTAACGTCAGCTTGTTAAGACAGTCTGGCGATATCGTCATGCAAATTTTGAAAGGCACACAATATTTGTAATGTGCCAATATTTAACAGCCAGAAGACCAATATCAAGACCAGGATCTGTCACAGTGGGACTCAGAGGATTACTGGTTTGCCTGTCGAGCCAGGTAAGGGGCGTCTCGGAAACGGTTAGCACCGTGACGTCAGAGCATCTTGATTGGTTGCTTGATTAGCCAGCATAAAGTGATTCGTGGAAAAATCCCGGAGGCGTAGCCGTTACTAAAATGAGAGTTTGATGATGAAATTGCACTGCCCGTCAGGTGAGCGGGTACAGTGTGACAACCGAGAAAAAATCAAGTCAGTCAAGAAAAAAGTGCTGTTTGCCATTACCTTAGATTGATAAGGAAATAAAGTATTATATAAGTGTTGAATAACACTGCTTAAGTGTTTAATTCACATTTTTAATTTAAAAAAAACAACCAAACCCTTGTTTTCAGTATTTAAATAAAGAAGTTATGGACAGTCATCTCAGTGCTTTATTATTAAGACTGTTGAAAAGGAAAAATACATATCTAGAATGGGAAATGCAACATGTGAGATGGGAAAATATAACATGTCAAATCAAAGGCCCAATGTACGGTGCGTAATTTACTTTTGTATAGAAACAAATCTCTATATATTGACAAAGAGATAGAAAAATATGTGATTCATGTTAATGAATTATCAGTTTAGTTACTTAATGAAAATCTGTTCCAGAAAATGTAGATGTTTGAGGGACCACTTTATTGTGGACATAGCTGAGTCAGAAAACTCATTAAACATTTCACCACTTTCCACTGATAGGTAACACTTCATAGACCAAAAGCCTTTAAACAAACTAATGAGGTCCCATGTTAATGACCCACTGCACCCCATACAATAATCAAGGAGATATTGCATTCCTCAAATCTATTCTGAATCTGAATTTATAAATAAAAAAGGGACTATCTCAACAACCAGATACATATAAAAAAAAACATCAGTTTCAATTATGTATATCCATCAAATTACTATCTATCTATCTATCTATCTATCTATCTATCTATCTATCTACTTCATAAAAAGAGATCTGACATTGGCCATAATGGCTCTGTATTAACAATGATGACAATATGACTATATGGCAATTCAGCATTCTTATTTAATTTATTCTCTCTGGGAGGACATTCAGGAAAATTATCAACTTATTTTTACCTGGAAATGATTACGTCTGGATATATAAGAAGAAACTTTTGACCTATGTAACGAACTTTGTCATGTAAATGAGACCTTTAACTGTTAATTTCCCCATACTTGCTAAATTTACTTGCTTTGTACTCAGAACCTTATGGATGTACTTATTCTTTAGTCCTCACCCAGCGATTTGATTGGCTGAGAAATATTCAAGTGATGTAATGATCAAAGCTGTTTAAAATGGCCCATGAATCAATTTAAATGCAGCTGTTCTTCTAATCCGTCTTATTTTCTAAAACAGGGCCTGTTGCACCATGGAACGTATGGGCCTACAAACTCACAAGAGACAAAAGAACCCGCTGTCCTTTATTATTTGAAACAGAAATGGGAGATAAACAGCTCTAACATCCACTGCACAGAAAGCAGTTGCAACCTGATAATAATATCTTCCTGTTAGGAATTTTGCGTTAAAAAGTATGTCAATTCCATTCCACAGCATATAATGCATCATGCCAAGCCTTTTGTCCATTATCAAACATAACATGTCAAATACAAATTTGCGCACATTATTATATTGTATTTAAATTAATTATTATTTATTGTCATATTTTATTACCCACAGAAGTTACATATATATACAGTGCAATATGGGCATTGTGGCTAAAACCATTTTTATGCATGGGGTCTAATGCTGGTGTAGAATTAACCAAGGAATGTTTTGAGCAGGTGGAGCAGCACTGAACTGTGCACTTCCTGCTGAGCCATATGGCTGACATGATGGTTCCTATAAGGACACGTTTATCACATAAGACAGTCTTTTTTTCCTGTTTTATTTTTGTGGGAAACATTAGAAAACTCCCGGAACTTTGCAGGAATTTTACGCTTTTATTCTGAAAATCGAACCGGCAGTAAATGTCTAGTTTGTTTTTTTGTTTCGGTCTGCGGAACCGAACGGGAGGGCGGGGACTGCTATCAAGAGTACACACGGGGAAGCGGAAGCTATCGGTGAAGATGTTTGTGTTGAGATGAGGCACCCGGTTTACTGTAACTTATGTGGCGAAAGGGTTGCTTTGTAAACCACAGACTTTGGGTTGATCCACTTCTAAATGCCATTGAAAGGCCACATTTGACCTTGTCCTGCTCAGCAAGCGGCTTAACTGAGTTACAACTGAGGGCGACGTAACGTTAACGCGAGAGTCGCGTCGGCCAAAATGAACGCAAGTAAAGGCAAAGACAGCGGTGAAGTCATTAAAAGCTACCATAAGCAGGCGTTTGAGTATGTATCTAAGGCTTTAAGGATCGACGAAGATGATACAGGTTTGTTTGTTGTGTTTGCGAGTTCCTCGCTGATGTGTTGTGGTGTGCTTGTAATAACCCCCCCCCCCCCCCCGGGATAACAGGAGACAAGGAGCAGGCTGTGCAGTGGTACAAGAAAGGCATTGCTGAGCTTGAAAGGGGTATTGCAGTGGAGATCACGGGGCTAGGTAACTATGCAAACAAGCATCCAGCTGTTGATGGTGGGCGCGCTTTGGCCTCACACTCCATGTTTTGTTAGCAGGAGATCAATATGGCAGAGCAAAGAGGCTTCAGGATAAAATGGTCGCCAATCTCACCATGGCAAGAGATAGGCTTGCCCTTTTAGGTAAGTGGCATCTGGGCTTTTACCGAAATTGTGTTTTGTAATCCGAGCTGAGCGGGGATGCTGGAGATCCATACTGTCCTTGTTCCACAGAGGCAACGTTGGCATCTAAAAAGAGAAGTGATCCCCAGAAGACCTCAAATCATGTTCCTCCAGCACCAAAGGCTGCGCCTAAAAGCCAGCCTGCAGCGCGAGGCGTGTCCACGACCACCAGGCCCTCGCCTGCTGTCAGACCCCCACCTCGACCCACTGATCCAAAGGTGACTTAGTTTTTTTTTAATAGATTACATGCAGTTGTCCCGTTGTACGCTATTTCAGCATGTCTGATTCTGGCGAAGTGTGTAATTCTTTCTGGATACATTTGTTCCTGCTAAGGTGACCCCCCGGGGGGGGAGAGCTCAAAATGGAAAACCCGCATCCGTGAAACAGCCCCCAAAGAAGGACATGAAAAACTTCAAGAATGTGGACAGCAAACTGGCCAACCTGATCCTGAATGAAATTGTTGACAGGTATTTAAAAGCAATGCTGTCACAACACCTGTACGTTTCGCTGTCAGTGGACTCACAAAAAGCTACGCTGCCATTAAAAGTAGCTTTCTGTGTTCATCGCAGTGGAGCGTCTGTATCCTTTGATGACATCGCGGGACAGGAACTGGCCAAGCAAGCACTCCAGGAGATTGTCATCCTCCCTGCCTTAAGACCAGAGGTGATCACTTACAAGCATTTTGTCCCTGCTAATCGTATTTCTACTTCATCAGATTTGCATTGAGTGCTTTTTCACGTTTTGCCATTTAGCTCTTTACTGGCCTGAGAGCTCCGGCACGTGGGTTGCTTGTATTTGGGCCGCCTGGAAATGGGAAAACCATGCTGGTGAGTTAAATGTTCTTTCCAACACAGCAATTCACCGATTCATTCAGTTTTAAACTGGGCTTTGTGATTTGCACGGAGCTGTTGATAGTCTTGGCTCCGTATTATCAACTGAATCACAGCGTTTGCTCCCTCTCACAAGGCCAAAGCCGTCGCAGCCGAGTCCAATGCCACATTCTTCAACATCAGCGCTGCCAGTTTGACCTCTAAATATGTAAGAAAACACTTTTAGTGCTCCCTTTTTCTGGAGTAGGTCTCTACATCACTACACTAAATGTAGTGTAGGCTCTTTTTTTTCTTTAAACCTTTCCTGTCATCACCATCACAGGTGGGAGAGGGAGAGAAGCTTGTACGAGCACTGTTTGCAGTTGCCAGAGAATTACAGCCCTCTGTCATCTTTATCGGTTTGTATAACTCTATTCGTAGACTAAATGTGTCCCAAACACCAATTTTACTCCCCCCCCCCCCCGAATTTCAGCTCACACATAAACCCCTCATTTGGTTTTATTCGTTCAGATGAAGTTGACAGCTTGCTTTGTGAAAGGAGGGAGGGAGAACACGATGCCTCTCGTCGATTAAAAACCGAGTTCCTCATTGAGTTTGATGGGGTAAGAGCAGCAGCAGCTGTGGCCTCTGAAATGTGATCATGAGCCAGCTTCAACGTGTTTAAGTCACTGTCATCTCAGCGAACGCCGGTGTTGATTTATTGACAGTGCTGCTTTGCTTTAGGTGCAGTCCGGAGGGGACGACAGGGTGCTTGTAATGGGAGCGACCAACAGGCCTCAGGAGCTGGATGAAGCTGTACTGAGGTACGTGAGGCAATTCCACATGCTGCGCAATTATTATTTATTTCTTTTGTACAAGCTTGCTACAGTTTTTCTCTTGTGTTAATCTTACAGGCGCTTTGCAAAAAGGGTTTACGTGGGGTTGCCAGATGAGGAGGTATTTACTGTGAAGCCATTATAACAGTTCATTACTGCGATCAGTGTCTTCGCTAGCTTCGAACATTTTTTGTAAGCGAGTTTTCTCGTCCCTCCAGACACGATTCACGCTGCTGAAAAATCTTTTGAGAAAGCAAGGGAATCCCCTGAGCAAAAATGAGCTGTCCTGTCTTGCGAAGTGAGTTTCGTATTGACATGCCATGCAGCCTTTACAGCATTTTCATTGTGTTATACTGGCATTCATTCCTGGATATTTAACTTGATAGAGAGACTGCAGGATATTCAGGAAGTGATCTCACGGCACTAGCCAAAGATGCTGCACTCGGGCCGATTAGAGGTAAGACATCTTCTCCACTTTATCGTATGGTTCGTATATATTTTAGCCCCCACGACGAGCTAAATCGGCATCTTCATGTTAAAATCCTCTCTAACACAGAGTTGGGTCCAGACCAAGTCCGAAGTATGGCTGCTAGTGAGGTAATACTGTAAAAGTACTCACTGTTCTACATATTTTACCTTCATCCACATTTAACTACCAGTATCTGACAGTATTTATCTTTAATGCTGTTTTGTCTGTATTCACAGATGCGAAACATCAAGAAGAAGGACTTTGAGGATTCCCTGAAGCGCATTAAGCCCAGTGTTAGCCCAGGGACTCTTAACATGTATACCAAATGGAACAAAGATTTTGGTGACACAACAGCTTTTTGAACATGATAGTTCGTTTTCATTTGGCGGGGGGGGGGGGGGGGGGCCCTGAAGA
>CM022471.1:19065642-19171627 GCA_011952105.1 Coreoperca whiteheadi
TAAATTTTGATTTTTAAATATCTGTGTTTATGGTGGTTGGGGTTGTGGGGGGGGGGGGGGGGGGGGGGGGGGGGGGAGCCCTGAAGATGATTGTTCAGTTTTTTTCTACGGGTACAAGACGTCATTAACATGAATGAACTTAAAAACCAGGAACAAACCCTTTATAGGTTGGTAAAGCTATAATGTATAAATATTTTGACGTGTGGCAATTGGTGCATTTCCTGTTTTATGGGAAGACTTTGCTAGTAAGATTTTTACAAATTTCTCTACTGTCTTATTACACTCCTAAAACACTTGTCTTGCAACTTGAAATTTCATTATTGCTTCTCAAGAATGTCCTTTAAAATCACAAGTGATCTCTCTCTTACCTCAAGGGGGCAGCAAGGTTCTGTAAATCCTGACATAATAGATTATTTTACTCATCCGGTTAGTTACCAGATCTATCAACATGTTGATGGTACCGATCACCAAGTGCTCCCTGTACTTGTATACATGCAAGAGTGATCACAATTGGGAGAAGATTTGCCAACTTGGGTCCTTTTTTGTATCATAAGAAAGTTTTTCCATTTGCACTTATAGCTTGTAGATGCAAGTACAAATATAGACCGAAGAATTTGTTGTGTTTTGAACTTTTTTCTTTTTTGTCAAGAGCTATTTTAGTTGAAAAGTATTTCACTGTGCAGAACTGTGATGCCCTCCCACTTTCCTCATGCATCAATAAATATGTCCATTAAAGTTCAGCCAGCATTGCTTTTTTATTTTTCTATTAAATCAGGTACTAACTGCAGTATATATGAGAGCTTAACTGTTTTTTTTTTGGTTTGTTTTTATGGTTCCCAAGAGCAAACATTTTGCATCACTCCTTTTTACTCACTTCTAACATCTGGGACAGACTTGGGAATACTTAAGTTTCACTGAGTGAAGCTTCTCTGTGTGCTTCACATTTGTAGGTAGATGGTGCTGCTTTTCTCTTTCTACCTGTTGCGCAACTCCTTTCTGTGGCTCAAACCGCACCTAGAATGAGCTGATAGTTTGCCTGCAACCACAGATGTGTGGAACGCCGTAAGTTACTATTAATGAAAATAAAGTCCACGTTCTGCTGTGTTGACTGTCAGGCTGGATGATGGATCGGATTAAGTTTGCAGTTTTGGGTATGTCTGGTGGTTCCACTTGGTGTGCTCAGGCACAGACATGTAGGTGCTTCGTGGAGAAACGGTCACAGTTTTGATAAGTGAAGTTACGTTATGTGGTCAAGACCCCGTAACCAGCCACCATCTTATAACCATGCCGGAGGCTCAGCTGGGACAGGGGGTCCCCAGCTGTCGGGGCACGGCTGATTCAAGCTTACTAAATGCTTGTGGTCAGTCATAGAACTTTATCTCAACGCACTCCAAAGTCTTCCGCTGACATATTTTGACTTGAATCCCACCTCTCTCCCAGAGGCCCTTCCTATGGTCAGCTGGTTGTGTTGCCTGTGGTTTATGTGGCCCAGCAGCTGCATCGTCTGTTCCTGCGTAATGTTTACAGAAATTAATTAAGGTTGTCCTCTGAGTTTTATTTCCCCGCTGCAAAGAAGAGCTCAACATGAGAAACACTCACTCCCACAGCTGCAACCACACCTAGCACCACTCTCTTTTCCTCAGGGGAGACGTGTTGGATGGAGTGTGTTTTTTAACTTGTCATGACTGAAGAGCTCCTTTCATGATGCCAGACAGGAATGGAGAGTGTTAGGGGCTAGGGTTTAGTCATCCCCTTTTTTTCTCTTGTTTACTCTTCACTGAGGGCATCCTACACAGTAACCAAATGGTCTGCATGGCGGACTAGTTGCAAGACCTTTTAGTCGTGTTATTTTCGCACCTTTCAACTCGCATGTTTGAATATAAATAAATGCCCACAGGTGGTAGAATTACCTAATTGCCTCAAATCAACATTCTTACAAGTAATTGCTTGAACAATAACCTGTAATTACAGTAGAGAACGATTATCGTATGTACACAGTGTGCTTTAAATTTTCAAGCTGACAGAAGACAGCATTATTGAGGTGGTTTAAACCTTGGAGGTGATTGACAGCTTCCCTTTTTGGTTGCGTGTCAGAGGCCTGCACCTCCACAGTGGTTCATTGATGCTTTGGCTACTACATCCACTCAAGGGAAAGCAGAATAGGTGATCATTCGATACCTCCAGTGAAACAGCCCACCCTGTAGAGAGTAGAATAATAGTCAATACAGTGAGGACCTCTCACTGACTGAGCAAACAGTCTGAGTGTTTCTTCAAGTGGCCCATTATGAAAACAGTGTTGTGGATGGGAGGGTTTTGTTTTAATGAGTGCATGTTGTCTCACTTTAAAGCTGCTGGGATTATTCTTTGAGTTTGTGGAGGTTTTTATTATAAACCTGACATAATTTGCCAATTGTCCTGACTTACAATAGTAATTTTCGATGCTAAAAGACCATGTTCAAGAGTGGCTGTGAGTTCAGCTATTTTTAAGAAAAGCATGATTGTAAATTGTTGAGCTGGTAGACAGGGATTTCCTTTCAAATTTGGGATTTGGCCCTTTTATCACCCTTGGTTTAAAGATGTGTTCAGGGCTTACACAGTGGAAAGCCTTCAGGGCTGAGGGTGTCCACTTTCCAGCACTGGCTGCTACTGTTCCAGTGGCCTGCACACCTAATACATAACTTCATCTACCATGGGAATGTTATCGTTCTCTCTCAGGGGAGACTACAAGCCAAGACTAATCTTGTATCCAGTGGCAATCGTTTATGAGAAAATGTATTTTTCTAGCTCGCTGTTTATTTATAGTGTGTGTGTGGGTGTGTGAAGGCAGAAAAAATGGGGTGTTGGTATATATACATTTACATATATCTATCTATCTATATATGTGTGTGTGTGTGTGTGTGCGCTCTTGTTTTACTATATTCGTGGGGTCCAAAAACCAGGTGCATACTATATGCATAGGCCTGACCTCCTTTTTGGGGCCAAAATGCTGGACCCCACAAGTTTGAAGGGCTTTTTGAGGGTTAAGACTTTTAGGGTAAATGTTAGAATTACGTTAGGGTTACGGTTAGGATTAGGGTTAGGCATTTAGTCGTGATGGTTAGGTTTAGGGTAAGGGGCTAGGAAATGCATTATGTCAATGACAGGTCACTATGAAGATAGCGCCGCAAACCTGTGTGAACATGGGCTTATTTATTCCAGGTCAGCCTCAGCTCAGAGCAAGGACAAAAACTTGGCTATCCATTTGAAGTTTACACTATAAAAATGTTTAAAGGGATATTCCAACATTTTGGAAAATATGCTTATTCACTTTCTTGCAAAGAGTTAGATGATAAGGTCAATATTGCTCTCATGTCTGTGCAATAAATATGACGCTTAGCTTATCTTAGCATAAAGACTGGAAACAGGGGGAAACAGCTAGCCAGTGTCTGTCTGAAGGTAACAAAATTGGCCTACCAGCACTTCTCAAGCTCATGAATTAACACGACACGTGTGATTTCTTTAATCCATAAAAAAACTGAGGTGCTAAATGGACAAAAGTCAGTCTGGGGCCCGTCGCCAGTTACGAACCAGCAGAGACCAGTTCCCAACCTGCTGTAAAATCACAACATGTTGTTTTTGCTATAAGTTAACCGGCTTACCATACAGACATGAGAGTTATATCACTCATCTCATTTAACTCATTGACCACGGTACAAGGTGAAACCTGGTGCAGTGCCAAACCAAGTCTGAAGGCTTCTTCTGGCTCCCACGATATTCATCCCTAGCCAGCACTATAGTTTCCGTGATTTTTCCCCTGCAAGGTTAGGAACTGTGGTCTAAACATGTGCTCTTTCTATTTGAAGGATAACAGTAAATCTCACCTATGCTCACACTTGAGTGCACAGGATAACTGGAACGTTCCTCAGGCAAATAAGTCAGTATACCCTTCATCGGAGGGGACAAGAGCTACTATCAGTGACCTTGTGGTTGCCTAGGAAACGGCTTCTACTGTCTATCCACCTGCACCCTCCCAGCGACAATACATTGAGCTATGGTTGAGAGCACAGAGGTCAGCTCCATTTCGAGAGTAGCAAGTGACCCTAGGTGACTTCAGCCATGTTTCTGGTTCTCACCTGTTAACCACATTTCTATAAGGCCTAGGGGAAACAGCTTAGGCTTACATATATGGAATATTACATATGCAGCATAGGAAATTCCATGACACAGGTGAGACAGGTATTGAGGACGTGAGACAAGGTGAGCTCATGAAGTGGCTACTAAAAGGTATTACAAGCAATCATTTGACATTGAGGACCTCGCGGTAATGGCAATTCAACTTTGTAGTGATAGTTTAGTCCATTTCCCAGTAAGCCAGCATGACATGTTTGGTATCAACTGATTCTTTGCAATCTCAAGATACCACTGGCTATCTTAAAAACTGCCTTCAAAAGACAGTAATGTGCCACAGAGAATAATTCCAATTTTAAGATCATGGCGATCAATGAGTCAGAGTCTAATTAAAATATAACATATGGTTTTATTTGTCACTTTTAGATGGTGTTAGAAATAGGCTGCAGTTAAATTTTTGACCTATTCAAACAAGACAGTTTAATTTTAAAGATATATGTCAACTTACCTTGTTTCTTTCCATGTGTTACTGTCACTGGTGAATTCTGGGCAGATTCAATTTTTTTATCTTTTTAAAAAATGAAGAAATAATGTTCGCTTAAGCATGATACTCTAAGCAAACCTCATTTAACCAAATCACCCAGTAATTGTACGCTAGAGTATGTTGAGAAAAGTGAGTTGAAATGTGGTGGGATTTCAAACTGTGCAGACCTAAGCACAACAGTTCATTAGTGCGTGCCCTAGTAACCACTGCAGAGTCATGTGTACTGTTACTGTCTCAATTATTTGTAAAAAAAAATTCAAAAGATGTGTGAGAGACATGGATCAGGAGAGGAAGGGGTCTCACAGAGACTGCTTATGTATAGGGCCCAGAATATTGTGCTTCAACCCTGTATATGATACATATTTAAAAATCTGAATGATTAGATATCAGATTTGACTTGTGTGCACATTGACAATAGTTTCAATAAGATAATAAGGTAGATAACAATTGTGAAAGTGTGCCATCCACTCTCAGTTTAAGACATGTAGCAAATGTAGCAAAACTACAACGACAGCATATGCTTTTGGCTCATCAGTAACCCTGAGGAGATCTGAGGAGATCCTCTGATTTGTATTCATGGAAAGAGTTTACAGTAACCATCTGACTGTATGTCTGTTACATTTTCACTGTAGCAGAGTGATAGGTCTGTGGTAAGGTCAGTAATAGCTAGTCTTACAACCTCACTATCTAATTTGGGAGGCCAGCACCTTTTTACAAGGTGTAGAAGGGAAACAGCTTGTGGAAAAGCAACATTTTTAAAAATGTTGTTTCATGTGTGTAGATGATTGAACAACAGAGGGAGGGGATTATTTTAAGCCATGTGGGATTTGGGATAAGTAATTTTGGAAAAATCAAATTCTTAGAGTGAATTTATCCATGTCTGCATTCCTTGGAGTGAACCAAGTTAAGCTCATGTATTTTTTCTCCCACTGCAGCCTGCAGCCACAAAGCTGTAAAAGACAGAGGTGGACGAAGGGGAGCGAACTCTCTGTCAAGCCCACACATGACCTGTAAAGAGATTAATCTCAGTAACCTCTGTAAGGTGAACAGGAGCCAAACCCTTTCCTTTGACTTCATAGAAACTGTGCGGATGTACACTATCAGACTTGACATCAGTCAGTGCAGCTTGTTAACACATCAGTAAAAAAGTCTGTTTTCAGTCTCACATCCGGATGTCCCTCTAGACCGAACATCAAATAGGATTTGTGTAAAAGCTAAATGCATCCATTCATTGGAGGAGAATAGTGATGTCCTTCCTTAGTGTGCACAAATATCCTGCCCAGATGATGCTCAGGATACATATTGGCATTGGACTGGGGTGGACACGTTGAGACGTGTATTTGATGCAGGAATGGGCAGAGAGACGATGCTGAGGGGAACAGTGCAGTGTCAACGTGAGCTGCAGGCCGCCCTGCGGTGCATTCCTTCAGCTCGTGTGCAGCCAAAACACTTGATGAAAAGTGAAAGTACAGGGAGGGCTGAGCATTTTCACAAGAATAATGCTCTGTCTGCCTGTCATTCTGCTTTTCCCACTCCCCTTGTCCTGCCCTTTTCAGCTCTTTGTTGCCCTTCCCTCGGGTCCTTCTTGTGAGGACAGGAGTGATAGTTCAGCTTCACCTCTGACCCCAGTTAGGTTCACTGTGCAACAGTTAGACAACCAATTCAGTCCCATCTCACGCTACATGGTTGAACCGAACCCTTGAACACTGCCCTCAGAGTCCAGGATTAAAAACATCTAATATTTAAGAAAAGGTGATCTGATGATGATCATATTATATAGGTGATGATCGTAACATCTTATAGTCACTTAGCAAATGTGCTAAGAACACTTTATTATCACCTTTTTACAGCTAAGTCCACTTGAAGCACTAGAAGGGGAGATTGGGTGACAAAGTATCTGCGCTGATATTGTGACATTGTTCAGTCATAAGCTGTGTCTGAATTTCACTCCTTATTCACTATATAGTGCAGGGTTCAATGTTAAGGTATTTTTTCAGAAATGGTCAGAAAATGTTCTTCCCCTAAGGCTGCAGCGAGTGTGACAATACTACGATCTTTAATGATTTTGCCCCGGGGCTCTTTCAATTCCGGGTTTCAGCACGCATCCCTACTCGCGAGAGCTCGATCTGTATGTGCAACTCTCAACAGAGATTGCTACTTACATCATCAACTCCTGAAAAATACATGTGTTTAATTATCTTTTACCACTTGCCCGATTGCTAGATTTACTTGCCCAACATGACATTTAAGGACAAACTGTCACATCAATTAGCTAGGTTGGTCTCATTAAGTGTTGTCTCGGGGCAGTCCTTATTGTTGAGCCCTGTACTGCACTACATTTACTGTTCTCTACTTTATATGAGTGTCCAAATTTTGAGTGTGTTGATGTTTCCACTATATAGTGCCCTGAGAAATACTACAATGGGATAAAAAAAGTAGTGCCCATGGAACCCCACAATGCAATGCGTTGTATTTTGTGAGACTCGACAGCTGTCAGTGATGATACAAACTGATGATGAAAAGTAAGTGTCTGAAATCTCAATTTACTGCTCACTATTGAGTAAACCTACTACATAGTAGTGAATGAGTGAACAAGAGGGTGGTTTCAGACACAGCCATAAACTACTTTTAAGACTGAGAGTCTACAGCCATGCTAGCAGCTCTGTGAGGCTGTACTTTGGCCCAGTGGGGTCTTAAGCTAAATGCTGACATGCTGATGTTTAGCAGGTAATGTTTACACGTTCACCATCTTAGTTTAGCTTGTCATCATGCTATTGATGATTAGCACTAAACACAAAGTACAGCTGAGGCTGAAGGGAATGTCGTTATTTTTGCAGGTATTTGCTCATAAATCAAAGTATCGGTCAAAGTGTAACTTTTGGGGGGCATTTTTGCCATTATTTGACAGTAACAGCTGAAGAGAGACAGGAAATGCAGCAGAGAGAGAGGGGGAAGACATGTTGGACTCTACCAACTGTACTATTTGGCACCCCAAATTTGTAAGAATTAGAATTTATCCTGTGGGGACCATGATGTCTTCATGTCTACAAAATATCATATTAATCCATTCAATAGTTGTTGAGATATTACAGTCAGGACCAAAGTGGTGGACCAACCAACTAATATTACCATCCCTCGAGCAACACTGGCATCAAAGCTAAAAACTGAACCTGATCACAGCAAATTGACTGAGTTAACTCAGATAAGGACTATCAAGCAGCAAAGCAGTTCTTCTTCTTCATTAAAAATCAGCACACACAGCTGCTCTTATCTGAACACTCTTGTATGTGGTGGAATAGGTATGTGAAAAGATTAAAGCAATTAAATGTAGGCCTTTTGAATATAATTTGCTATGGCAGGTATTGAGAAAGTTTAACAAAACACATTCCTGTCTTGGAACCAAATGGACTGAAGCAGTTTGCAGAGTCACAGGTTTGCAGATCTGAACATGTTGGCATGCACACTGTAAGCCTCGATGAGCCATTTGTATAAAACATTAAAAGGAAGGTTATTTATAGATGTGAAATATGACATGTAAAATGAGTTCAGTCCAATGGAACAAACATCAACCAAACCAAACCTCTATAGAAGCTCAAACGTTTCACATTGTGCATTCCCTCATGATAGAAGCCAATTCCCTAGTGATCACGTAGATGTCACGTGTACCCGTTTATGATGATTAAAGTAACACACTGTTCTTAAGCATTTGATCACACATTAGCATCTATTTGTGCAGGACATCAAAATCTATCAAAGATGTCCTGCTGAAATGAGCCTACAGAGAGGTTTAGTTCCATCAGGATGTTTCAAAGCAGATCATCTTGGCCACACGCCCAGGAACAGGCCTGGAGCTCTTTCATCTGTCTGTGTCCTACAGCATCTCATGGTGTCTCACAGCACCACTCAAAACACAACACACATCACACATTTTGTTCTGTCATGGCTGGCATGATAGAAAATCTCACCGCTGGATCAGGCTCTGTGCTGGAGCCTGGGCCTTTGAAACTGGACATTTTGTCTAGGAGCAGACTTTGACCTCTGTCTCATGACCTGTAAAACAGGGGTCTTCTTATCCACAGCATCAGAGCATGAGCTGTCTGTTGGGGTAGGGGACGGGGAATAGGGTCACTCTGAGATGTTGTTTTGCAAATCTATCGAAACATCTTTCATGGTGATTCTCTGAAAAGACTGAACTTCGGGGCACAGTAAACATAGACTGACAGAGTCAAGAAGCAAACTCAACTTTACACATACAGCATAATGTCAATGAGGATAAATGTATGAGGTCTGAGTCACAGGAAAAGCTGCATCTGGTAACTACTTTTAATCTGATGCCACGACCTCATGTGGAACAGGAAGAAAACCTGAGCTAGTAAATGACTGCAGTGATTATTGGATGTTTTAGATGGTGATTTTAAAATATCATAGGGTAGCACAGCATAAAGGGTTATAAAGTTTAATGTGCACCATTGTAGCATCCTGTGTGAATCACTGTATAATTAGAGTAAAGTGTGATTTAACCTCTGCAATGTGCCCAGTTTTAACAGGCATCATATTGCATAGCCATCCAAGCCTGGCAGCCACAGAGCTTGTTACCACACTAAGAAGTGTATTTAAAAATCTATAATCTACATTAATAAGCATGGAGGAGGGAGCACTTGTGTCGTATGTGGCTGTTTACTGTGATTATGGGGATATTCAGAAGATTGAAAATAAAGTGACAATGTGAAAGGGGTCGCTCGTAGTGATGAGCATGCTGAGAATTATCACTTGAATCTGTAGCTTCCCTCAGCTTTACGGAGCTTTATAGTGAGTTTCAGCTCATTATTTAGCTTTCTGTATTGGCTCACTCTCAACAGTCTCATAGCATCGTTTTCAGCCCCAGCAAGCAGCTGTTTTTAGCTCATAAACCCACTGAACACAACTGCTCAGTAGCAAAGAGGAGCCAGACACAGATAAATACTAGCTGGTGAACATGGTGCAACATTTAGCAGCTAAAGAGCCAGATATTTCCCTCAGGAGATGGAGGAGACCAAAAACAGAGATAAAAGAGAGTTAACATTGGTAGCAATGAATGGTAATATTCCTCCGTAACTGCTTTTGTTTGCCAACAAGTCAGTTATTGCAGGTTAAAGAAACTGCTGCAGCTACTTAGCTTTTATTTGCACCCAAGCTCTAGCTGTTAGCAGGCTGCTAACACTCTTTATATGTGTCATGCTGGGAGAGAGGAAGAGATTAACTGTGATCAGATTAATAATCTGGCTGACCCTGAATACCAGGGGGAATTATTTATGGGACATATGCCACTGCGATTCTCAAAGGATGAATAAATGTATTAAATCCTTCCTCACTCTCCTTTCATCACTCAGATTTATGACAGCTCAGATTTTTATGTGGTGTTAATTTACTGATTAATGAGACAGGTACATTTTAACTGGATTTCAAAACAGATTGTAATGGGAAATGGTTAGACAGATTTCAATTGAGACATGGGAGATCAGAACAGTATATATTTGATCTGTTGGCTCATCTGTTCTATCAGAGACAGACACTGTTAACATACAATACCATGTGGCTAGTATTTTCAGTGGAAGCCCAGATCTTGTCAGGTATTCTACAGCTGGATGTTGAACTCTTAAGTGAGTCACTTTACAAACTGTCTGGTATGTTGTCCAGGTGGTCACGAAAGCACTTCCTTTTAAGTGAGACCAGGCTCTGGAAGGTTAAACCTTCACATATGGAGAGAAACTAGAGAAAGTAGCTGAAAAGCGTGTCAAGAACTTGCTTGCCTACATCTACCATCTTTTTGTCCCCAGTACACCTGACCTGTACATATTTCTTCACATACAGTATACGTTGAAATAAAAAGTGAGCTGATAACAACAAAAACTAACAATGCACCTTTGCATAGCAGTTTGTGTGAATATTTATGTGCATGCATTTTTCATGTCTATTCCCGTCAGTATTCATTGCCTGCTGGGATATATTCCAGTCCTCAAAGCACAATGTGTAAATGAATGGACTTTCTGATAACATGAGTAGGGTGATTCAATTGGTCTGGTGCATTCACATTTCTATTATGTTCTACATCCTCTAAATATTTAAAACTAGATCTGAAATTCAATAATTGACGTCCAGAGGCTTTAAAGGGGCCTTGAAGGGGCCACATTCATCCAGCAGTCAGCAGATCGGTTTAAAAGTTGTTTTGTTCCTTCTTAATTAGGCTCAAACAGGCATGTGTCATGGGTCATCAGTTGTAGCAAAAGTGTCATCTTTAAAAATAGCAACTTTTTGCTGAGGGAGAGGATAATGGTGCGACCCACTGACCTCCTGTCACACACGGGTCAACTCATCGACCCTGATGGGGCTTCAGGACAGCTGAGAACATCTATGTTATTAACGGGGTCACGCTTTTTTAAGGAGATTTGAAATGCTGGTTTGATGTGACTTTGATCCTGACAGTTTCAAGCTTGTTTTCTCCTTTCCACCAAAGGCAGCCCATGTGTTAGAACACATCAGGGTGGGGGGCAGGTGGGCCTCCCTTGAGGTGTCCATAGAGATCTGCAGCAAGAGAGGTTGTCAGTTTGTCAGGCTCCGGCAGCTGTAGCTCCTCAGAAGAGCTAGGTCACTAATCTCCTCAATCCCCAGGAAGCCAGAGGAGAGTATCCAGGGTCCACTGTCAGAGCACAAACCTTTCACTCAGACCAAGGAGGCTGATGCAAAGAGCTATGCATTCTCTCTCCACTGTGCCAACCAGGGCTACTTGGCTGCCAGCTACTCCAGGTAAGCTTCAGTGGAAGCAGAAGCCTCAGTTTGTCAGACATCAAACAGTTGCCCATTCAGAAAGAGTGTCAATTAAAGATCCGTGGAAATCTCTGAAGGTATGAGTGTGCACTTTAGTTCTCCTGTGGGAAAGAGCCATGTTTTCTGCTTCTGATTGTTTCCATATCCCAACAGGAGGTCAAGTTTTATTTGCGGATTCACGTTTCCACATCGATATTTTGGAAAAATATCCTCTCGTGTCAAAACTGATGTGCAGAACCCTTCGGGACTGGTGTGTATTCAACCCTCAGTAAGACCTACTTACATAAGTTACCTGCTTAAACAAACAGACTCTGGAGGAGAAATTGCAAACCAGTGCCCAGTGCCCAAATAAATGTTTGCATGTGGTTCAGGGCCAAAGATCTTGAGCCACAAAAGCAAACCACGTCGCTCATTGGGCTCGACACAGAGCCTGTGTTCCCTTGCTTTTGGATGCATACTAAACCATTCATCTATTCTTTTCCTATGGGGTTTATTATGGGATATTATGCAAAAAGTATTTCAGACAACAGTGCAGCCCCTTTCTCCTGAATATAATAGTTGTAGATAAGACCACTAATTAAAGTGTTCTTTTCCTGTGTTTAAGTTCAGTGGGACAGCATAACAAAGGCTCTGTAACACCATGGAGTTGTTTTTAAGTAATTATATATTAAGCAATAACCTCTGCTGCTGCAGTCTTTGCTATTGTTGAAGTGTTTTGGTGCGGGGCAAAAAGGATAAACAGTCCAGTCTTTGTACCTGTGGTAAAGTCACTGCGCGAACTGTTTGCTTCACTGAGGAATTTCAGAAACCTTTGACTTATGAGGAGCATTTCACAAATCTAAGCGATATACCATAAATCTCTGGAGTCACTGTCCAGGTCTTACCTCACATATAAAGACTAATATCCATATATCATCCAAATTATATCAGCGGACGCAATGGCTCAGAGGAATGTAGACTTTCCTGTAGACGTTTTATGTGCAACATCATGTGTAGTATTAATGAATCATCAAGTTTACATGGTAACATGAAAAGTTGTCCTCTGGTAAAAAAATAACAAATGGACCCACTTCTGTCAACCAATATTTTTCCTAAGAGATTCAAACCCTTTCAGAAGGAGGTGTGAACATGCTGTGGGCAGGCAGAAGAGGTTTTGTAGGATTTTGTTACTGGACCTGTGCCATCTTCACCTGTACGCCAGATGGATGTTCTTTGAAATTAGTCACCCTGTTTCTGAAATTAGCAAAAAGACTCTTTTGAGAAGTCACTTTGACAGGCTTATGCTTAGAAGCACTGTCACAAGTCCACCAGCCATTATAGAGGCAACAAATAAAAAAGGCCAGATTTTGACAAACCTCCTTGAACGAACTTTATCATAGATTTCCTCTTGAAAACTGTAGTCCATGTTGGCCAAAATCTTCTGTCTTTAAATAGCTGTGAAATTAAAAAAAAGTATAGAAAACTTTACTGCTGTGAAGGACATACTTTACCAATATCATGCACAGGTTGACCCACAAAATGACAGGCAATCCATTTACCTCCATACTGTGTGGAGCCTTCAAACAAGCAGTCACTGTGTCTCTCGTTTAGTGACAGGGAGCAAGAAAGTGTGTAGAGCTTTTTAAGCAGATCCTGTATTGGTCTCTTGACCTGGTATATGTCGTCCCTGAAGAGAGGCTTTGTTGCCCTCAGAAAGCTTGTAGCCTTTAACACACCTTCATAATAGTATCTGTGTCTGTGATTTTCCATTTGGAAAATTGTGAGCTTTTAACCTCCCATCCCGGGCTTCGCTCAACACACAGAGAGAGAGAGAGAGAGTAATCATCATAAGCCTAATGATACAGTGGCCTACTGTGGCTGCACTGTGATCGCCAAGCTTCACACACATGTGCCAAAGCATACAGGCGAGAGTGAAGCTAATCTTGATGTCTTCCTGTAACGTGCAAACACCTGAGCATTGTACAGTGTGCAGTACATGTCACTGCTTTGTGCTTAGCTTAGCAAACCTCATTCGGAAAAATGTGTAAGGTTGCATTTTTGCAAAAATAGAGCACAAGTGTCTGGACGACTATGGATTCTGCCTTCACACACTTGTCACATGTCTGCTGCTGACAGTCACAGATTTTTTGGTTGTCCTTAGCACCTGCTGAATGCAGGTTCTTCCTTGGCCTTTGACCTGTTAGCTTTGCAGCAGAGGCTTCTCAGTAGCAGTTGTCCTTTACAACTGACGGCTCGACAAATGCTGCTCACTTGCTGCCAGACAGTCTGATCTCCTCACTTTCACTGTAAAAGGATGGCATTCCTAACTACTGTAGGTGTGAAGATCATTCATGAAAATTACACTAAGAACAATGCCATTAGAAACAATAACATTTTTCATGCAGTAAGACTAGCACCTTTACATCTGGCACTATTGGATGAGCGTCTATGCGGTGAGGTTTCTGTACAATGCCTCCCACAACAATTCACTTTAACCAGAAGACTCATACCGCGGAGGCATTAGAAAACCTTCCTGTCTCTCTGGACTGCACACACAGGGATTGCTGCAGAGCTGAAGCTGTGTCGTGTGGCGTCTCTGGGTGAAGGCAGGAGTGAACGATGACTGGGTTCAGTGTTCGCTGCTGGACTGGAGACAGTTGGGGTCAGAGGTTCACTTTCTCCTCAGCTCCGTCACTCTCTCCGGACGGGCTTTCAGAGGCTCAAAGAAAGGGTTTGATGAGGAGGACTCGAAAGCACAGAGGCATCTGGCAGCAGCAGCAGCAGCCCTTCCCTCCACATCCTGAGCGCCAGCAGAGCTGCTCTGTGGCGGCCAGAGGAGGGAAACAAGGTGCACACTGTGATATAAACACAAACTGAGGGGTGCGGTTCAGGTTACCCCTTTGGTAGGTGTGTTGCCACAGAGAAGCTCACTGTGAAGAGGAGAAGGGTGGAGGAGGGGAGATGTGTTGCAATTGTAAGTTTACACAGAACAAAAGGATTTTAATCCATAAAATTGGACCAGCATGTGTTAGAGAAATCCTCAAACTCTCTCTAATAAATGGCTTGTTTCTGACTGTACTGTAATACTGTAAATCAAATGGGAGGGTTCTACATAGATGCTCTCACGCTGACATCAGACCACAATAAATTTGTCAGTGCATGCATTAGCTCATGCTAATTATACTTCATGGGATATTTCTGGCCTCAGTGCACATTTAGATGAATGTGCTCTACATTTGAGCTAAGTGCAGTCACCCTGGCAGGACTAAAGTCATCACCTGCATGACCCTTTTCTAAATGGAAGTGATTAGTGTAAACACGTCTCTGGAGAGGAGGTGCCGGTTCATAGTCATTGGTGCAGGACTTATGTGCAAAGTAAAAAGGGATTTTTAAAAATGTCACAATGACGTAAATAGTTGCCAGGCCATATGGAGTACAGCTTGTACACCAACACTGTCACACACAGCCTCCATAACCAGACAATATAATGTGACAAGATGTTTCCCCATGTTGGTCTGTAGGGCCTGTATTTGAGCAAACAGTGTTGGTGAGGTTTGGAATAGACATTTTGGGAAATACTCTTATTGGCTTTCTTGCAGAGAGTTACATGAGAAGATCAATACCACTCTCATATCTGTACTGTAAATATAATGCTACAGCCAGCAGCCGATTAGCTTATCTTAGCACGAAGACTGGAAACAGCTAGCCTAGCTCTGTCCAAATAGATAAGAAAACCTGCCTATCAGCAAGCTCACCAATTAACATGTTATAATTGTTTGTTTAATCTGTACAAAAACTGAAGCGTAAATACAAGATGTTGCAGTTTTATGAGAGTCATGTGCCAGACTATTTCTTGACCTAGTGCAGTAAATTGTGGAGTCTCAGTCTTTGTGCTAGGCTAAGCTAACTTGCTGCTGGCTGTAGCTTACTTTATCTCCATGTATCAATACTTAATTAGCTGATAATAAACTGAGCTAAGCTAAGCTAAAACGAATTTGGTCATGTCACATGCCACAAATGATGGATTGTGCACTTAGGAGTTAATGATTTAGTTGAAAAGAATGTTTTCATCGATGCTTTTTGTTCACTTCAAGATGTTCACTTCACCTCAGAATGTTACAAACGGATTTGGCTGAAAGTTGGACATTCTGTATAACTTTAATCCTTAATCTTTATTTAGGCTATGTGTTGGCGGAAAAGTTCCACATCCAACATCCGAGTTGGCTGCTAAAGAGGATTGCATTCACGTAACATTTTCTTGAAAACCGCAGCAGGAAAATAAATGATTAACAAATATTAGCAATTGCAGAGAAGGCAGTTTGTAATTTGATAAATTGTTTAGTACTGGTGTAGTTTTGGACTCTGCTGCGAGCCTTAGGGCGTCTTTGTGTGAGACAAGGCTTAGGACTTTAATAAATCCTAAAAGATAAAAGATAAATGAAAAGTACCCTCCAAACATTATTTCCATTAGGGGACTAGCTGACTAGACATTTCCCTGATGGCTTGGCTTTCCACCCAAAATCTCTATCTGCTTAGTTGTTAAGAAATAGATAGGATTACAGGTGCAATCATTTGGACAGTGAGTGGTGAGGTATTAGTGACTGCGTCTAAGCTGGATTTAAAATGAACTGACCGGTCATCCCTACTGGTGTAACACAGTATTGTCTACTGAAAGCAGAAGAG
Organism: Coreoperca whiteheadi; assembly: GCA_011952105.1. NCBI lineage: Eukaryota > Metazoa > Chordata > Actinopteri > Centrarchiformes > Sinipercidae > Coreoperca > Coreoperca whiteheadi. The sequence goes on from CM022471.1 coordinate 19,081,760, forward strand.
ACCAGCGCCACTGTAGAGAACAGAAAGGATTCATGCCTTGGCATCGAAACTCAGGCCATGGAAATAACGCTGAAGAGCTTTCCTTTGAAGGTAGGGAATATTCCATGGAGGAATAATAACCTAAGTACTCTGCATGCAGACCCTCCTCTGTCCGAAGAAGGAGAGACCACCATTGGAGTCTACCTATTAGTGTTGGGTAAGTAAACCATCATACTGGAAGATAATAAAACTTGAAATGTAGGTTTGCAGTGTTTCATTTTGTATACTATGTGTATGCTTTGGGGTTGAAACATTGTAGTAGATTGAGACAATTCTCATGTCAAAAACATTCTTTGTGCATTATACTTCTGAAAAGGACCCTAGATCAATGTCTATAAAATGGCATATGTGAACTACTGACAAAATACTTGAAATATTTCCTCTTGGTTTCAAACTTGTTCTGCTTTCCGTAACTCTGTAACGCAAACAATATAACCCCTCAGAAATATTTTTGTTGTTTAGGCTGAACACTAGCAAAAAGGAGTCATACATTATTTAAGTATGAACAAGGAAAAGAACTGTTGTTCCTCATGTTTCCAAAGGCCAGTGCACCGCCGACACAGACAGTTTGGTTTGTGTTGGTGGCACTGTTTGTCTGTTGGTCCACGTCAACTAATGCAGTCAAGGGATTTTGTGTAACACAGAGACAGAGTTATAAAAAGACAAGGAATTCTCTTGGCTTTTCGCCACCGTTATATGACTACAGAGTAAAATGACTTGACTCTGAACACTCTCTGTTATGCCCGCTATTCTAGTCTCTGATCTGTAATTATCAAGTTTTACTTAGTAGTTTAGCAGCTAAGACAATGATAGAGGTCAGGAACTAGGAACAGTTGGATGCAACACACAACAATCTACTATACTCTACTCTGCTATACTTATCTCTACTATGCTCTACTCTCATCTTCTCTACCATTATACACTCTACTAAACTCTACTCCACTCTTCTGCACTATGCTCTACTCTACTGTGCTCTATAATGCTATACTGTACTGCACTCTCCTCTACTATACTCCCCTCTATTGACTCTACTTTGCTATACTTTCCACTATATTATACTCTAATCTACTCTATACTCTATTACTAATACACTATACTACACTAAACTATAGTTTAATATACAATACGACACTATGCAACTATACACTTCTCTACTCAACTATACTAAACTTTAAAATTATGTGGTTCACTCTGCTACAATCCTCTGTACTCTTTTATACTCTACTCTGCTTTACTATACTATACTATGCTATAATATAGTATAATAAACACTTCTCTACTCTATTATACTAAACTTTAAAATCAGTTTAGTGTTGTTTGTATACATTAATATACTACACAATAAACAAATCTACTACTATACCATACTTTGCACAACTCTACTCTGTTCTACTCTACTCTACTTTACAATACTATAAAATGATGTGGTCCACATTTGTATACTCTACACAAATCTACTACTCTACAATACTATGTATGTTTCTCTCTCTGTAGGATGGCTGTCATGGTTTGGAAACAGTTTAGTGATGTTTGTCCTGTACAGACAGCGAGGCTCGCTTCAGCCAACAGATTTCCTCACTTTGAATCTTGCTATCTCTGATGCCAGCATCTCTGTATTCGGCTACTCCAGAGGGATCCTAGAAATATTCAATATCTTCAAGGAAGATGGGTATTTGATCACCTGGATCTGGACCTGCCAGGTAAAAGCCACACCAAGACAATACTTGATTTAACAGAGTTAAATTTTAAAAAGCCATTTGTTTACTTATTAATAATATTCTATATATCCTTTCAAATTTTTCATCAAATCTTAAATTGTTGTACAATTTGCAGCATTAACAATTAGTCAAATCCCAGGAACGTTGGTTTGAAATGGCCTGAACGTGATGACTGTGCAGAGTTGCAAAAAACACATAATCTTGGGCCAATCCCAATCAATGAAGTTCATTAAAGGAATCTGTTGAAGTCTTACAGTAAAGTGAGTATGCGTAAGTGTGTGTGTGAGTGCGTGTGTTTGTGTGAGTGTGTGTGTGTGTGTGTGCAAGGGATTATGCTAGTAGCCATGTGGGCTGGAGGTTAAATCTGTAATAAGATTACCACTGTGGGGGCCTTTAAATGGGGGAAACTCTTAGAGCAGCATGGCACCTGTCAACAACCAAACAGGAAACAAATAAGAGTTGCAGGGAGGACATTTGTTGTATATTTTTACCAAGGGCTTTTATATTGCTGAATTTCCGATGAGTCATTTGTATTAAATTAAAAGATAAGTTGCCGTATAATTTCTGAGAAGGACTGTTTTCCTCCTCCCACAGCCTCAGCTTGAAATTAAATAGTTTTCATACTTTAGCTTGGAATTCATCCAGGGTATTTTTCTTGCTCAAGGCAAGCTGTGGTGGAAACCGTGATATCTGTGCTGCAGTGAATGAACGAAAACAAGCCTATGTAACCAGAACACTTTCAGTCTCAGAAGCATAAACTCCAACATTTGAGCGATAGGGTATATCGACATGCTGCTCTTTGGCTTCAGGACAGCCACTGAGATGATCTCATCTCTCAGACATCCAATCTCAGGTTTTCAGGTGAAGGCGAAATATTGGGATAGCACTACACCACTCACTTTTCACCTTCCCTTGAGAGAGGTGGGCTGAGAGAGGGAGCGTCAGACGTAAATAAGAGAAAAGTAAGAAGTGACAGAAATAGAGGAGGGAAGGAACAGGACGGTGAAGGAGACAGGCATGTGAGAATCATTAGCAGATTACTGCATGGAGCATGATGGGACATGAACCGTTGGAGGCCAGGCCAGATCCCTGTGTTTTGCACCCTATGGGACAGGATATTATTGAATATGATAGAGCCTAATGGAACCCTTTGATGTTGCAAAGGGGAATACAGAGAAAGGATTGTCAAAGCAGTGCACAAGGTGTATGAAAGGTACTTGTTCCATGATCCAAAATTCACAACATTATTTCTTGTGAGCCAAGACAAGACAGAGGCAGAGGTGAAACACTATACTGCAAGATGATGTGGAAGGAACAAATCACGTAATTTCAAGAAACCATCGTCTTATTGCACCTGGTCCTAAATTCCTTAAAGAACAGAAAATGTAAAATAGACTAGTGCTGAATTAAAATCATACTAGTCTAGACGTTGGCAGGCAAGTCGAATGTGAGGGGGGAAAAACGTGATGACTGACAGTTATAGGATTAGGACTAAGGAAGATCAAGAAAGTAATCAGTGAGAGACCTTAACTGATCCATGTCACCTGGAAGTGGCACAGCAGGGAGCTGGGTGTCACACAGTTGGAGCCAGACTGAAACAGAGTAGCATAATTCCCTTTAACAAGAGCTGTGATTAAAAGATCAAACAATGGACTGAACGCTAAAAAGCTTCATGATTGAATGCATTTGTAAGGCATTGATTTCAAGGTAAATCAAGGTAAAATCTATTAACAGCTATAATGAAACCTTCCATTTCAATTCCCCAATGCTGGTCCTACAAGTTAAAAAGTATGCAGCGCACATCAGAGGAAATGCTCTGGGTCTGGAGCATATTGGCAAAAAGACCAAGAAGAGCTCTTCAGCTGTAGCATCTCTATCTGATTAAGTCCAAAGCTAAACAAACTTAGCAGACAAAGGTCTGGAATAATTAGACAGGCAATGGATATATGTCCTGAGGCTTCAATGACCACTCAAAGACATTTTAAAGATGTGAAGTCATGATTCACCAACCCCTCGCTCTGTTTTCTTCCAGGTAGATGGTTTCTTCACCTTGCTCTTCGGCCTTGCAAGCATCAACACCTTGACCGTTATCAGCGTCACCAGATACATCAAGGGATGCCACCCAAACAAAGGTCAGATCTCCTGAATTCACGTGAGAGGACATAAAGAAAGGTTCAGACCAGTGTCTCTGGCTGCTTCACATTCTAGAAGCTCTTATCTGACAGAAACATATGTTTTTCAGTGCTAATGAAACCTTATTATCAACTTCAGCTGTGGAAATGACTACCACTTTTCTCCAGCAATTGAATTTACATTTCGCCAGCATGTGATTAAGTTAAATTGAGGTGACATTTTCTATTTTCAGGTGTAACTGATGCTGAAGAATGTCTTAATTATATGGAAATTAGGTTGAGCAACTGCCTCTGTTGTCAGCATGGGATAAGAGTTTTGACTGTGTTTGTGGTTGAAGCAATATAAACCTGCGTGTGGTTGTTTCACATTGGTGGTTAAACTATGGACATTGGTGGTACATGTGGCATCTCACCAACTGTATTATGTGCCAGAGTACAGCTGAAAATACTGCAAATGGCAACGGACATTGATCTAAATTAAGAAAATCCAAAAAAATCAACATGGTTTTAGGTCCAAATCAAATGAAGAAGAAGAAGATTCTTTATTGTCACATACACAATACAATTTCCAAATTTAGGCCAATTAAACTTGTGCAGGTATCCCAGCAACAATATAAAGTAATTCAGCCTAACAAAACTGAGGATGTGATGGCAACACAGGCACTGTACATTGCCAATCCTCTCTCACAAACGAAACTCCACTTATCATATGGTATATTGACATAAGATATGTGAGCACTGCTCAGAAATAGAGCAGGCTGATTGATTTTCTTTCTTCCCCTGAATACAAAGCTATGTGTCCTTTGTCAACAGAGGTTCTTTTCAGTTGCAGAGGTTTGCAAAGGCTGTTAATATAAGAAAAGACCTCATTGTTCAATAAATGTCACAATCTTGACATTCATAACAAGTCAAGAATGCTGCATCTTTATGTGCCTCTGACTTTTTCTGTCCTGTGTTTGCCAAAGCCATAACATTTAACCTTTTGAAACTTGGGAATAGTCTGTTGTATTCATGTTACGTTTCCTTGTTTTGCAGCTTACTGTATCAGCATTAATACTATTGCTGTATCACTCATCTGCATTTGGACTGGAGCGATGTTTTGGTCTGTTGCTCCACTGCTGGGCTGGGGCAGCTACACAGGTCTGTTCTAAGAAATATAAGACTTTATTTTAAAAGCCTTGATCTGACCTTTGCGTCTTATGTTCCTTAGATCGAGGTTACGGCACCTGTGAGGTGGACTGGTCCAAAGCCAATTACTCCACCATCTACAAGTCCTACATCATCTCCATCCTCATCTTCTGCTTTTTCATCCCTGTGTTGATCATGCTCTTCTCCTACATCTCCATTATCAACACAGTGAAAAACACCAACGCCATGTCAGCTGATGGTTTCCTCACCACCCGTCAAAGGAAGGTGGAGAGAGATGTCACAAGGGTAGGCAAATAGGATGAAGCCAAATTTTTATTGGATAAGATTTGATTGGAAAAGTAAAATGAGACTCTTTAAAGTTCCACTTAAAAGTACCCTGTCTGTAATCCTCTCAGTCTTGACATTTGTTCCCTCATGTTCTTCCCTAGATTTCCATTGTAATCTGCACAGCTTTCATCATGGCCTGGTCGCCATATGCAGTGGTGTCTATGTGGTCAGCGTGGGGTTTTCATGTGCCAAGCACAACCAGCATCTTCACCCGTCTCTTTGCCAAGTCTGCCAGCTTTTACAACCCGCTCATCTACTTCGGCATGAGCTCCAAGTTTCGCAAGGACGTCTCCGTGCTGCTTCCGTGCACGCGAGAGCGCAGGGAGGTGGTGCGTCTGCAACACTTTAAAAACATCAAACTCAAGGCTGAGGCCCCGTCCCTGCCTGCATCACTTCCTGTCCAGAAGCTGGAGGCAAAATACACCGCAGGAGAACTGAACCAAGCCAATCCTGATAGCGACTCAGGGGTCAACAGCCCTCCTCAGACTCCTCCATTTGACACACAGGATGTCTTCCACATTAACCTGCCCTCCCACATTGAAACATCAGAGTACTGGAGTGACAGGCTCTGAGGACTGTTTCCATTTTACTTGAATCAGTACTTGAATTATAACGGGAGATTGAAAGTATTGCTGTATTTTTTTGTCTTACCCGTGTCAATAAACTTTATGTCTAACCAATGTTAATAAATTATTTTCTGACTCTCAAGTTGGAATTTCACACTGGTTTTTATTTCCAGGTCTTACAAAGGCTTTTTTAATGATCATTCAATCCAAATTCGTAAAGGCAACATATAGCGTGCATGAGCAATGCATAACTGATTCGCCTGAATCTTCTCAGAATATCTCCAGCTGGTGAAATGTGCAGTCAGTAATGCAGCGGGATGCACGATAACATCTGGAAACACTGAACTGTCCTCAGGTCAGGTGAAACATGTAATGGCACAAAGTTCTGCCATTTCCCCTGCTGCCCCTGAGGGCACTCATGCCATCAGATCTCCCATATATCCCATGTTCCCTGGGAGATGCCAGACTAAACTCTGTCAAGTACCATCTGCATGTAGAAATGTGTCAGTTTACATATTCATTAATTGAAGCATCATCGTGTCAGTCAACCAAAATCAGGGTGGAGCAAAGGTTATCATTAAAGGAAGCAGGATGGGTCTATGTTTACAGAAAACTGTGAAAACTCTTCCACCGGTCCATGGGTGTGGTGAAGTAGGGCTACTTTTTTCTGTTGACAAGCTTTTTAAACTAATGGTACTACTGAAAGAAAAATGAGCAACCCTGAAATAGCACACGATACTTTTTTTTCTAGTAACATCAATGGGCAATTATCTACTTGAGCCATGGAAGTTAAATCTAAAAAAAAAGTTCCTGAGGTGGTTCCTGCACAGATCGTAATGACATGCACAATGAGCTCTTTTACAGCAGCCCTTAAGACCTCTAAATCAAAATGCCAATCAGCTTCAGCATTAGCATCCATATAGTGTTTAATAGCGGCAGCCTGTGTGCCAATTCGCATAATCCAACAGGCTCTCCCTGTTAGAGCAGTTGAGCTTGACACAATATGACTGTGTGTTTGTTAGGAGGGGTTGTGGGGGTGCACAAGCACTGTAGACCACAACTGCAGATAAAAGCCACAAAGTGTTTCACAAACACGTGTTGATTGGTTTATTTGTTGGAGGAGGAGTGATTGCTCTGGTGAGAGTTTACACTCTCCTTTTGGTTGTTTTATTTCTCAGTCAGATGATGGGATGGCACACAGATAACCAGAATCATAGCTCGGGTTCTTCTCCCTTACATAACAGAAAATATGCATCTGTAAGTGCCAGTGTAGAGCAAATCCTCTCATTGGGAATGCTAAAACTGTGAATATATGCGTTGGTTTCTTCTGTCCTAAAAAAAACAAACAAACTGTCAAACAAACAAAAGGATGCATGCACTGCTATGTTTCTGGGTGCCAGGTCTTTGCATCCTCTCCTGATCTTCTTCTGCCTGGGTGCCTGAAGTGGGACGGGCAAAGAGGGGAAACTCTGGCCCGTCCCGTTCTCCTCTTTTAATGAGCGCTCCGATCATGCAGGACTAAAAGTCCAGGTGGAGCAGTTCAGCGCTTTCACACACGCCCGCTGGTCCAAAATCGCTTTTCAATGAAAGCGTAAGGGAAAAGCGGCGCAGGGAATTACTTGTTTTTAACGCCTGGAGGACTATTTTACCTTCTCAGGTAAGTCACCTTCATGGCTCTACGGAGATGAGGATTTTTAGCAGAGAGCTTCAGCTCCACTGACGATTTTGTGTTTGCTGCTACGTTGTGTGATTGAATTATCCCCTTTTAAAATAATGCGTAATTGCGCGTAATTGATCTCCACTGAGTCCAAGCGGATTTTAGTATTTTTCATAATCAGGTCTGTAAGGATTTTTAACCAACACTACATGCGGTTTTGGCGGTTTTTTATTTTATTTTTTACTTTTCATTAACTTTTTCTTTTGCAATTTATGACTCTGGTTCATTTCAGCTGAGTTTGTGAGATTTGACAGGATGCCCAAAATAAGCATACCGCTGCTTAAAAATGTTCTACTTTCTGTGTATTTGTTTTAATATTTTCCTTTTTTTTTCAAGTAAACACCCCACTCCCCCTTTCCTAAAGTGAGCTTTATAGCTGAATGAATTCAGCCATGTCATGATCATTCATACTGTAGCCTACAACCTCTCAATGCTGATTATAGTAATGATCTGTGGAAAATGATCCAGCTTTATTTGGTTTTTTTTTTTCTATCAGGCTAGTCTAAGCATTTACTTTGAAATGACTGATTTCGCCAGTACATTAAGCAGGAAACCTAAGAAGTGAATTCTTCAGCTTTTGTTTTTATTTCTTCTACATTGTGTTTGACATTTCTTTGCATTCTTTCTGACATTTCTTTATGGTTCAAAGGAGCCTGATTAAGCACAGGTGGTCTTTAATATGTCCAGCAGCAGACAACAGGCTCCGGCTTGCACTGAAACCTGTGCCAAGAATTAAAGTAATTCAGCCTGTTCTGTGCTCGATAAACAAATACTGTCCCAGCAGCAGCAGCCCAAAAGGCTACAGAAATGACCTTGTAGAGACATGTTGGCTTTCCTGTGTGTCTGATCTCTCCGATGGTTCTTTAGTTGGCTTGTTGCTACAACACTTGGCACATCTAACATGCTTACAGTACATTTCTGACACCTGTGAATGCTTGGATTTAATACTCCCTGGCACTGGGTGTGTGTAAATACTGTCTCACTTCAGGCATGCCATCACTCAGGAACACTGTGAAACCAAGTTCAAGGCTGGTCATGATACGCAAATAAACCTCAGTCCCCTTTAGTACATACCCTCGTTTTATACTGGCCACCCCAGACAAGGAATGTGGGTGCTGCTGAAATGGAGAAAGATTGAAATACAATCCTTTTGCCACAAAGCTGCATGGCCCTAAAGTTCACCATTACTGATGGAAAAAACGTATAGTGGGTGAAAATGTGAAATAATGACATTGTCAGTGTATTATCAGTGTTATCAACTGCCTTCAAACACTTCTGAGGCTATGGTGCACAAGTCACAGGTGTGTGTGGTCTGCCAATGCTTTGAGAACCCATTGTGTGCTGGTCTTTGAAATAGGCACAGACAGCTACTGTACATCCTGTTTGCATTAAAGCCACTGTATACCTGTGACGCTCCTGCCAGGTGTGATTTTTCACCATGCATTTTTTCGATTTCTGGTGTTTATGCATACAAAAATAGCTGAAAATATGCCTGCAAGAGCCAACAGACCGACAGGCTTTGCACAAAACAGCTTGGCCTTGTGAAATCTTAGTTGAGGTTACTTTGTGCATGTAATCCACATTGTAGTAGAATGTTATCCCGAATTGAATTGCGCTTTAATTCCTCAAACTATGTGACCTGTCTGAGCTGCTGGGTTTTAAAGTGACTGAGGCCCCTGCACAGAACATTTCATGTTTTGCAGTGACTGTGGAAATTGTTCTGCTTATTTTTTGTACAGTTTCCAACAAGTTAATTGTCAGCATGTATGTTTGTTTGACAGTTTGTTTGATTTGTGTCCCCACCCAGCAGAAATGAGATGCTCAGTTTGTCATTTAGACCTTAATATTTAGTCATTTAGCAGTTTGGTGACAAATGAAGCATGATGGCACTGCAGAGGCCAGCTGAAGCTGTGCTATGCCTTATTCCAAGTTTAACACAGGTGTATGCAAGATATGCAGCACCTACACAGTATGTAACCCTCCCTGTTTGTGATTTATGGTGGTGGTAAGTAGTGAGCCCGCACATAGCGTGGCCTTCTCCAAAGCTACCTGAGCACGTGACAAGTTGTCCCAGATCCCAGTCTGTTTGTTTATTTGTTTATCCTTTAGTTGAATGTGTGAGTCTGTGCATGTGGGTGAGAGATTGTGTCTCTGCAAGTCCCCTCAGGATCTATTATCTACAGTACAGGAAACTCCCCACAGTGTTTGTTAAAAGATATAATTTGCCCAGCATTTCATTGCTTGAAGAAGGAGGCATTTAGAGGCTCACACTGAGAACACAAATTAAAAAGTCTCAAATTATTGTCCTTTTTTGCACATTTCATTTGTTCCTACAATGATGTCATGCCTCTCTTCAAGGACTCTTCAGAGGAACAGAGTCACTGAATGAAGGCTTCTTTTGGAGTATTTGTATGCTAAACTGTACATTGGGGAGCATGGTGTATTTCCTCGAAGATACAGATCAGTTTTGTAGTTTGCATTATCCAGTGAAGTGCGCTGACCCACCTCTCATATGCTGAAGGTCTGTCTCCTGTACTATAGATGTACATATCTGTCCCAGCTTGTTCCCAGCCTCAGCTCTCTTCCCCCGCGAGGACAAATTGTAGTCCTGACTGTGCAGCAGTGATCTACCTGCCTGTCAAAGCACAACACCGTGGAAAAATCATGTCAGTGCTCACGAATGTCAGATAAAAATGTAGAGCTACATTAGGGAAAGTCCTATCACTGCCAACTGCAGCTATATTAATTTTTACCTTAACACGATATGCTATGTTTGCGGTGTGTATTCATGCTATAACTACCATCATTAAATGAGAAATCATGCACTTCAGTACACAACAAGTACCTCATGCACACTTTATGTAGAAGCTGCAATACAGAACTGTGCAGTGAAATGGCTGATGGTGGTAATTGTGAAAATGTACATCATTACATTGCACACTTAGGTTTACCAGACTGGCAGGACTATGATGCTTTATACCAATGTGATGAAGTTCCTGCACAGGATGTTATTGTTTAGGAGACAGTTGGTGAGTTTTAAAGGAATTGTTAAATATTTTGGGAACTGCACTTTTTCAAGTTCTTGCCAAGATTTAGATGAAAAGATAAATATTACATCTGTATAATAAATATGAAGTATACAGACAGCAGCTGGTTAGCTGAGCTTAGCATAAAAACTGGAAACCGGGGCCAACAGCTAGCCTGGCTCTGTCCAAGGTTAAAACATCCGCTTACCAGCACCTTTTCAAAGCTGGTAAGAATAAGTTTGTTTAATCTGTACAAAAACCAAAGTGTAAACAGAAACACGGGGTTTTCCGGGAGGTTATGTGCCAGACTATTTGCCAGGCACCCTGCGGAAACTGCAGTAAGTCACTGCGTGTTTGTGCCAGACAGCAGAATTTAATTGGGGGAAATTGTGAAAATGTTACTGCCCCACTTTTTGCTTGACTGACTGATTTTTTTGATGATCACAATATGGGAATAGTACATACAACTCTGCACTACAGCAGTTACAATCATAGAGGATAAAAAACACAATCAAGCCTATGACTTATTACTATTTCTTTCTTTAAACCTTTATTTATCCAGGGAATTTTTGAAGGAGAGCAATGTCGTCCTTTTCAGGAATGCCTTATTTACACTTACACACATTCACACTTCACAGCTACTGAGGTGGCCTTGAGCAAGGCCTTTAACCTCTAACTGCTCCAGTGAGCTGCTCAGTGGCCAACAGATTGTGTTGCACTGAGCAGCTCACTGGAGCAGTTAGGGGCCTTGCTCAAGGACAACTCAGTAGGGATTTTCCCCACCCAGATTTATCCTCCTGGGATCCAACCAGCGATCTTACAGTCACAAATCCACTTCTCGGATAAGACAGGTGTATTTTTACATTGTGTTTTCAATAGCACTGCTTCATATTGCTAACAAACATGTCAGTCAGGTGAACTGCACCACATCTGACCCTGCCTCAGACTTTGCTGTATGAGCATATGATCAGGTTGAACCTGCTAGTGTGTGGGGGCAGTGACAGACGTGCCGCAGCATTCCTCTGTTAACAGGGAGTCCTCAGTTGTCACCCCTCCAGTAAGGAGCTCCATCCCTCCACCTTGGCTCAGAGCAGGAACTAGGGTAGCTCTGATTTTTAGTTTTCTCAAGCTGTCTCTCCTAGTTCAGACTTTGCTGTTGTAGTTATCACCAGCACTATCATTACTACAACAGACCTGCAGCGTCTGGAATGACATCTTGGCGACACATTTCTGTTCCTGTTAACAGAGGCTTCGACTTTGATTCATGTTTTTACATTTGTTTAACTCATGAATCTGAATGACAGACACACAAAGACATTTTCTGTGTCTACTGTAAACAGACTGTATTTTAAAGTGGGATCCAGCTTGATGTGGTTGTTAGTTTCAGACAAAGAAGCCATCTGACTGAACACAGTTCCCCATTCCTTACACATTATATTCTGTCTGTGTGTGCTCTCTAATTGAGTCTGACTCCACAGACAGAGGGAGGACTCTTACATACAGTCTTGTCAGAGCCCAGATTTTCATTGGAGCTTTTGATTGGTAAATACTTTCAGCCTTTTTAACCCAAATCTTCGGGAATCAAGAGCCATTGAGCTAAGCTGAAATAAAATCCTTATTTGATCTGACTGATCTTAGGAGTAGGTGCAACAACCTGAGTTACAATAAATGTTTTCTAAATGTTTAATATGCCAGATTAGCTTTATGGACGCAAGATTAGTCATTCAACTAGTTACAGTCCACAGTCTGCCTGCTTTTTATCCAAAAATCTCTGGAAAGTGTATCTCAGTGTCACAAGTTTACTCTATCTTGTTTCCAGCTGTGACGATAACCCTCCTCACATTTAGAAATGTTAACTAAAGTGTCCAAAGTAACTTTCAGCGGTAAGCAGGAACCAGGAAATTGGTTTTAGAGGACAACATTGAGATTCTGCTGCTTCTCCTCCTTCTCTGAGGTTGGGAGGTTATACAAGGACACCTGGCTGACCTGCTGAACCGGCACACCACCCATCATGATCAGAGCATCACTCATTGCCATCTGCCTCGGTGAGCAACCCATCTGTCTCTCTGCAGGCGTATGCTGGTTTTTATTATATTACCCTTGACCTCAATGTTTCATATTTCCAAAATACACTGGGTGCTATCTCCTTCAGAATCACTTTTCTGTGCATTCACACCATCAGACCGCAGCATCCTGTGTCATAGAGGTCTTGTGTGTACAGTAAACACTGATGATTATGTTACTTTGTCTGCTATTATGTGAAACTCCCTCTGCCTCACCCGCAGCGCTCCTCTTGTCCTGTGCCTGCGTGGCCAAGCCTAACGGATCAAAGAACAAGAAACCAAAGCAAGGTAGACATCATCAATAAATAAGCCTGTAATCTGCGTCAGTCCCAGTGTTATTGTCTCCACTGCAGTCTCTTTTCATTCACTTAATCAAAAAATGTTGAATTTCTAAATCGTCATGTAAAAGATGTCACTGTTTACTTATAGGCTGGAAACAAAAATCTTATAAGATGTAATGAAAATCATGATATATTTTATGATGTAAAAAATGCAATTAATCCTGACTTCATTCCAGCTAGCACTGATTTGGTGATTTGCAAGCCAAAAGGTGTCTGGGTTAAAGGTGGTTGAAAAGTGATTTTTGTTATTTTTTTTATTCCATATATTGCTTCTACAGCATTTCACAGATTATATTTTAATGTGAAGCAGGTCCTAACTACATGCTGAAGTGTAGTCCTTACATTAGAGCTGCAACTAACAGTTATTGTCATTATCAATTGTTCTGCTGTTTATTCACTTGATCAGTCAATTTAATAATTTGGTCTATAAAATGCCAGTGAATGTGAAAAATGCCCATCATGGTTTCCTGAAGCCCAAAGAGATGTCATCAAATTGCTTTTCTTATCCGACCAACTCCCCATAACTTAAACAGCATTTACATTTCAGAAGCTCAACCTAGGGAATGGCCTTTTTACTTGAAAAATAACATTAACAATTATTTGATTATCAACATAATTGTAGATTCTTGTTCTGTCAATCCACTATATAATTGACTAATTCTTTCAGCTCTGATTGCAATGCTGCCGAAACAATGTTTATATGTAACCTGTCTAAAATCCTGTCTTTAACCAACGAGCTCTTCTTCTTCTTCCTTCCACAGTTGTTCCAGCCATAGAGTGTGATGTCAGAGCCGGAAAGATCAATCTCCCAGAGTTCATAGCCAAATGTCCTGCACACTGTAAGGAGACAAAGCAGCAAGTCTATGGGACGGGCGTGTTCGCCTCCATCTCCAGCATCTGCAACGCAGCCATCCACAGGTTAACATTGGAATGATGAGTTTGAAGTAAAGCTCATGAGAGACGTCTTTCTGGCAATCAAAATGGCCTTTTAAAAGTTATATCTGATAACAATGTTGTGTCCACAGTGGCGTCATCACCAACACAGGAGGAAAGGTGATAGTGAGGAAGATGGCCGGGCAGAACATCTACAAAGGCAGCAACTCCAATGGAGTCCGCTCTCTGTCTCTACCTAAGTGGAGGGAGTCGTTTGTTGTGTCAGGTACTAATGATGAAGTAAACAATGCTAAACACAGTTCTTTAGAATTAGCTCTCCAACCAACAGCTGGCTCTGTTGTGTTTCAGTGGGGAAGCCCAAGAAAGGAGTAATCTATCCATCTACTCTGGACTACGCCCCTTCAAGACCAATCTACGTGAATACAAGTGAGAGGAGGCTTATTTTTACAGTCACATTATGCATCTTTTATGTGAATATGAATTTTGGTGAATTACATTTAGTCTGTCATTGAGTGGACTGGCAGATGCCCAGTGTTTTACAATGATAGGACAATCTGATTAGGACCCAGTAAGCACTGATTTGGTGATTTGTAACTCAAAAGATGTCTAGCTTCAAACTAAGCGAAATTTGGTAGAACGTGAAAGGATGTTCAATGTCTAGACTACATGTAATCAACAGCATTTAATTTACTATATTTTAGCATATAGTAAGGAATTTCTTCAGATTGAAATATAGTAATTGAAATGCTGCTGAAAGAAATGTTAAATGTAACCGAGACATCTAAAAACTTTCACTTTCCAACCAATTTTTGTCCAGTTTTAACCCGGCCATCTAGACATCTTTTGGTTTGGCTTACAAATCATCAGATCAGTGCGTTCTGAGACAAAAGACACTGGCATTTTGAACTACGCTCAGGTTGAATGAGAAGTCGGAGCACTGCAGTCTGGTGAAGAATGTCAAGAATGAATAACTACACAGCAGTTACTGTAGACACTCTTCCTCCCCGTCCATCCATCTTGTACATGACCGCCTTCATCTGTCATCTCCTTTCAGGTCAAAAGGAGGCCAAATCCCCTACGGTCACCACCGCGCTGCCTACAACAACAGCACCTGAACCCACTACAACTACAACCCCTGAACCCACCACCACCACCACTACACCCCCACCACCACCCACTACTACCAAGGCTCGAGCTGCTGTCCATAAAGTCAGGGATACAGGTGATCCAAACAAACACACACTTAAATTATACATAACTTTTGAATATATACATGTACAAAAAGCTAATTCTTTCTTCTCAATCAATGGATCCATGTATGTTATGTTATGTGGAGGATTGTGTCTTTACTTGGATTCAGGATGCTATTAATGATCCAGTAAAACTGATCCGACACAGGATGATCCACTGAAGCCAGTGTGCTCCCAAGCTGACGTCTAACTATTAGCAGCTTGTAACTAGAAATGCTGTTTGCCAGAACAAGCATTCATTTGTGTGAAACTGAGTGATGAAGACAAATGATTGCAGCTGGTAATTACAAGTCACAACTGCAATTATGACAAATTATAACTGGTCGGTGATGAAGTTACGGTGCTGTTTAGTTGCTTGACTGACTGACTTAACTGTACACTTCATCACACGACCTTCATCACTCTTATTAAATGAAAACATTATCAGACGGTAATCACTGTGGGTCATCTGCTCTGTTATGGATAGCCATGCAGCTACTGTAAGTAGACAATGCTGCAGTATATTTAAGGTATGTGTGTACATGAGATGGGCCGTGTCCCAGACAACCTCCCAACAGTTCCTCTCTCCTTCATTTTCTGTAACATTATCTCTCCACTCTCCATATTGGCACCCCATTTGTCTTTCTTCTATCTAGACAGAAGTCACCCATACCTTGCCTCTGTGGCAGCTGCAAGTTCAAGTAAGTGAAGCAAAGCAAACAGGGTTTGATGGGGGGGGGGCAGGAGTGTTGCTTTACAATGGGATGTGCAGGAACATGTGTTTACATCAAGCATGGGGTGTTTGCTTCACACCAGCCCTTTGGGATTAGTGTGCATCAGGATTCATCATGCTTTCTGTATTAAAGGTATCGGTGGTCCTGTTTACAGAGCAAGTTGGTCTTTATCAGCGGCACAACTTGTTTATGTAATAAGTCAATTCATTTAACTTGTTTTAAGACAAAAACTTAAAACAGTAAGACCATGACCTGGGCAATACTAAATCCAAAACTATGTTGAATTTGCATATTTTATACTTTCATTTGTCTGAATTTGCCCATACACTGTTATTCTCAACACTGGTATAGGACAGTCACAGAATGGTCAAGGAAAGAGTGTCAGCCAAGGTATGTCAATACTCTCACTGATAAGTCCTGTACATCACATATAACAAATCAAGTTTAACTAAACCATGGCATTTCTTCAAAGTATTCAGAGGAAGTGCCTATCCGAATAGATTTCCACAACGTGCCAGTGCAGGTAAACCAAGCTTTATTCTTCCTGGTGTGTCTTTTTTTTATTCTAACTAAGCCAGTGATTGTCTCAGCATTTGCTCTGTCCTCTATCTTTCTTTTGTACTGATATACATAAACCCTGCATGGCAACTCTGCTCTGTATGTGCACAGCTGCTTTAAAAGACTTGTGACTTCTAATGCAGGGCCAGACCAGATTGTTCTGGAGAAGCCCAACTTCTTTTCTGTTGTCTTGCAAGTAAAATACCACGGAATTACAGGACACAACTATGTTCACTCTGTATTAGCAAGCATTTATTACTATTTTCTCTTTATTATAATGTTAGGTTTCAGTGAGAATTACCTTTTTTAACAATGTCTACAGCCATGCTCTGTGAGTCTGTACTGGGGCATAGTGGTGCTTTGAGCTAAATGCTAACATCAGCATGCTAACATGCTCACAATGAAATTGCTAATATGCTGATGGTTAGCAGGTAAAGTTTACACATTATAGCCTAGCATATAGCACCGACGCAGTAATGGGTTAACTTCACCCAGTACCCATTGTTAGAAAAGCACCAAAGACAAGGGGTTGTTTTGAACAGTAATATACAGCTAACACCAACACTGTGTCAAAACAACCCATGGGTATTTTGGGTAACGTTAACCTGTATTGCGACGGTGCTATATTGACCCACACTGGGTCCATTTTTAATCTAGTAATTTTTAGTATGTACCATGTTTACCATCTGGGTTTCAGTCTGGCCAAAGTGGTGGACCGACAATCCGACATTGCCATCTCTAGAGCCACAATGCTACCATGACCAATAAAATCTGGACATCTGGGACACTTTTCAATACATATATTTCAATAATTTCTACTTCAGAATTATTAGTCCTACTATAAAACAATTATCATTTGCCTGTGTGATCACCAAATCAATCTACAATAATTGTCTTCAGCCAGTTTATCTTGATGTCATCACTGATCATATTTGCAGTACAGATCTGATTTAAACTTTTGTTCTAGAGGTGGTCATGTTCATCAATACTAAAGTTGGCTATCTGCCATCCAAGCTGGTATCATTTTCTCTTTTCTCCATTACAAAATGTATCACTGTGAAATTTGTTAAGGTCATCATACAATAGATACTCTGTTATCTGCCGGTGCAGATAAACAGATGAGTGTCTCATACTACATTTGTCTCCCAATCTTGGTCCCAGGTCTGCGTAGACCAGAGGCAGGATCAGCTATCAGGAGACAGCCATCCTCTCCAGTTGGCCCAGGTCAGCCTCCTCATTAACTAACACACACACACACACACACACACATAAAAACAGAGTAACAAACAGGTAGACGTGGTGGGACTGACAGGGAATGCGGGTCAAGGGCTTCGGGGGGACAGATGTCTTTGTTGGAACAGGAATCCAGGAGACGTAGACCACTGTAAGTTTGACCCTCTTATCCACACCCATAAGTCTCTGTGATCTTCACCCCAGGGTCACCACTAATCCACGCCATCAAGCATCTCAGCTAACATTCCTTTCACGAAAACAGCTGTGCTGTCATCAGGCACTTCTTCTCATTCATGTTTTCATTTTCTAAGATGAAAAGAGGCAAATGAAGCTGAGTTAAGGCCTGTAAATATGCACAGCATATATCCTCTTGTTTTTTGATATCATGCTGTGGAGAAAATGCCTTCAACTTCACTCAAAACAAAACAGCTGGGCTGCGTTTGTGGATGGAGCCCCCGACCTGAAGCTCTCTTCTGCCCCCCCCCCCTTCTCCCTCCTTCTCCTCTCTTATTCTATCTGCCTGTTTCTCATTGCTACAAACAGCTTTTAACAGGGTTCAGCCGGCCCCACCCGAGCGAACTCCAACCATGAGCCAGTCCAATCCCAGTAAGTATCTTCAGACCCTGAGCGGGAGTCCTCAAACTGCACTAGCAGACACACCCATGGACGTAGATAAGTAGAAGAGTCTGATCCAACAGGGGAACAAGTAGGGCAATAAAACCCTGAAATGTTTTATAAAGCAGCACTAATGTTTACCCTCTGTGGGATTCTGTGGCTCAATGCGTGGCCAGTCCTCTATAAACAACGAACAGAAACACAATTATGACTTTCACTGTGCCCAGCATGAAAAAATGAGCAGTGATTATGGTGATATGATTCAAAGAAGAACGACAATGTGATATCATTGTCCCAAATTCATCTTGTGCCGTATCGCCAGTATTCAGAGACAGCAGCGAACTCTCAAATTTCTCTTTTAGATAAGACCAAGATGAGAAACGCGCTCTGTCAGTGCTGTAATAACATCTTTAAGACAGATCCCAGATCTGGCCTCATTAACCTCCCTTGTAAATGCTTGCAGAGAGGTAGAGAGAGATGAAAGCAGCAGCACCAAGTGGCCCGGTGCTGCTCCCAGAGAGACGTATGACCCAGTCCGCAGCGCTGCAGGATCTGGGTCCACTCTCGAGCCTGTCAAGAATAGAAAGCTCTCGCCATTCAAACCAGGCTAGGTTTGGCTCACTAAGGAATGCGCTTCTGTTTTCTCTTCTTTGGAATGCCAAACCATGGATCCCTAAAATAAGATGGAACCATATCCATTTAAATGGTGGTTGATTGTATGATATGATTTCTAGAATGCAGTGTGAGCTGTTTCAAGGTAGTGCATCATTTATCTGACTGACCAGTTTCTGCTGAGACTTAATTATGTAACATTTTTGAACGGTACAGAGAGCAGCTATTCAGATTGTGGATAATAATGTGATATATTATTGACCCCTTTAGGGAAATTCTTAAAGCTTGAGGTGAGAAGTCAGAGGTCTGGAGCAGTTACACGGTAGCCCCCCTGGAGCCGGCAGGAATTCGGTGTTGTTCTCCAGGACACTCCAGCTGGGTGGATGCTCGCAGACATTTTTTATGAGTTGAAGGGTTTTCTCCCCACTCTCTTTGCCCCTCAGATGCCCCAAACAGATGTTTGAATTTATTGCTCAGCTTTCTGGAAATGTTACGATCCAGTTTAGCTTTGGATTTGTAATGAGATTTGTCCACTTGACAATCACAAAGGTTCATGAAAACCCTCTGTAAAAGATGTCGATATTCTGTTTGTTGGGTCTCTGTGTTGGTGTCAAAATGCAATTGAATTTGTTTTATGACTTTCAGATAAATTGCATATTACCAGCACTCCTGCAGACATATTGCAGACTGAGTGAGCTACGGCCCAAGGTGTTGGATCAATACCCCTCATCCTACTCTGACCTTCTGGCCGCAGTGATCACTGAGGTGGCTATGATCAGGAGAGTTAAACTCAATCCTTTTAAAGCACCTGTTTCATCAGAAAAAACA
The DNA here is from genome assembly GCA_011952105.1 of Coreoperca whiteheadi. Lineage (NCBI taxonomy): Eukaryota > Metazoa > Chordata > Actinopteri > Centrarchiformes > Sinipercidae > Coreoperca > Coreoperca whiteheadi. Next base: position 19,101,541 of record CM022471.1, read on the forward strand.
ACACTACTGTCTGCTGTATAGTGCTGTGCCTTTGACCAGCAGCAGATTAGACTAATCTCTGTGTCCTACTATCTACACTGTCCCTGGTTTGACACCAACTTTAGAATAATACTCCCATGCTTCGCTGGGCCGCTGGCTGGACTCTCCCAGCCCGTCCCGGTCAACAAAGGCCCTGCTCACTAGCTGTCACTGGATGGGAACCTCAGAGACCAGGCTGTGTTTGTGTAAGCTACTCATCCACCATAGGGAGGGGTTAACTGGAGTGTGTTGTCATGGCTCATTTGGTTTTAACAGATGTGATGCACTGTTATGGTTTTGCTCAGCTGTTTGGGCTTCTAGTGTTCAATCACATTTCAATTAACCTCGAGCCATGTAAGAGTCTGGCTGATTAAACTGGCTGATGTTTTTGCCACGTTATAAGTGAAAACTTTGAGGCTGTGTGAACAAATTGTGATTCCAAGAGGAGCAAGTAGAAAACCGAAAAATGAGAAACACATTTATTTTCTGAGAGGGTTGGGCTTCCTCTGTCTCTCTTCCCTGCAGGTAGAAAGAGCAAGGCTAAACTTCACTAAAACAACCTCAAGCCGCCCAGTCACTGTCTGCCCGAGTGACTACTGTATGTTTAGTGTCTGACTCAAGGCTGACCATCTTGTGCATACCCCACTAATAACGTGGCAGGTTTAGTGGAGGTCACAAGTATGCTCCTCCATGTTGCTTGTCTTGAACACAGCTTTCTAATCTTCCCCTGCACAGCTTTTCCCAGAAGGGATTGGGCGCCCCCATCCTTTCAACGTCCTGATTGGTTCCCTGGTGCTCGACAACCAGCAGGTACCAAATACAAAATAGATCATCCTTCTTTAACAATTCATTAACATATTTAAATGTAAATGTTTTCTTTAATGTTCAAACTAACTAAGTTAAGAATGGTATTGGTGCAATATTATATATAATAAAATGGTTTCTGATAAGGTAGGCTTTACAGTGCCCATGTTCTAAAAGCTTTTCATGTTTCACTAAGTATAATCTTTAAATTGTTAGTCCAATGATAAATATGTGGCCTTATCAATATAATACATTTTTAGAATTCTCACTTATAGTTAGAAACAATTTTGTAAGAGTTTGTATCATACTATTAGAATAAGGTGTCACGTTAAATGTGGGTGACTTTGATGGTAACTTAACCTCTACTTTAGAGTCTACAGCCATGCTAGTGGCTCTGTGAGACTACAGCCGTGCATGGAACTAAATGTCAGCACGCTAACATTTTCACAACATGGATGTATTAAGAGGAGAGTCTTCTTCTTTATAATGCATCCATCTTTGACAAGGACAATGCTAACATGTGGGTATAATGTTTACCATGTTAACATGCATTTGCTAATTAGCACTAAATACAAAGTGCAGCAGAGGCTGATGGGAATGTCATTAGTTTAAAGTAGCATTGAGCTAATTGTAACCCTTGTAGTTGCTGATGCCTCCACCTTCTCTGCTGTACATTCAGATGTTAGTTATGCAGCTCCAGACTCAGGGTACACGTGGAGTGAGACGGACACACCTGAGATTACAGGTAAGTCAACCTCTCTCGAAGGCAACACAACATGACAGTTTGCCTCCCTTCCTAGCAGCAGTTTACTAGACTTTGCATTTGTGTTGCATGTCCAAACACAGCATGCTTGTGTGACTGATACAGTTAGGTATCTGCTGACCATGTATGTGTTGAATTGGCTCCATCTGTAAGTACATGCAACGTGTCTCTCAGGACATTGTGTTTACATGCCATCTGCCTGCCATATGAGAGATTCCTGTGAACTGTGGAAGGGAGGAGCACAGGGCAGGTTCATTGTTTGTGCATGCGAGAGAGAGAGAGACACTGTGATGTGATAATTCTGCACAAAGCCATTGTTTTCACTGGTCTGGGATTGGTTGGGAAGAATTTGTGACCAATCACAACCATGGAAATGTGTGCTTTTCTCTCTGAAGTTCATTGTGGGAATACTAACAGGTTTCACAACATCCTCCTCTAGCTTGGGATCAAAGGCCTGATATCTCAGAATATGAGCGCTGGTTTTATAACTTTGGACCGTACCGTAAGTGTTTTTCTATTCTATTTATTGGGAACTAACAATTTCTGGGGTTCAGGTTTTATATTGTCATATGTAAGGATTGTGATTCTGTAGATGTAAAACATGCTTGACTGTTTGATTCTCAGTGACACAACACTTCACACAACTTCCCATATATGACCACATGTAATTCCAATTTTGTTTTCTGACACAGAAATACTTTTAATTCTTGTTTCATTTAGTGTTTAAATGAAATCGGTTGTGCAGTTGTCATTTTGACTTTAGAGGTGGGATGACCCTTGGCTCTTCTTATTCTAACCTGCACATTCCCTTATTCAATAAGGTATAAGGAGAGTACTCTAAAGGAAAAAATAAAAGGAATTTATCTATACAAGCTCAATATTGGCCCATCACAATAGTTCGACAGTAGTCACAGCTTTCACACAAAAAAATACAAACTTACAATAAGGCCCATTGACAAGACATAAAAGGGCTTGCAAAAAGTCTTCACTGTCGGATTACAGGCCCTGGTTCATTCTGTTTGATGACACAGCAAAGTCTCCAAATCTAAGTAGAAGGGACATGTTTTGGAAAAGTGAGAGGCTGAGCGATTTCCAGCATGGGCCACAAAAATACCACCACTTAATCAAGCTAATGATTCATGGAGTCGCTGGGAGCAGCTGTAATGCCACGGTGTCTTTACATTTGGTTCACGTGTCGTGTGTCACAGTCTGTCATAACTGATGTCTTTACTTTTAGTGCCTCGCTCCACTGACTCGGATGGCAATCGTAAAGTGCCATTGGATACAACCCACACTAGAGGTTTGTTACCATGGTTACAAACACCTGCTTTAGCTTTTTAATTATGATTAGAGCTGAAAAATGAGATATAGTATTTTCCATTTATAATAATAATTAGAATAATAGCTTTCATTTTTATAGCGCCTTTCAGGGGACCCGGGGGACGCGTTACACATAAGGAGGCAGTCAAAACATATAACCCAAGAACATAAAATTACAGTAGCAAAGTTTGCCGGGGATAACAGAGTAAATTAAGTCCATAGGCCTTGGTGAAGAGGTAGGTTTTCAGGAGTGTTTTGAAAATGTCCAAAGTTGCAGCATTGCGGATCTCTGCTGGGAGTGAGTTCCAAAGGGTTGGGGCTGCCACACTTAAGAAGAAACCAAGAAACATCTTTTTGTAAAGCTATATTGATGGGTGATGTTAGTTACTTACGGCTTTGTGGTAGAAATGTACTAATGCTGAGCTTGTATGATATCATCTATGCAGTGGAGCCAGTGGATGCCTGGAAACCAGAACCAAACCTTTACGAATCAGGTGAGATCGCTTGCACTACTCCTTTTTCTGTCCCCCAAACAAGTCACTTTGCCAGTAAATCCTCACTTCTGACTGTAAGTACACACCAAACCAAGGCTATCCAAGGAAAAGCATCTGGGTTTCTGCTCAGCCTGTAATTGTACGGATTTGGAGTCAAATGGCATGGTTGCTTGAGGATGAAATCAGTTCCTGTTTGGCATAGCTTCTGCCACAACAAATACTGGCTAGAATTTGGGATCTCTGGAAAGTGGACAGCTGCAAATGTGCCGTGTTCAATGGAAATTGTACCAAACAAGCTTTCAGGTTGATTCTGCAAAAGTAGACCTTTTCTCTTGCTTTGTAGTAAGAGAGTAGAACATGTAGGAAGATATATTTCCATGAGAACCCATAATTTAATTGCCTTACATGGTTAAAAGTTAATTGTCAATTGAATCTTCTTTTCCAACCATCCCATATGAATGCTATATGATTAAATAGGGTGGGATCGAGTTTTTATAATTTTGAGAATGCATTTGTCAGTGATTATTACAAAACATGTTCAGTGAAACGAAAGGTCTCCTTTACAGTATAAAGCCGAAAGAGTTGATTTTAGCAGAATTATGCTTTAAAGACTTGTGTGTTTTCTTGATTTTCAGGCTTCAACATGAAGGAGCAAGAACCTGTACCCAGAGCACCTGAGCCTGTTTTACAGGGAGACCCAAGTATGTCCCTCATACTTCTTTAATGCCACTATGCATAGAATTTATATTTGATTATTGCATCTTTCAAATTATGAATTATCGCCAAAGATTTTGACAATCCTGGTGGAAATTTTTGCAGAGTATTCATTTCAGTGTCCCCGCACCAAAATCTGTGGCGTGCATCAAAGGTACCCTGTCATGTTTCTTACCAAAACACATTGTACGTTTCAGAGGCCTAACAAATGTGTTGAATGGATTTCCTTCCTCATAAAACATTTGCAAAGGAATTGCACTCTTTATACACATGTTTGTGGGGCGACGGGAGCCCGTGGCTTGAATACCAGTAAGGAGGCTGAGCACAAGGATGAATTGGCATGAATGTGTATTTAACACACGGTTCGGATTTTTTTTTCATTTTAACACAACATAAAGTTATCCCCAAAATAACAAACCAAAATAATAAAGTGTACACATAAAATAACCCTTTAATGTCTTTGAGTCCAGTCTTTAAATGTCAAATTGATGGGTCGATCGTTGGGACCCAATCCATGTTTGTATAGTAGTCTGTCCTACCTCACCGTGAAGTGGAGAAGAAAATACATCCTCAGGAAGTGATGGTCTGTATGATCCCCCTCAAGGACCTGTGGGTCAGCTCACAATCCAGTTAACTGAAGTCTCCATTCTTTGATGGATGTTCTCCGGACCTGTACAAAAATCCACCATTTACTAAAACCTGGCCGCAGAGCAGTTAGAATCCCTGCACCTTCCAACAGGATAGCAGAATTTCAACCTCCTTGTACGATTTCAGCATACACGGAGACTGAGCAAAGCAGGTAAGATCGCTGAAGCATGAGCAACAAGATGGAGCACAGCTAAGTCTCTAGCTCAACCAGCAAGGAAAGCTGATTGGCAGGTCACCCACTTAGCCCACCCCAGTGTCAAACATGGTACACAGTCCCTTTCTATGCCATGCAAGGCATTTCTCTTCATTACTTTTTTAGCTTGGGCTACAGTTGATAGCTCACATTCTTACCTGCCTTTGCTAGCTCATTGCTATGTTTCGAAACCAATTGTCACTCAGTGAAAAAGCATGAAGCCATTGGCAGGAATGCATCACCCATATGCTTGTACACGTGCACGACTTAAACATAATGGGTGCCCACAGGTAAAAACATTGCTCTCTAAACCACTACCAGTGGTCAAAAAATACACAAGGGACATTTTAATGTCTGCCACATTGACTTTTTTGCTACTACCGCTGCAGGGCATCATAGCTGAACCTTTTAGAATTCCACACATTATGGCTTTAACTAATGACAAATGTATTAACAAACACAATATTGAATGAGCTGTAACCTTGTGACGTGTCCTGTGTTTGCAGATTGCAAGGTGGACCTGGCCTTCCTGATGGACGGGAGCTGGAGCATTGGAAAGAGGCGCTTTAAGATCCAGAAGGACTTCCTGTCTGAGGTGGCTCAGGCCATCAACGTGGGTGTAGCTGGACCCATGATGGGCCTCATCCAATACGGGTAACCTCACTATTCCTGTTGTGTTGCTGTGTACCCTTTTTAGAGAAGAAAACACAATGTGATTGCTCGTTGTTTTGTCTGAAGGGATGACCCTGTGACAGAGATCAGTCTGAAGTCTTACTCCAACTCCAGAGAGGTGAGGTCCGCCATAGATAAGGTTGTGCAGAAGGGAGGCCTCTCCAATGTGGGTGAGTGACCCGCGGTTAACTGCCAGCTACAGTAAATGCCTACAAACGCAAGTGTGAAAGTGAAAGGGGTGCCATTATCGCATGGTTTACTACTCAGGCACATTTTCACATGCAAGGATGGAATTAAATCTAAATTTGCTGCGAGACACTGTTACCTAAATTACAGCCCTGCTTCTGCAAGCCGTGTTTTTCCTCTGCTCTGACCAAAAAGCATTTGGTTCAGCATTTTTTACCAGCCCAATGGGGGTCAGCTTTCAGAGGGCAAGTGCTGTTTTTCTGCTTTGCTTGGTGTGCGTCAGCATGCATCCACTGCCACATGTGTCTTTATGACTTGCTAAATTTTGCATTCACATATAGTGTTGTTTGCCCAGAAGTGCTCTCTAATCATACAACAGCGTGAGTGGGTGTAAAAGCTTCTATAGTCTCCAACAGAGCTGTTCTGCCATCGTTTAAACCACCAACAAGACTATACATGTGCTACTGTGTAAAGTTGTTATATGGCATACAGTAGTTATTTGATATGGTTGCTTCTGTATATTGATCAGGTATGACATACCTGGGACATACAGCTCCCAAAAAATCTCAGTCCATTGAATGTACATAATGAGCTGAGCACTTTTATATGTTGTTTCACTTTACATTCTACAGTCCATGGGTATTTTTATTCATTTGCTGAGTGACAACTTTGTGAATAACCGATTGGTTCTACTCCCCGTCCTTGTTTTTTCCTGAATGCATTCCTGCATTTTAACCACAGACGTGGATATAAAGTGGATGTCGCATCTCTTTAACTGTCTCCCTGCTGCCCCCTGGTGCACTGACAGGAAAGGCCCTCACCTACATCAACAAGCAGTACTTCAGTGAAGCCAATGGAAACCGAGGGGGAGCTCCTAACGTGGCCGTGGTGTTGGTGGACGGCTGGCCCACAGACAAGGTGGAGGAGGCGTCTCGGCTCGCTCGGGAGTCTGGCATCAACATATTCTTCGTCACCATCGAGGGCCCTGATGACAACGAGAAACAAAACCTGGTTGAGACCAACTTTGTTGACAAGGTGGAGTATTGTCACGGAGGCCTGTCAGTGCTTCGTTAAAACACGCCAGCTTGAAACACAGTGTGTCCTTCATCCCACAGGCTGTGTGTCGGACAAACGGCTTCTTCTCCCTGCCCGTGACCAGCTGGTTTTCCCTGAGGAAGGCCGTGCAGCCCCTGGTGAAGAGGGTGTGTGACACAGACCGTCTGGTGTGCAGCAAAACCTGCCTCAACGCCAACGACATCGCCTTTGTCATCGACGGCTCCAGCAGCGTGGGAACTGGCAACTTCCGCACTGTGCTGCAGTTTGTGGCCAACATCACGCGGGAGTTTGAGATCTCTGACACCGACACACGGGTCGGAGCGGTGCAGTACACCTACGAGCAGAGGCTGGAGTTTGCCTTCGGCCAGTACAACAACAAGGCCGAGCTCCTGAACGCCATCAAACGCATCAACTACTGGAGCGGCGGGACCAGCACTGGTGCTGCCATCACCTACGCCGCAGAGCAGCTCTTCAGCAAATCCAAACCCAACAAACGCAAGATCATGATTGTCATTACAGATGGGCGCTCCTACGACGACGTCAGGGCACCTGCGCTGGCTGTCCATCGCCAAGGTTAGAGGTCAACCACAACAGAATCTGAAAAATAAGGAGATTTTAGGCAGATAAGGTCAAGTAAAGCAGTGGTTGTATGCTTGCATCTAAAAACATTTTCAAGCCTCACAAAAAACAAAACAAACGCATGATAATAATCTAAAATCTTGATTTTTTTTTTTTTTTTTTTTTTTTAAAGCTCCATAACACTTAAAAGTTTGGAGGAAAAAGGCTTTGACCCAGCATCAACAATATTATTATACAAAAAGTAGTTTCCTCTGGTGTGCGTCAGTCCACAGCGAGGCGTCAGGCAGCGTGTGTTTGATGTGACAAACACATGTGAGGCCTGTGTGTGTGTGTGTGTGTGTGTGTGTGTAATCCACTGTCCCTTCCTGTGATCTAGGTGTGATCGCCTACTCCATCGGCATTGCCTGGGCAGCCCAGGATGAGCTGGAGTACATCGCCACAGACCCCGACAAGGAGCACTCCTTCTTCGTGGACGAGTTTGACAACCTCTACAAATTTGTACCCAAGATCATCCACAACATCTGCCAGGAGTTCAACTCCCAGCCCAGAAACTGAGGACGGGCGGAGGGGAGGTGTAGAGAGGGATATCGTGGTCCTGGGCTGTCTCAGCAGAGCACGGATTGTAAATTTACTCACTCTGTTGCCCAGATGGCGGTGCTGGATTGGCTGCAGTGCCCCATATTTGAACAGGGAGGGGTTTTGAATTTAGGTGAGGATTGTGGGTTTCGACAAAACAAATCTTAAAGTGAATCAGCATTCGGTCCCAAATGTGCAGATGGTGCTAATTGTAAAGGGTTTGCATATACAGTGACATATTGGCATATCTCATGGTCACTGTGGTGCCAGTTGTTCTCTGTTAGTGCCATAAAGAGAACAGAGTATTCCTAATCATTTAGTAATGGTACTTGGTCACCCTTTGTGAAAGGTTTATAACTTGTAACTAAGGGTTTTATCAGTGTTTATAAGTATTTTACTAATGCTTTATATATAAGTTATAAGATATTAATCCGAATATTTGGGTTTCCAGTTTGTGAAATATCCCCCTAGATGGTGTTAATCCTCCTCGGGCATGACGCTATTTGTCTTTTTAGCTTTTTTTTACTTCACCATGCGAACCTCTCTCCAATGCACCGTTTGACCTCTGACCATCTGGAAAAGGAGCTGCAAAACATCTGGACCAAAAACAATTCAACAACTTTTCAGTGTTCACTAACTGCAGATATGATGGATTGAACTTGTAACTGCAAGTATGTAAAAGCAAGTGACATGCTTGAGGAGCCAAAGGGATTTTTCACAACTTGATGACCAAAAAGTTGTTATTCAATAAAGCACTAGTAAATCTGTTGTAATGGGTGCCTTGTTAGGAAGTGGTATCAAAATGATTAACAAACATAAAGCTACCTTACTGGGATATGGTGCTTGCAGAGAAATGTAGATTTTAAAGCATGCCTAGCACTTCCTCTTATGGCTTAACCTACTTCATAAACTTAATAATATGGTGCATTTTATACAATTCTCTGTAAAGAGGATATACTTTCTTAGAATTGGTGCATTTTGATCTTCCTAATAGGAGAGATTTGATAGTAGGGACATTGTTAAAGTTCCTTTCAAAGACTATGGTGCTGGTGGTATGAGTGGTAGTGAACAAGTGGATATGAAAGGCAAATCAGCAACATCAGGACAAAGAAGTGGACTGAAGTGAGGAACGAGGAGCTTGTATATCTCTGTATAGAGTGAAGGCAGATCATGAATATGCTTGTCTAGGAACGAAAGCGATTCATCTCATCGCTCGTTTTCTAACCGTGTGGTTGCTTCTGACATTGCAGGCATTTCTCAGTTTTGTTGAAAGAGTATTTATAATTTTCTCCCCGTTTTGTCCTGTTTGTACATATGCATATTAAAAGCCTTTCGCTAATAATGTTCACATAATTGTCAATTTTTTTTTTTTTGAAATTTATAATAAAATAAAGAAAATGAAGAGAACGTAAAGTGGCTGTTTTCCCCTGAATCTTTTGTTGATCCAATTGCCACAATTTGAGTCAAAATCGCACTCCCCCTCGGATTCTTAACTCAGTCGAATCTAGACACAGACATGATGCGCATATTTTTAGATTCAGTGTGACTTACACCTTCTGCAGGAATCATAATCATTATCTTTGAGGTCCATTGTGAATAAACTTCCATAAGTCTGCTTAGAAATAATAGGACAAAAAGACGCTTGAACTTGCCTGAGAATCATCACGTTTTTAAGTTTTCTTCAGTATCAAAGTAAACATGTGACAGTTGTCTGTGCATCCATGGGCACTTGAAAACAGGAACTGCTATTAGCCAATTTGTCAAAATGTAAACAAATTTAAGCTAAAAAAAGGGGGTACCTCACTAGATCCATGGCAGTTTTCTGGGGGAGAGGGGGGCCACAGTGTCAGACTTTGAAAACCCCTGATCTGCATGGACGACTACATTTGGTTTCTACAAGTTGCAAACACCTTTCACCTTCGTCAAATGACCAACATCAGAGCCCAGTTAACATTTTACAGCAGGTTTTATTTTGAACATACTTTCATATACAAACCAGTGACTGAGAAAATGGCTCATGTGAAGCTGTACTTTACATGTACAACATCTTGATTGATTTGTGTTTTGTTTTTACCCAGGATCATTTCCTCCTCACAGTTTACAGTAAACTGGAATTAGCAGGATATTTCTCTTCCTCAGTGTTGGATGGTTAACTCATTTCAAACAGTCCTACAGTACTGCACTAATTTCCTGCTAAACACTGGACTACTGTAAATATCTGGACATGACACATCACACTGTAGTCGAGCATGTCCACACAATTGGGGAAAACTACATACAGTACAAGCCATTCAATTCAAACAAGACCAAACTGGCCAAAATCAATTAGTTATTCCTGAAATAGACATCTAGAACCAAGTTTGAATTGCAATTATATAACCATGATGGTTTACTTTGGACACATATATTTGTAATCTTACTTCTGAAGTGTACAATTACTTGAACCTAACAAACAGGCATTATATTTAATGGTCTGTATCACTCTAACAGCTTTGCCCTGATATGCACAAAATTGATTCCCCAAACACACTTATCAAAAAGGAGCACTCAAACTCACGCTGCACAGTAAATTTTAAGACTGAATATATATTTTGTTTATTATAAGCATTTGTAATTTTACATCCAATGTTAAAATTGACAACCAGCTGTTTTTCTGCCATCCCCTCCCTCCCTGTTCCCCAAAACAAGCTTGTTAAAATAACATTTTTCAAGACCTTTTTAAAGCAAAGGCACATTTGTCAATACGTGTTTTAAAAAGGAAAATAAAGGCAGGCCAGCAAGCAGTCAGTCCGGGAAGCAGAGAAGCAGAAGTGAGAAGCTTCCACGAGAGCTCCAGCGAGCCTTCGGTACCCCACATTTCTGGAACAACACAACACAAACCTGACTTTGAGTAAAGGGCCCGGACTTGGTTTGTCTGAGAGGGAAGGTCGAGGGCCAGAGGGATTTGGGATAAGCGTGAAGTCACAGGGGCAGAAGACCGGCTTGAAACCTTATTTCTCCACTCCACACTCTTTAACACTTGTCCTGAGCCTCCTAGCTACGGAGGTTAACTTTTAGTCTGTCTGGGGGGGGGGGCGCTGTGCAGGGTCACACCCAGGCCTGCCTGGATGGTAGATGGGGGACTAGAGAGCAGTTGTCTCCTCCTGACTGCCCTCCCTGCCGAACCTTTCTATGGAGAGTCATGGCCAGTTTGAGGCTAGCGGCTACATAGTCTACCAGTCCGACATGAAACCAGTGGGCTTTAAGAGGTGGGACTGGACCCATGCCTGAAGGTCCACCCCCCCCCGTGTCTCTATTGGTCCCTGATCATGGGAGGCTGAGTCAGCAAGCAGCGCTGCAGGGAGAGACGCAGCTCCGCGTCATACGAACACTTTGGCGAGAGCGTCTGCCCCGGCGCTGGCGATGTAGCATTTAGACGGATGAAACGCCACATCGTGGATTGACTCCTCAAACTTCTTTCTGTGAGCCGTGAACTCCTGTATGCAGGTTTTACTCTCCAGGTTCCACAGACGGATGGAGCAGTCATGACCTGCAGAGGAGATGACGAGTTACAAGTGGTAACAAGGAGAACAGCGTTTCAAAAATGTCACGTGATATCCAAAGGAAGTGTGCGCATGAACCAGTTTCTCCCAAAACTTGGAAAGAAGACATGCATTTGTAGCGCATATGGTGGCAATATGGTGTCTTGGAAGACCTTATAGACACTGAAAGAATGTCATAGAATGGCTTTACTTTTCAGTGGTAGTTTTTAGTAGCAGTGTTTAGGAAAATTATGCACAAGTGGATCTAAAACTATTATGGGAGATTCAGTTGTGGATATCAGCCTTGGTCAGGAAAAACCTCACCACATCAAAATAACTATATCATTATTAAGAATAAAATAACGATGATACACAGTCATTGTTGGTTTTCACTATCCATCCACACAGTGCAATGACTCAGTCACTGCCAGATTGGGTCTGAGGCAACCAAACTATCAATAAACTAATAGAAGTAAGGGCAAAGAGTTATGTTGGACAGAGCACATGGAGACACACTGGTTAAGAGGTACTTACTGCCTGACATGAGATAAAGTCCATTAGGGTCTACAGCTAAGCTTGTGACAGCATCCAGGTGAGCCACCATGGAGTGAATCAGCTTCCCGCTGTTGTTGTCAAAGAACTTGATGTGTCTGTCCTCCTGCGCAGTGATGGTGATGGGAAGAGTCGGGTGGCTGAGGACCTTATTGATCTGACAGGGAGTGCCTGGTTAAAAACAGACGAGCACATTAGACGTCACACACCAGGACAGGGAATCTGACGTGTGGAAATATTATGTTCTGTGGATGGATATTAAGCAACTTAGATGTTTTAAGCAGTGTGGCAACACCTCACCGGAGTCCGTTCGTACTTGATGGAGACATGAGTACTTGCTGGTAAACAACTTCGTAACACTGGACAGATATACAAATACTATGATATGCACAATTAGGTCTCATAACTAAAATACTGTACCAGTGACCTAATTGGCAGTAAACTTGGAATTTGTCAATCAAATCCCAATATAGACATAACAAAAACAGAAAAATTGGGGATTGTGGATAAGAACAGGTCTGCTAATGATTTACATTCCTACAGCTGCTACTAGATATTCCTCAAAAGCAGTATTTTCTGATGGCACTTAACTGACTCTACTTCGCCATTATGATTTAATTCAACAAGTATTACACCCGAATGTATTTTATTATTATCAGCCTAGAAATCAATGGAGAATTTTGCTTATCGGAAGTCTGAATTATTATTTTTTTTTTTTATAGTTAAGCAGCCTTTCAGCTGGCAGGCCTACCTGGCTCCAAATTGGACTCCAGACTGAGGACCAGCTGGCGCGTCTCCATGTTGAAGAGGCCAATCTGCCCGTTTGTGAAGGATGTGACCAGGTGGGCTGGTTCACTGCACACCAGGTCTACTGAGGAGGGAACTCCTAGGTCTTGCACACAGAAAGACAGATGTATGTTATGTTAACTATTCAATTAAAGCAAATATTTAGAAGAAGAAAAAAGTCACGATACAAGCTTGAAGTCAGTACTTTTGTCTTCGTTGAACACTGCGAGGGCAGGGGAGGTGGTGTTGGCGTCCCACAGTCTCACGGTCCCGTCTGCCGAGCAGGAGAGGAGGCGCTGGTGTGCGCTGCTGTACACCAAACCCCAGACTGAGTCAGTGTGTCCACACAACGCTCCACGCAGCATTGATAGGTCTGCCACAGAAAACACACGACGACTCAAGTCAGTTACCGTGATTTGATTTGAAAATCCTCAGATCCAAACAAAACACATGATGCTGTTACCGTAGGAGTCGTAGGGGTCGATGTTGGGGTTGGGGGTGTTCCAGCACTGTATAGTCCCATCAACCCCTCCGCTGAAACACTGCTCCCCTGTACTGCTCATCACCACACTCAGTACAGCCCCCCTGTGGTTTAAATAACGATCAATGATTAAACTATTCTATTCTCATCTATTAAACCAACCCTTAAACAGAGAAGTTGTTTTGATTTTTATGCAGTGTTTTTACCGATGGGCCCTGAAAGTGTAGATCGGTTCCACATCTAAAGATGCACTCCTGTGGACAAACAATGGGTTTATTAATGCAACGTACACAACTAAACAGCAGTGCCAGCTTAATGTGTTTATGATTAGGTTCAAAATGATTGACGTTAAATTGCACAAAGCCATAAATTGATGTACAATTTGCTGCTGTACCAGTGATTGATTAGTTGCACATACTGTACCATGCTGTTTTATTGTCATATTCACAATACCCCTAACTCTAAAGTGACTTCAGCCGCTAAAAATAAACACATCACATTACTGCAGACTGTGTGTGGGCTGCAGAGTTGTGACGTGACATAATGAGTCTTGTGGAGCAGAATGTTGTCAGTTCTTTGTCACATGGGGACAGTTTCCTGTAGAAGAATCGTGTGACAGTGTAACAACAAAGACAAGCTAGCCTCCTCATGGGACTGTGATCAACAGCCGACCTTTTCTTTGTAATGATGCTCGCTCTGCTGCTCCACGTACAATGAGACTGCGCTAAACATACTGCTGTCTGAGTATAGTGTATCTAAAAGAGCAGATAAGGGAGGAATGGACAGCTAATCAATACAACAGACTGACAAAAATTGTTCATTTAGTTCCTTTTGGCTGAGAAAATAAAATGAAAAACAGTAGGAATCGATGAGAAATCAGTCCGGGTTGTACTAGAAGAGTGTTCGGAGGGGTTCAACTTGCATGGAGACCGTCTTACTTTTTGGCAGGAGCGGTCTTTTGCAGGTTCCACATCTTGAGCGTGTGGTCCTCTGAAGCAGTGACCAGGACGGGCTCCACAGGGTGAAAGGCCAGACCTCGAATCCCATCAAAATGGCTCCGCAGAGTGAATTTGGGGTTCCATGTTTTTCTCATGGCGTCCTTATTGTTGCCAATCTGAAGAGAGGACATCTAATCAGAACGCATCTTCCAATTAACAGTGTCAGCAGCTTTACTACATGTAATCGGCAGTCCCAAAGTGAGCTGCAGCTTTGTGGAATTACATTAATGGATACAAAATTAGGTGAAAAAAAAAAGTCATATCTTTGTATGTCTTGATAAACCCTGTAAAAAACCTACTATCACACAAAAATCAGCCTAGCTTAAAAAAAACATGCTACAACCTACTCGGATGTATTTTTTTAGCCATTTGAGTTTTGACATTAAACAAAACAAAAAAAACTACCGACATCTTCCAATACTTGAAATTCAAAGCAGCTTCCCAGGGACGTCTATAAAAATAGCTGTTTGAGACACAAATGGTAAGTTTCCAGCTTGTGACGAGACTTTGTAAATTTGCTGCGGATTAGAGGAGGAAGGGGGGATGGATGGCTGTTCTTCATAAGGCTTCAATGATCACATGAACAGAAGGTTTTCCCCAGAGAAATGGTCCCATGGCTCTTAAAATCCACTCTGCCTCTTCCTACTCACATCGTATGCCAGACTGTCGGCCTCGTTGGCCACGGTGAGTCCAGCAAGCTCCCCCAGGCCCAGCTCGCTCTCCATGGCCTCGTCTCTGCCCATAATGAACGACTTCCCTGAGGTGGGCGGGAAAGTCAGCACGTCAACTGGGGACAGAACAAATAAATAAATAAATAAATATACATACAACCACACAGTTAGCCAGGGATGAATGGAATTGAAGCCAGTCTAACAAAGAGTTAACCCTTGATTGCTACAATCTACTGGAGACTTTGCTCGAGCACCTTCGTCTGGTCGGTTCCCGTCGTGCTCGTTGAACCGGGCCACGTTGGGCCGGGATTGGGGGGTGGATGGAGGCTGCATGTGGGACAAATCCTCTGCATCTCTCAGGTTAGCCAGCATGTCCTGCAGCTTGGACCGGTTTGGCCCTGTTTAACAAGCCAGGTCATCAGTGTTACCAGACAGACATACAGGGATGGAGAGCAGAGAAGAAAGAAAAAAAAAAGGAGGCAAAAATATAAAAACAATAGAATATTCTATTTAAAAAAAAAAAAAAAAAAAAAAAAAAAAAAAAAAAAGAAAAAAAAAACTGAGTACAAGCTGAAAAAGAGAACACAGAATATGGAAGGAAAGCAGCACTGAAAGGAAAGAAAGCTAATTAATAAATTATAGCATGTAAAGGAAGAGAAGATGAAGGTAAGTCAGCACCAGAGTCCTCGTTAGATGAACTGAAGAGGTAGAAAAGGTGTTGAGGCACGTTTATCTTTAAGATATGTGAGACGTGGGCTGTGTGGAAAGAGTAATACAACATACAGCTAGATTTTGTGAGGTCTCAGCCCAGGCAGAATCATTTAGTGATTTTCAATCATTTTCTTGATTCGAGCATTTTAACATCTTAATAAAACCTTTACCCTGGCGACAAGAAATACAGTATAACAAAGGCACAACTGCCTGAAGAAAATCCCTAACAAATCTCCTGACGATCTTCCCCACACTCCCACAAAAGTGGTAACGTACCAACACGGCGTGAAGAGCAAAAATAGCAAGCATAAAAAGGTGGTGTTGCAATCGGATGAAGAAGAAAGCGAGACGAGACGAGCTGTTGATCTCATGATTAAATCACGGCAAAAAACTAGAACTACCTCCCTGCAGTTGTACGCCTCCGCCAACCAGTCAAGTTGCGGTTTACATCCACGTCTGTCCCCTCATAAACTATACGTAGTGAATACTTGAAAGGAATTAAATAAAAAAAGTTATAAAAGTGTATTTTTTGGCGAAATGGAAATTATCACTGTATTGATGATACATATGTGTGATTCCAGTGAATATCCATTGTTGAACTGATTAATGAAGGATTATCATAGATGTATTGGCATTTTTAGATGCAAAGCCTCTCTATGAGCTGTAGGTGAAATTCCCTCACAGGATCAGGATCAGCTCCAATACGCTGTTTAACTGTCACGTGATTCCGATGACCCTCAAAATTCAGAAAGAAGCAGGAAGTGAAAGGCAGAGTGGACGAGATGGAGGAAAGGCCGTACTGTGCTAGTTATTGTTTACTCATTGTGTCGTCACAGTCAACGTGTGTGTGAAATCTGAAATCGCCCAATTCATTCTTAAATTATGGCTGCAAAACTTTTTAGAGGTCACAAGGACCTTTAAGCAAAAGTGCGGCCAATTCATTGTCCCACATACTGTGAAATATGATCAGCAATTCTTGAGTTATGGCCAAAACCGTGTTTTGTGAGGTCACATGGATCTTGACCTTTGATAAAAGAAATTCTAATCAGTTCATCCTCGTGTCCAAGTGGACCTTTGTGCCAAATTTGAAGACATTTCCTCAAGGTGTTCCTGAGATATCGTGTTCCCGGGAACAACCCAAAAACAGCAGCAACACAGAGCTTGGGCCAAATAAATGTAAAATCGAAGAGCGCTCAGCCACCGAATGAATCACTTCACTGAGTCACTGAAAAAGCTTTTAAATGCTATCAATTTACAGCAGCAGCAAAATGACTTACTACTGTAGTATCAACACGGCTGACAGATGAAGATGATGATAATTATGTTATTATGACTGGAGAAGATACCGCCGTAGGAAACAGATGACTGTGGAGACCAGTGCTGGTATTTGACAGCTTGGACAAGATGACGACGTGAATATAAATGAAAACAGGGACAGAAAAACATGCATCAAGCATTACAGTCTGTTCGGGTAGGAAAAATAAAAGGTGACAGATTTTGTATGTTCAGTACATTTACTAGAAGACAGAGGAGACATTCGGTATGAAATGACAGACAAAAAGGACAGAGCAATGCCAAGTAGAAGGCATAATAAGGAGCAGCTAAAGAAGGAGATGAGAAAAAACAGCGAAGATGTTTTTGTTTTTGATTCGAGGCTTTTTGGCTGAACTCAGGAAAGTCAGGCTCTACAGAGAGGAGTAGGAGGGAGGCAGCAATGCCTGACGGGACTTACTCTTCACCCCCTTTTTCCCCTTGCGCTCCTTTTTGTACTGCTCCTTGAGTTTGGTTATCAGGCCCGGGTCCACATCCCAGGCCTCAGACATGGGACCTTGCTCGTCCTTCTCTACACAGGGGGAACAAAACCAGACCGAGAGGCTGTTGAGGAACTGCCCTGGTCGAGGCCCGAGAGGCCTGGCAGGGTGGCTGCAGAGACCTCTCTCAGACTCTCCTGGAGGCTTGAGAAACCTCCAGGAGAGTAGCAGAGCCTTTAGAACCTGAGATGAGCATCTTTTCTTTAAGCGGGCCACTACCACCTCAGGGACATTAGACTCATTATCGTTTAGTCTCTTTAGAATGGCGTTTCTACTGGAAGAAGTGAGAGTGGCGGGAGGTAAGTTAATGCCATATGGGGGAATTCTTTCATTTGAACATTTGTCTTCTTGAGTCACGACAAATCGGATCATAAAAATCCTCACAGTGAAATCATTTTTTACAAATCACACTGTTGAATACACATGACTCAAACCCATGTTCAAAAACAAAGAAACACCTCCAAAGTGACAACAAGCCCATTTTTCCTGGCTTTAGTCTAAGGACCAGTGAGACTCAAAGGGAATCAGGTTGATTTGACGACACACAGGAGTGGAAGAGACATTGTGGTCACAGGCTGGCTATGGGAACACACAGTGGAAAAGATCACAAACTATGGGTTAAACAGAGAAACTCCAAACATCATGATTTATGACCACAGCATGATATGTGAATGACGAGTACTCCATGAACAGTCACCAAACTATGAGAAGAAGTCAAATTATAAGATAACAGCGTAAAATAATTAGCAATATTTTCAGTGCCTCTGAAACTTGTGTGTTACATTTGTAGATGAGAATTAAACAAGCTCATCATTGTGCAAGAGAAAATAAACATTTTGATATTGTAGGTACTACAACTGTGTCTGTGGCGTCTACATGGTACTTTTTATCCAATTCCAACTCTGCTCTGTTCTTGACTGATCCATGACTCACCCCAGTCTGTGCCGTCCCCGTTGCCTCTGGACTCTGGCGAGGTGTCCATCTCGTCCGGGCTGGACAGGAAGTCAAACCCCTTCAGTGCCTCCTCCGCATCAGGGTCCTCACTGGTGTCCATACTGGCCGGCGACGTTGACGATGAGGGCTTCTTCCTCAGGATCTGGGGAAAATATTGAGGCCCGTTATTAATAGACAACATCTACCTCACTTTGTGCGAGCGCAAAAGGTGAGGGCAGACTGTTTTCGTACCGTCCTGGATTCCACATGAGTCCTGTCCTTCCCATCGCTATCATCCTCCTCATCTTCATCACTGAACTCAGCTGCTGCATTTTCAATGAACTTGAAGGCCTCCAGTACAGCGCTAGAGTCAGAGAGCTCAGCTTTCCTGTTGAGGAACAAGGATGCATGCATTAACAGCCAGTTGCACTAACAATGTGTAACTGCTATTACAACGCTTACATTTTCAGGTAGTGTGTAGGCTTTTTGTTTCCACCAGCCAAACACTGGCTGCGACAAATCCGCTACAGTGTTAGAAATTTAAATCCCACTGTGGGATTTTTGCTATGACCATCCAATCAGAATATGACATTAAACGATGATGATTTAACACTGGGGAGCTAGCTTGATGCTACTTCCAAAAATCATATTTAACTCAAATCTCACTTCCTCCTCCTCTTCTTTTGAGGTTTTTTGGATGTCAGGCTGCGGCAAAGCTTGTTTATTGATTTGCGACATTTTCAAAACATGAGAGCAAGAGATTATTAGAAGCATCCCCTACAGCGTTACTTGCAGTGAACTTGTATTACTGTCGTTATCGCTCAGTCTACAGACAGCTTTAGAGGAGAATACATACCCTCTTGTTCCCATGCCCTTTGTTGATGTGTCCGTCCCATTGACCAAAGGCTCAGTACTGGCCCGTTCACCTGTCTTCCCTCCTCCGTCCCCGGCTAGCCCTAGCAGCGCTCGGACCCGCTGGGACTTTACATCTAAGATGGTGTCTGTGTAGCCCACCTCCTGCAGGTACCTGGAACAAGGTCAATCAACTTAAACCTGGTTGCATTTTGTCTAACTCCAATTTTAAAAGTGTAATTTATTGTGAAAGGAATACAAACATATGTACATATGTATGTACTCTGTAGGTCTGTAGCTACCTTTAAAAAGCACCTGAAAACACATCTCTTCCGTCAACACCTAACTGACAATCACTAACTTCTTCTTCTTTTCTATCTCTTCACATAAAAAAAAAAAACACACACAAAAAAACCCTTCATAACCATAGCTTTCTATACTGTGCTGGGCTTTAATCAGACTACTTTTTTGATGCACTTATGCTTTTTGTTACCTTGTATTGTTATAATTGCTTCCATTGTCTTCCTTATATGTAAGTCGCTTTGGATAAAAGCGTCTGCAAAATGACTAAATATAAACGTAGTATGGAGGAAGTTTGGATCAATAGATGTAGAGACATTGTAAATGAGTCTTTCATAATGCTACAAATAACCATTAAATAAACGCTTCTTTACAATACAGGTGACTGGAAGTTCATTTACTACAAGGGCTTCCATATGATCACAGATGACGATGGGTCGAGTGTTTGTTCCTGTCAAAAGTGTCACGTCCTCTGGCAGTTGTCTAGTTGACAGTATCAGCGCTGCTGAGGCAAGATGAGCTACTCAAGTATTACACCTACCCTGTAGGGATGCAGAAGAAGCTCTAGCAATTTGAGCGGGTGACTGACTGAAAGGGAGGGGTGTCTTAGCACATTACTGATCTGTCCCTTGACACAAAGTCAAGAATAAATTGGCTGCCTCATCAGCCAGCATGTTGGGGCAGATGATGTGTGAGGCTGCCTGGTGGCGTCTGGGATAGAAGCCAGAGCCTGGTTCATTTACAAAGACTGGCGAGAGGGATGATACGATAACCAAACTTTCCTGAGCCCGGTGGGTACGTCGGATTAAAACTAAACACAGAGCAGGTAATGACTGCTGTTGCCCATGTGAGGGAGCTCTTCTCCACAGTTTTGTGGGGCCACAGTGCTTCTGGCACAGTAGTATACTTCATAAAAGCGGTTAGTCTGACACAAGTCAGAAATGTAACTAGGGGCCTGTGAACATCCTGGATTTCAATAAAGTTAATTCTAGTGCAGTGATTTTGTCTCCTGGCTTGAAGAGTGTCACAGAAGCATTCAAGTTTGTGCACTTACTGTCTGAGGAGCTGACGCCCTTGTTTCCAGGACAGCTGATTGTTGAGCAATCCAGAAGACTCGTTCTCATTGGCCTCATCTGGAGGAGAAGAGAAAGACACAGATCAGGGCTCCACTAACTGCACAGCCTCTGACATTATTTCCACTCTGTGAACACGACCAGCACATTCCTGCATCGCAGCATCCCGGCAACTACGCACATCCAGCATTTAGTTGCTTTCAGTAAGTCAACAGTGGATTAGAGTGAAATAGAAGAGAGGGTATTGTGGCTCTTTAAATTGCACCAGTGAACTAAAACGTCCATGTTTACGTGTATAACCAAACATTTTTAAAACAGCTGTGCCCAAGAGTTTTATCAGTATTTATGCACCATTTATGCTATGTTACTGAAATTCATGGTTGGATTTGGACCGGAGTTATTATTTGTCAACATGTGTGAATTTAATAATTAGCATCAATTCAAATATTTATATTCCAGTTGGTAATTATTGCCTCATTAAAACCGTGTACACAAACAGTAGAAACAGAGAAGAGATTTTTAAAAAACTCATTCGCAACGGCTTGTTCTTGATGCTAAAACAAGACATTTGGTACTTAATGATGCTTTCCGACACCTTCAAAATGGCTGGTCTCTGCTCCAACCATGTCCCGTGACATACTAGAAAATGCAACGACGTGTGTCTGTTTGTCTGTGCCTGCTGCATCCAGAACAACACACACTCTTTATGACTGTCTACAGCTCTGACAAAACAAACAATGATAAGATTCAAAGCTCAATTTGATACTCAACAACGTCAGCACTCTGCTCGCGAGTCAGCTGGGAATTTTGAGTGGGGCAGAGAGACGTGTTAATAAGATTTAGATGGGGCGAGTGTATGTCTAAGTGTGTGTGTGTGTGAGTGTGTCGAAGGGTTGATTTGGCGGGGCAGAGAGGCGAGGGTGCCTCAAAAAATGGGTCATGCCTAATTCAGGAGCGTGAGGAGCAGGCAGGTGCGCCACCGCACGGGCAACACCTCCCACTCGGCGTCTCCCCCTCTTCCATCCCCTCCACCTAACACCTCTCCCCTTCACCTCCCCTCATTTATCAACACTTCAAGGGCTCGGGTGCTTTGAACAGCTCTCATGAATAGAGATGAGGAGAGAGGAGAGGAAATCTCGCAATCTGACTTAATGATGGCAGAGGACTTAAACATGAGAGCCCAATTAAACTACAATAACATAACGAGAAACAGGCAGCGCACTGATGCAAAAGTGATCCCGGTGTAAAATAACTACTGTACAGTCATGGAAAGGGTGAACCCTAAAAAGCGAGAGCAACATTTGAGATGCTTGCTTGGATAAAGTAGTTTTTGCTTCATTTATGTAGACTGTGTGCATTTTTCTTACTTCTAGTGGTATTCAGCCATGTAGTTTTTTTTTTTTAGATATCTGATGAAGGGCATTGTGCTCGAAACCTCACTCAGCTGATTGAACGATCTCACCACAAGGTCCATTTAGGAGCGGTCCTGGAGCCTTTCGATAGCATCACATGATCTTCAGCAGCAGGTGGAGTTGTCATTGAATTGTAGATGTTCAAATTTCCAATATTTCTAAGCTCTTAAGGACCTCTGAACCATGTTGGCAAAAATTCTCACAATTGAAAGCCTGAAACCAGTCAATGTTTGGCATCTGTGCTTGAAAAAAATAGTTAAACGATTCATTTCCTCTTGATTGTCTAATCAATGTTTTTACTAATTGTTTCGGCGCTACTATTACATTAAAAAAATTCAATATATTTTTCCAGAAACGATGTTACTCTGGATAGTTCACAGAACTCTCAAAAGCTTTTATTTAAACTACAGTACTGTAGTTTTTCAATGTTTTAAGCACCACAAATTAATTAAATTCACCTCCATTTGGATTTGGGTGGACACAGAAATATCCAAAGCAGATATCCCCAAACCTGGGCAAATAAAACCAGAACTATCTGTATGGCTGCATGACTAGATTCCACTAGAGGCACATGAAAAAGTTTTTTGTAATTTGGGTGAACCAAGCCTTTATAATGCCTGTCTTCGTCAGAAATCTAAACTTTTCTTTCTTACATGTACAGTCATGAATGCTCTCAATCTATACTATCTTTAAAGCAATTTGATCATGTGTCATTCATTCACTGTTTAAGTAGCTCAACATTTGCTGAGTACAGCCGTAACAACAATGGACACTCTTTCAGCATTGAGGAAAGTGCACTGGGAAGAACGCTACTGAGCCCAACAAGATTCAACATGAACGCAGCCTTCACATGTGTACCAGTCCTGTCACTTGAGGTATGTGAACTCAACAATCACAGTGATTTAGTACGAAGAGGTGGAGTTGGCTGTTTGAGCCACGATAGACTTACCAGAGTCGTAGCTCGGAGGCTTCATGTCACCTTGATTTAACTCTGTCCCATATTTTAACTTGTGGTACTTTGCTCTGGAAAAAAAAGAAAAAACAAGGTGGAAGGAGACAAATAAGCAAACTGGGCTGATCAAAAAGGTCTGAGAAGATCCTATTTAAGAAACTCATTATGCGTGGCATCTGCATAAGCTTTGAAAGTCATCCCAACAGCCACTTGCTCTACTTCTCACAAACACATTAGATTGTTAAGACAGATTCACTTGTATGTACGGCTGTAGGGCACTATGGTTGAAATCAATATTACAACATTAAAAGGAATATGTTTAAGATAGCAATATGCATTGCATCATGATATAGAAAAGGGC
Organism: Coreoperca whiteheadi; assembly: GCA_011952105.1. NCBI lineage: Eukaryota > Metazoa > Chordata > Actinopteri > Centrarchiformes > Sinipercidae > Coreoperca > Coreoperca whiteheadi. The sequence goes on from CM022471.1 coordinate 19,124,978, forward strand.
TGAATCTACTGTAACAATTATTTTCATTATAGATGAATCGCTTTGGTCTATTACCCGTCAGAATATAGTGAAAATCATAATTTCCCAAGCTGATATATTCAGATTGCTTCTTTTGTCTGATATTGAGATAAGATATTAAATTTACCATTTTTGCACACAAAAAAAATGAAAATTTTCTATTGATGGACTGATCAGTTAATTGACAAATCATTTGTGTTGTTGCAAATGTATACAAAATCCCATATATGATAATCAAATGGAACAAACTCTTCACTCACGTAAAACTAAAAATTTGAATTACTTAATTTGTCAGTTTATTCCAATTATCAATTTAGAAAAACACGTGTAAAACAATAATACAAAATGCACAAAATTGCACATATATCATCACGATATGATTCCATTGAAAGGTGATTAACTAAAAAAAAAAAAAAGAAAGTTTACCTCCATTTAGAAACTGATATAAAAATGGCATACAACATATAGAAAACAGCAATGTTTCGGGCCTTTGCAATGCTCAGATGCTATTTCTTCCAACGACTGCACACACTTCCATGTCAGTGGGTAGGAGTCTGTACAGGCAGAGCTCTCACACCTTTTAGTTCACATAGCCCCCGCCACTGCCCCTGTGATCCTGAGGAAGCAACCCCCATCTAAATCAAATTCATTTTAAATTGGGTACATCCTACATTCAGAAAGCCATTTCTGATATTGCCTGCAGATAACCTCTGAGACATGACCTGTTGCTTAGCAACCGGGGAAAGTGATAGTAATCGCGGGTTAAGTGTTGCTCCTGAGGCAGAGTCTGGCGGCGATCTCACTGGAGAAAAGTAGATAAATATATACTACAAACAGCCGGAGGATGATTCCATGCTTAACAAACCTGAGTGATGATGTTGCTCACAGAGCACAGGTAGGCACAATTTATCTAACCTCTGAGCTGACCGGAGGAACGACAGAGCACTAACCTAATTTGACACCTGTCTAACTCCGTTGTGTTAAGGCTCTCATTAGCCTAGACAACCTCCCAGCTCACATTAAGATACCTGCAGCCAGTGTTTTCATCTGTTAGCCATCCCAGTTTTCATTTTTCTAATCTTAACCTTTACTTATCCAGGGAGGACTTTAGCGATTGCCCGCGCTCAGCTTTGCTTTACATTTGTAGGATTCCACACATTCCCAGCTTGTAGTTGTCTAACAGCACCAGTGTCTTCTACGGTCGGCCACAGAGCAGTTAAAGTACTTTCTCTGAGGAGAAAGTGAATGGACTGCCTGGCTACACAGAGACACCATTCACTTATACCGGCAAGGGAGTGGTCACAATGTGAGCCACATCTAATAATCTGAATAAGCTGTCTGACAGCTTGTAAACAAGAAAACCACAATTTAGAGGTCAAACTGAGCGCACCTGAAATGTAGATAATAGTCCTTCATTACACAGGAAAACTGTGCACACAACTACGGCAGGTATGGTGGGTCAACGTTGGACCAGGATGTCAGTCTGTAACCTGTGATGGATGTTTATAACAGACAGTTTGGCAGTGTTGGGCAAGCTACTTGGAAATTGAGTGAGCTAAGCTACCAGTTACTCTAGATTAAATAAAGCTTCACTATGCTGAAGCTGCCCCCCAGAGAAATGTAGCAAGCTAAGCTACAGCAACATGGTAAACAATGCTTGGGTAACATTAGCTTGTGTGGATGGCTGCTAATGTACTACTACAAATAATCAATAAAAGAGCTAAGCTACTGAAAAGCTATTTGATTCAGAAAACAGCAACGCTACCACCACGCTACTGAGAAATGTAGTTTAACTAGTAACGCTGCTACTTGTAGCGCTGCTACTGCCCAACACTGCAGTTTGGGTAATAATGTTACTGGTCACCTTCTGCTTCTGTTCCAAATAAATGTGGCTGGCCTGATTGTCTGACTGCTCGTGTTTCTTGCCCTGATGGACATTTTTAATTGATTACCTTGGTGACTATGTGTTATTATCAATGGGCCAAAACTACCAAATTAAGACCCAACTTGTAATAAACTGAAATTATACTTTAAATTTCGTTGACCCTGAGGTATGCTGATAGAAACACTAGTCATAAATGCTTTACATGTATCTTCGGCTAGATGAGGACTATTTGTTCAGTTTTTGTAAAGGGCTACTGCTTCTGAGCCTGTTTGAATGACATGCTCGATGGCTCAAAGTCACTTTAATAGAGACCTGTTAATCACCAATACATCTCTGTTCCAGGATGCAGCCATGCATCAAGGAGGAAGGGAAATGCAAAGTGCATCACCACCGCTACCACAGGGACCTTTTGTGTGACGGTGACGGGCTAATGCACATGAGAATGAGAATATAATTCTTTTGATTTTCTGGAGGTAGAAAGCTGCGGCGGAGAGAATTCCTCTCTCCTCCTTTCCCGTGTACTGTAATATTTTTCCTTCTACTGAAGACGGTGCAGAATCATCAGCATCCGACAGCAAACAAAGCCTCCGTGCCAACACGAGCTCTCATCCAGAGACATCACACCAGCTGGACTCGAGGGAATCTCTCTGGCACTCTCACTCCATTTACTGCTTCTGCTGACACCAGCGGAGACATCGGACTAGTACGCATAGAATATAAACAAGAGGAGGCCGCAAAATCTTTAAAAACGCTAGCAGCCCTTTGACACATATTTAAAAATCTCTGGAGTAAAGATGTGCAGAGAGCTGCACTCCAGAGTGTGCTAGCTCTGTGCAGGTGCAGCAGATGCTATTTGTTGACCAATGGGAATCTCACACTGCCATGTTCTCCCTTTCCATATTTCTTAGTATTAGGAATGTATTTTTAGGAGCGCACAAAACTTGGACACACTGCTGTTGTTGCAGACTAGCTGAGGTATTTGTGTGTTGTGGGTGGGCTGAAGCATCAGTGGGTATTAAGGCACTCACCTCTCTTGCTTCAGCGCGTACTCCAGCATTTTGATCCTCCTCACAAGGTCTTTCTTCAAGTTCTCCTGGCCTTTCCTCTCCCCCTGCAGGAAGGCGATTTGGGCCTGAGAACATAAAAATAGGACTGTCAGGTCACATTTTGTAGTAGTAAGAGATTTACAGTGGTTGCTTTTATAAATAGAGGCAATGTTTCCGGTGTTTTGGCATCTTAGTTATAAGCTAGCTACCAACAAAGACTTGACTTCAAAGACAACCTCCATGAGGCAACATCTGAGAACAACTACTTCTGTCGAGACGGAAATAGGATGATGTCAAATCAATGTGCGTGGCATGATGGGAAATAAAAAGCCAATCTGTACTATTCTATTTTAATCTAGCCCACTCACTCTCCCACACACCAACCGTCCCCCCTCCCTCCTCTAAAATCCCTTCCCTCTGCACATCACTGTCTCTCTCCGGTAACAGGCAGCAGCTGCTGATGCACTCGGTCTGAGTCAGCATTACATTACATTACATTGCTGGGCACCACACACACACACATACATGTGCACACACACATGCTCACTTGTAATGACAGTGGTAGAGAGGCTAGCTGGCAGTGAGGCGTACAGTACGTGAGCTGCAGCAGATAAGTTAAACAGAGCAGATCACATTCTGAGCTGAGGTGGATCCATCTTAAAGCAGGATCAGACATTGTACGATTGTAATCTTCACAATATAGTCATCACCTTACCAAGCTTGAGTGCAGTCTCTGTGGTGTGGTTTTAACCTCGGTCTTCTCGTTCTTGCAAATTATACACGCTGTTTATTCATTTGTCTGAATATTACACATTTCTATGGCATAACACTTTTTGCACAGTAAAACATATTAAAAAAAATTCAGATTCTGGTCTCAATTAATACCAAATATGTAGTTAATGCCTTTTGGATTTGTAGGGCTGTACTGCTATAAATGTCTCTAAATTTCAGTTAAATGTGGTCGGTGCCAAATTATTTATTTTCAGAAAAAAAAATTAAATAACTGTTGTTCTGCTTGCAGCTTTATATTTTACTTTATAGTGCATTGCCTTCCATTACCTGCTGAGGAGCAGAGAGAACCCAAAACCAAACAACAAAATCTGTCCACAGTCTCCGTCCAGTATTTTAAGGGTTACAGCAAGGCGAAGACTGCCAACGTCTCTAGAAGCTGCTAAAGTCTCCAAGGCTGCGTTGTTTACGGAAAGGAGGATAGGCACGCTGTTGTTTTCATTTCAGCACTTCATCAAGATTACACTCTCCTTTAGAGTCCATCTCAGGTGCTGAAAATCACCAGCAAGACAACGAGCATAAGAGGTGCCACAGAGTGCCACTCTGTAGTTAGGAGAAAAGGACAGAATAATTGTGAGTGCGATATTTAAATCTCATTTTTGGATTTACACAAAGGGCAAACAAAATCTGAAAGAGAGTAAACCATTGGCACAGAAGAGTGGCGGCAAAAGACGGTAGATCGATTGCAAACAAGGAGCCAAACTGCTCCCTGTCGAACTTCGTAAAGCAAATTCCAGTTTTCTCTTGGGAATGGCCCAAATTCCACCACACATTACCATCTTAAAAGGAATGAATATTGACTTTATTCCCTGCATTTCACTCGACATGCAGAGGATGGTGCGAATTTGAGTGGGATGGATCACAGTTTCACACGGATAGCAAGTAGCGCTGCTGCAGCCTGCAACAATGAGTCATGACAGCACTTTAATCTCCCTTGTATTAAGAACAGCATCCACAGAGGAACTCAAAACAACCTGCCTGCTAGAGCTACAGAACCCATACGATTTAGGGTACTGGTCCTCAGTTTGACAGTGTAAACAGCACTGAGTTTAGTTGGCAGTCTGCACAGATGCCAACAATTGAAGCTTTTGAAAGGTGGGTAAGCACAACACATACATCACTCTACTTATTACATCTAGACAGTCTCCAATTCCTTACTCACCCTGTTTAATCCGCATCTACCCTCAGTTGGATCTACACTGATGCATTTGGAATTGACAGCAATGTTTAGTATGCATCAGACCTTCCACATTCCTGTGACAGCATCAATGAGCATTAACACAGAAAGGCAAAAACGAGAAAAGAAAAGTAGCTCCAAAAAAGGTTCAACTTTACAAAAAGGCCATTGGTGCATTCATAAACTCAGCTACAGTCACATGGAGCAGGGCAGACAATGGATAGAGAAAATACCAGCAAAGCCCCAGCAGTCATAAGTCATTCATTTTTTTTACCTGATGAAAAATAGGTGGGTTGAAAAGGTTTTCGGATATGAAAGGAGGGGGAAAAAACGGTGCAGACGACAACTAATGAACAACTTGCTTACATTCAATAAAGCAGGGATCACTTTGTGCCGTCTTTGGAGGATGGGAGAGGAGGCACATAAAAGGGGCACAAATAAGGAATTAGGAAAATATTGCATAAGGAAAATGATCACTGTTTGTATTGGGCCAGACCGTGTGCGCTTCCCAGAATAACTAACCAAATATCAATGAGGACCACTGCCTCGGGACGTTGAAACTGTACCACATGCAACTGGGCAGCAGAAACTACAAATACCTAATTAAGCTAATTGCAGAGCTATTTTCCATTAAATGTCTCTTGATGTCGATCTTCTCTGGCTCAAATGGCAAAACAACGCTGCGCAGAAAGGCAAAAAAGACCCCCAAAACATTACCTCTAAAAAGGGCCACGATCTCTTCAACAGACAAAACATCCCACTTATTTCAACAATGAGAGCTAAAGCATGGTCACACAGTAAAGCCCTACCTCAAGAATGTCACATCCAAGACAATGACACCGTGTAAGAACAGCTTGAACAGGTTGGTAACTTTGACTCACTCAACACATTGCCTCACATGTCAAAAAACATTGACTACATTTTCACTGTGGATGAGACTACACATCTGCATTAATTGATATAGCGATGCACTTCTTTATCCACATGAAGAGCTGGCCCAGGAACCCCTGGCGTCCTGCAGTGCCAGAGACGGAGAAGAGTGAAGCTCTGTGAATCTCTGGCTCGCCACCTCTCCTCCATCAAACATTAACCTTGGGAGGAATGCAATGAGTCAACTCGGGCCATAAAGAGACACAGGAAGCATTTAATTCCCGGCCTCACACTGCCTGCATTATTGAGCTGCTGGATAAGGGCTCCTTAGTCTGTCTGAGTAAGAGACATGTAGCATGGGACATCCATCCAGAGCACAGGGCTTTTCAGAGACAGGAAAAGGAGGCAGAAGAGACAGGCGAATAGCTAGCGAGCAAAATAAACACCAGCCTCTGCATAAATTCTGGTGAGCTAAGGTAAGAAAGTTGGTCATAACACCTTCTGCTTTGGCATTTGGTCAATCCTACTTTGGGTCCTACTCTTAATTAAATTAACAAGGAAAAATGGACTGACAGCTGATTCCAGTGCAACTTAATCACAATCTGAGACACATTTGAAGACAGAAACACGTAAAACTGCACATACAGCTCAGCTCTTTTCAATTACGGTAAGTATTAAAAAAAAAAATTGATACTCATTTCCTGTCCCCTTTCAGCGCCATTTCAATTGATGTCAGTTAAGTTAATCTAATTTGGTTGTTGTTTTCCAGCTTTAAACCATTTTAAAGTGGGAAAACTTTTGTTTTTGGTTTGTTTGTTTTTTTAGAGTCATCACACCAGCATGACATTGACAAAATTAACATGTAGATTATTTAGCCACGCATTGTTGGCAGTGGATTACACAGACAACAGGAGCGAGGGGAAAAACTATTCCAAACTTCATATCTTCTTTTCAACTTTATTTTCAGTAAATCAATGTATAATGACTATTAACGATATCCCAACTATTTATTATGATTAGACAAGATCTTTAACTGGGATTTGTGAAATCCAGACATGTTTTTCCCCCAGACTTCTGCGTCATCACCAAAGATATCTACAACACGAGTGAACACTGTGAAAAATCCAGTACATCTTTCGCAGCGGCAAGACGGCGCTCACTCCATTTGTAAATTCAATTCAGTGAATACTCATACAACCTCAGGGCTTACACACACACACAAAATGTAAATCCGACATTTACAATGCAAACAACCTTTCTTTCAGCGAACACCGGGTTTACTCTTACAGTTACCACAAACCAGTGAGCACCGTCATGGCCGGCCTGTTGACTAGCCAAGTACATTCCACACATGCCATTACACTAGCAGCGAGAGAAAAAAAGAGGCAGAAAAACAAATGAAGCAAGACACTGGTGCTGGGGACTACTGTAACATGGCTACAGCAGTGCATTTCTTTTTGTTCACAGAAAACATCACCACAGATCAACATAACCGCTTTATAGCTAAAATAACTCACCTCAAGTAGGTTAGATCTTAAATATTAAAATTACAATAAAATTTCCAAAACACAAACATTTGTCAGTCATAACTGCTTTGAAAAGATCACATTTACTCACATTTTAAACGGTTTCTGTCTGGTCAGAAAATTCATGATCTCCTAAAGAGAAAATGTTGTTATTGTTGTGTAGACTGTCCTTGTCCAATTTAATCTTTTATAGATTGGTCTAGCCACTCACAGTTTTCACTAAATCTGCTTTCTGAAACAGGAACGTTTGAATATAGAAGTTGTTTTATTACTTCGGGGGTTGTTATTTGTCGGTCCACATTTGAGCCACATGATTCTGCGGCGAACCCGTCCACACAGTTTTAATTTGTCATTTACCCGTCTACATGCCTACAACGCGTCCGCGACAAAGTTCCACGTGGGTTCAGTTCAAAACAGCATTCGCATTACCGGCTCCCTTAGAACACAGAGGCCATGTTTCCACTTTAAGGTCAACCAGTTCTGTTTCCAAACATCTGCCTGTCGGATAGCCTGATGTGAACGAGTAGGCTAAGGGCCCGTCTTCTAATTCCTGATTCTTTCAAGTGTGCTTCTGGTTGGGGTGTGCCATATCATATCGTTCGCGATAATACCGGTATAATTTTTTATATTTCAATAAATTAAAAAAAATTGATATCGCGATCATTGCAACATTCTAACTTGTTGACAGAATGACATCACACCTTTATGCGCAGCAGCAACAAGCATCGCTGAAAGCTAAAGAAACATTGCTACCGGTGTTGTGCAGCTCCACAGTGGAGGAGCTGGTTCCAAAAAGGGGAGCGACTTCTGTAGTGGAAGAGTTTGGTTACAAAAGATCAAGCAGTGTTTCTCCACATAGACTTTACTTGATCGGGCCGCCCGGGTATATTAACGGAGCCATCCGCGATCGATTAACTAATGGACAATCTCCCCTCGCTCTACCCCTCCCGTGTGGGATTCTGACAATTGCATTTCCTCCTATCTTGGTCCCCTCTCATCCAACATTACTAACTCTTGCAGAAACCGCCGCATTATCTTTCATAAACACCTCAATTTCGACCAGCATAGTAACTCTGTTGGCCAATACTTTTTTTTCCCCAATCAAGAAAAATCTGGTCATTTTTATCTCTCGCCGAGAACTTCGAAACAGTAATTCATGCATTCATTTCATCCTGGTTAGATTACTGTAATGCACTCTTTTCTGCCCTCACACAAAAAAAACTCAATAAACTTCAGCTGATTGAAAATGCCGCAGCCAGACTCATAACCAGGTCAAACAGGAGAGAACACATTTCACTGGTTTTAAAATAACTTAACTGGCTCCCGGTCTGTCTTAAAATAGATTTAAAAATGTTAATGAATTGCTCCAGTTTAGGGTTAGCTCCAGAATATATAGCTGACCTCCTGACCCCCTACAACCCTGAACGCAACCGGAGATCCTCTGGTAGGTCATTCTTGGCCATTCCTCTGTCTAACCTTAAAACTGAAGGTGACCGGGCCTTTGCTGTTAACGCCTCCCAGTTGTGGAATGACACAACAAAATAAAATTCACAAAATCCAATACTGCCACAAAGCAGATCTGCTCACTGATTTGTAACATTGCCCACAATGGTCTCATACTTGCAGAGATATTTAAGTGACAGCAACCATAAATGGTAGAGCAACATCTCTGATGGTAGATCAATTTATACTATCTCACATCATTCCACTCTTATTAGCAACAGAGTGATTTGTGGCAATGACGACTGATTTCTAAAATAAAGGTTAAGTTCAGGCAGATTATCTTTTTACCCTCTTAAAGGAACTTCAGTAACTACTAACTCGAGTTTCGCATCCAGCTGTCTCTTTGGCTCCTCCTCTGCTAAAGATGCTGAAACGGGCCGTCCGTCCACCTCCATGCTCTGGCTGAAAGAGCATCTGTAAAAAGGCTACATACTAATCAGTATGCATGCGTATTATACAATCATCAGACTGACTGTCAGGTGTGGGTATCGAACGAACCGCTTAGCTTAATCCACTGTTCCATTTTGCTCCTCGTGGCCCACAGAAGCATTGAGTTACGCTGAGGTAATGCTGAGGACCTGTGATCACGGCTGGAGCTCACTCCTTCAACTGCAGACGCTGCACATAGATCCATCCTGCTCATGTCCATGGGCACAGGGTGAGACAGTGAGCTGCTCAAACCGGGATTTAATAAAGATTTCTGCTCAGATATCTGGAATGAGCCAAGCTGTGCCTTTCATCTCTTGTACAATACCCATAAAACAAAAGAAAATCCTCATACTGCCAGAGATTGCTCACAGTCAAAATCCTCTCTCTTTTCCTACCCCTACACAGAGTTACAGATTTGCTGTTTTCATCTCATGACGAGTTGCCACTTGAGCTGCATTTTACACTTTGCCATATGGCAGTACGTTGGGCTTCTTGAGGACAAGGGTGCTGCATCCCATGTTGCTGCATTAATATACACACTCACATTCTGTACGCAGGCCAAGAGCTTAATTTTACTACGTCAGCATTTTCTCTGACAAATAGGTTGGGTGACTGTAAGGTGTGGTCCTGGCAGAACCATGTTGAAAACAGCATTTACAGCAGCTTCACAGTCTAGAGAGTAAAGATGCACTGCAGAGCGAAGAAGATTTGAGACGGGCCTTCAAATTGTAGGTCTGACTTCATTTCTGGCAAAATGTGATTCATCTGTCCAGTTATTAGCCATCATCAGAAACAAAGTGTAAGAACCCAATAAAAAGGCGGCCGGAGCTGAACCGGAGACGCTGTGCTTTATGATTGGCACCTTAACCCCTGGGCCACCGGGGCGTCCCAATCCTTTCAATTAAATTTTATTTATACAGCCCAATATCACAAATCAAAATATTGCCTAAAGGAGCTTTACAATCTGTATAACATACGACACCCTCTGTCCTTGGACCCTCGATTCGAGTAAGGAAAAACTACACTCAAAAAAACCCTTTTAAAACGGGGAAAAAATTGATAGCAACCTCAGGAAGAGAGGAGGGGTCCCTCTCCCGGGACGAACAGTCACGATAGAATAGATTCATAACAGAAGATCAAAGTACATACAATTATGATGAAATTGTAGTATATATAATTATGATGAAAAGTGTAGAATGTAAAACATGAGGGAAGATGATGGATCCAGTCATATCCACAAAGAAGCAAGTTGCACAATATACTTAAAATCTATATTTAGAGGTAAATTGTACATATACCGTATGTAGAAGCGTGACACAAAATATATCACTCTGATCATTTACTTGAAAGCCGAAAAACACTCTCGTGCCATCAAACAGTGGGAAAAACAATATTTACCAATTTCATCTGGTGAGTACACCAATTTACAACTCTGACAGACTGGCGACCTGAGATTTACTGTAAAACTGGGGACGGCAGGCAACTTTGTGGCACAACCGGGCAGCTGTCCCACACACCCACGTAGACAGATGAAGGCTGTAAGTGTGAATGGAGGAAGGACAGGGGAATTAACAGGCCGACAAGGCAGCTCGACAGCATAGAGAAACGCTCTGGTGCGAGTCCAACAGGGACGGTAGAGCAAAGCTCAGAGGACCAGGCTTTAGTTAATAAACAAGGGTCCCTTCAGGCTCTCTCACAGGAAAAACACAAACCCTTTAAAAACTACTCACAATTATCTGTACAGTGAATATTTGATATACAACACAATGACTGTCTATGTGGTGCTTGTGGTGTATATTACCACAGTCTGTCTTAAACCTATGATTAAGGATGGAGATGTTTGTGGTCTACACAATGGTTACATTAGAAAGGACGTGTAGCATTAGCTTCTGTGAGAACTGGTATTCTTTTAACATGTGTAGAGCCTAAGGTTTCTGTGGCAACATCTGAGAACGACAACATTGAGAAAAGAGAACATATATTCTTGGTGAGGAAGAATGTACTTTTGTTGTATTTTCCCACTCGCACTGGGAGGGCACACAAAAATAACTGCAGCTTGGGGGTGGACGTAGTATCGACTGAGGAATGAGAGTGACACCCATTTCTGAATGCCTCGGTACGTGCATGCGTACGTTTGTGCATGCTTGGGTCCTTCTTATTGCTGCACCATTGAGCTAAATATGCCTCAGGCTTTTCCATTAGTAAAAGTAAACATGAGATCACAGTAATAAGTCATCTAAGTGAGGCAGGCTAATTCTAGGCTGCTCCATAGTTTGCTGTGAATAACACAAGCCACATAATAATCTCGCTCATGTTAAAAGCTTTTCCTTTAGGACTACAAGAGACATTTCAATCCAGTGAAAATAAGTGGCTCCACGTTTCAGCCCACACCCACATGGAGCCACCTTACACCCTGAGTCACCTTCAACCTTCTCCTGGTGTCAAATTATGGCTGCTGACGGTTACTTCTGGCAAGGAGATACCCGATGGAGCAGGGATTTCCCCATAACTGGAGGGCTGATGAAGCACACTGGAGCACTGCCTGACCTGCACAGGGCGAAACTCAACTCAACCTCAGTCATCAGGCCTGGAAAAGACCTGTGCTAATCAGTACGGCAGGGTGATAACAATTATATCAATACCCCAATATTAATAATATGTTTTCTGATAGATATACATTACAAAATGGCAAAGGGATGCAAAATCACTAGAAAATAATAAAATCACAGTTCAATACAATGAACTGTGTTCCTCTGTTATGTATGTATTACATCATAAATCTCTGTAGACATGTAAAGCAATTGCAATTCGGTGGACAGCAGAACATTTCAAAACTACATAAACACAAAGCAATTCTAATGATAATCGGAATGACCCCAATGCCCACCCTTAACAATGCTTTAAAGTCAATGGCAGCATGCTGTTTGCACTGCTAATTAAAAATAAATACACTTGACTGGTATGTGCCACTAATCACACTTGAATCCCACACAAATTGGGCCAAGCCATCACCTGGTTTCTGAGCCGAAATAAAGTTACTCTGAGCGCTCAAATAATGTTGCTGGCGTTCAACAGGAAATAAATCAAAAACCATTTTGATAATCAATTAATTACAGCGGGAACTGTTGGTCAGACAAAACAAGACATTTGAAGAGATGGAAAATTGGAAATTGTGATTACACCATTTTATGACATGAAGAAGAAGAAGAACTTTGGGTTATGGACTGACGGGAAATATGAAGAAAAGGTCAATTCCACTATTTCTTGACAATTTAAAGAATAAATAATAAATTGCTTAACTGATAAAGAAATAATCATTAGTTGCATCCCTAGTCACTTTCCTTACCAAGATAACATACTACAGACTGTTTATAGCTGTAACCTATCACTAGCTAAGGAAATAAGCTGGATAGAGTCAATCAATTGATTATCAATAACCACTAAACTGAAGTGTAATGATTAACATCAGCAGCCTATGCATTTCGCAGAAACAGCACAGCAGCAGTACAAGTTGGACATGTACAGTGCAGTTTCTGTGCTGCTCCAGAAGAGAGGAGTGGCTCCGAGCATGACCTAACAGGCTGGCCGGACAACATTCCTACGAGCTCTGGGGTTCGCCTTCCTCGAAAAACAGCGTCATAAGACACAGCTTCAACGGTCTTCCATTCATTGTCTATACAACCAACAAGAAAGAAAATTCTTGGGAGGAGAGTAATCACTGGGTTGTGAAATCGCTTCATGTACATGTATGTAGTGTTCTTAAACGTGAGGAACATATAGTAGATGCTGCATGGTATCTTCCATTAAGGCTCTATACACAGGAGAACTTTTTTTATTATCCATACATGTCTACTTACATTCATTAAAATGACTTTCTATCTATTCCTCCTCACGGTGGTCCCTTCCAAGGGTACTGTATGTGTATGCAACATGTACACATCCCTCAAGGACACAACAAGGTTACATCCCACATGGATTTTCAAAGCTTTTCAATACCCGATTCATCATTATTGGTCCGGTACAGAGCAGCACCGGCACAGACAGATGTTAAAAGAGAGACAACAGTAAATGGTCACAGTTGACAAAACAGAGAATTCATTCTTGAAACATCTACTCGGATAGGTACTGTCCTACAGTGATTAGAGTGCAAATATGAGTAATTCAGAAGTTTTAAATTATGTTGTATGTCTGTTATGTTGTTAAACATCAGTTATGGGGTTAGGTACAACAAAAACAAAAACTCAAATTGAGCGCGCACTGTTTTGCCGCCACAAACAAACCACCCAACAAGCCATTTAGCAACCTCACTGTGCTTTGCCGCAGTTGCTGCTGCTGCGCTGATAAGCTTGCTTCATGACAGCAGACAGGAAGCTTAATACACGGGCCATATGAGTCAAAACCCTACTACACTGGGCAGGGTATACGTCATCGTTCTAAAAACAATGCAGTGTCTCCCTCTCGTCTCTTTGTTAGCTGAAGTCAGTCTGTTGATGGAGCAGGCTGTTGTGTAAGTGTTAGCTCCTGTATGTGATGCAACAACTATGGCCCCACAACTGGGTCAAAATGAAGAAAAAAATACATTTTCTTCCCAACATTGGGCATGAAATATCAAGTTAAGCAATAGTAAACTGTATCAATACCCGCTGAAACTGGAAAAAAGAATGGTCTTGCACATGGTGTCCAAAGTCACTTTCCCCACCGTAGATTATTAAAGTATGAAGAGTCGATCGTTGGGATGATAATAGTTTCAATGTCAAATTAGGATAAGTTAAAGCCACAAACATACCAGTTATAGGGCTTTGTATATTATAAACATCCTGCCGGCCAAAAAAGCCAGCAACTTATTCACCTGCAAATTTGTATGTATATATATATATGATACAATGACAACGACTGGTACAGCACTTTGTACTCCCACACAGTGCAATCAAACATGAGAAAAGTAAGAAATAAAAGGCTAATACAAAAAAAAACGTGATAAAGACAAAGTTAAAATTCTAATTGGACGGGATATCACTACAAAACAAGGATTTCAGAGTGAACGTGGGTATTTGAGGCATTCACATAACAGACATTAACTTATTGCTTAAAGCAAACTAAACAATGAGCTTCCCAGTTTGTGTCCCTTTGGTTTTCCTTTGGAAAATTCTGGTTCACAACCGGAAAACCTTCTGCCTTCTTATATCTTCTAAAAAGCTGAATGTGTGAGTTGCTTGACCATCAGGTAAGGGTCAGAATTATTATCAAAATACTGGACCAGTTAATAAGTGCAACTAGAAGCACTGTGACCGTTTCCAAAGACAGAAACATTAGCAGACAGCGTTTTTGAGTTTCTCTTCAGGAGTGGCAGTGGCATGGCAGCTAGCCTATGATAAGATTCATAAACAATACTGACTCCACAGTCTCCTGTGTGCTGTGTTGTCTGTCAGCACTGACAGCTCCCAAGAGACCAAAGCACTTAAGAAAACTGCTATCTTTCCTGCACGTCATTTTTTTCTGGGTTTAGAGATAATGCAATAAAAAGGCGGGGTGCTATACAATTAGCAATTAACAGACAGGTAGTAACCGCGGTGTGTTTTTAAACAAGGTTTTAGCAAAGCACTTTAACTACTTTGCTAGTAAATGTAGTTAGCTATCCCTAGGTCGTTTGATGAGACTTATTTTCCTATAAGCCTACTCCAGTTCCTAAAGGCAGCAAGAAAGTTTAGTGGTTTCAGTCACAGTACAGAGGTCGGGACCAGTCGTCGTGCAGTCGGGTCTGGGGGGCGCTGCAGCTACATTTAGCTTCTGAGCTAACGCTAACAAGCTAGCCTGGTAACCAGAACAATCAAACACAGAAACTCAACGCGAGTTACTAGTAAGGAGCAGCGCAATGCCCCGGTACTGCCACTAATATATGGTCGTGTATACATTGAATGTGGTGGTTTTCACCTGTAATTCGGCCCGCTCCACCTCCCATTGTGCTCTCTCTACTTCGAAACGGGCCCATTCGTGCTGCAGGAAGTGCAAGATCCCCGGGATACTGTACTGCGCCCTAGCCGCCTCCCCAGCGTCGCCATCAGGCAGCGGTCCCTTCCCACCGCCGGGTAAAACAGAGTTGTTATTGTTGTTGAAGAACACGCCGGGCCCCGCCTGCTCGTCCATGGCCGGGCTCGGTGAAAAGGTCCGTCCCTTGTCACTGATTCGAGATTCTAGATACCAACGGAAGAACAGAAAGCTACAGACTGCGCTCCGTCTCCTCGGCTCGGGGGAATGAACTCACTTTCTGACAGCTAGCTGTCATGACATGACGTCAGCAACATCGGCCACGCCCACAGCATGTTGGCTGGAGGCGCTCGATTCCCGTACCCAGACGCCCCGCAGGAACATGTTTATTTTACCCATTTTACCAGAAAGGTTAACATCCGTTTGATATTCTGCTACAGATCCTGTATCGATATTTATTCCCCAGAATGGGTTCAAACATCGGCAAAAAATAAGTAACCAAATACAGGCCGAGTGAGGTCAAAGTAACTTTATTCACAAGAAATGAGGGTGAACGTTACACATGGCCATGTCAACAAATCTGCCAATTCATGATGGCAGCTGATGCTCACCTATTCATGTAGCTATTACACATAGACTGATATGGATACAAAAAAAAAAAAAAAATCAATCATAAGCAACACAATAATCTGTGTGATATGCAGCACATACATAAAATTATGTAGTATTCCCCCAACTGCCAGCAGACCAATTAACGGTCTCTGTGAAAATTTTAAATATCTGCATTAAAGTGTTCTAATAAAATCTCATTTTGGGAAAAAATAATGATCAAAAGTAATTTCTCAGTTATGTTTAAGAGCATGTAGTAGGAATGTTTACAACATAATTTAAGAGCACAAAACACCTTTTCAAAAAAAGAAACAACCATCAGTAACAACCAGCAGACCCTAAGGCCGTATACTAAACCAGCTGCATTAAACAAACATGCATGACTGGAGTAAGCACAGTAACATAATCAACATTTGGACAGTGAGGGAATGATGGCCAGACAAAAAGGTCAGGATCAGAAAAAAAAGAACCTACTGAAAAAAATATGTAAACTGTGTAAATTGCCTCCCTTTATAAATGTGCATCAAGTCCAGGAATGATACATTCACACAATAAAAATGTTCCTACAGATTGTAAAGTTAGCTTTTTGTAAAGTGAACATTCAAAGGCTTTTTAATGATATTTACATAATCGCCTTCAAGAAGAGTTCTCATACATCGAAAAACAATGGTGAGATGTAGAATAAATAAATACGCTTAAGAAGCTGTTCATACAGACATGACGTGGTACTCTGTTGACAGAAAATAAATCAAAAAAAGACTACATTAAATTAGTCTGAGAGAGTGTACGGTGAATTTTTGGAGAGTTCAGAAGAAGCTCTTCTTGAGTTTGATGGTTGGTGCAGCTTGCACGGTTGGCTGAGCTTGCCTGGCAGCAGCTTTGGCTTTGCTGCTGGCCTGGTTGGCCCGTACAGCAGATTCCAGACGGACTTTAAGCTCAGGTGCCGCACCAATTACTATCTTGAAAGCAGCTGGATAGAGGGGGCCAATCCGCATTAAGTTCTGAAGGGCAAAATCATGCAGGCCTTTGGAGACTTGGGACGCAGAAGAGATGGCATTTTCATCCAAAAGATAGGAGACGAGAGTTGGTACGAGAAGAGCCAGCAACTGCACCCCTATTAAACACATACAAACAATGACGCATTAAAAAAGATCATCTCTAACAGAAAAACTAAAGTAGAACAGTTCAACAGAAAAGGGCTGGCTGAGTTTAACTGCACTGAACACAAATCCAACCCAATACTCCTAGACCAGATATATGAGACAGTGGTTACCAAAAGGCTCTGGCGGACCGATTCCCCACACTGTCAATTGTATCACAGAATTAGGCAAAGTAACAACAAAACAACACAGGTACAGTATGTGTCTCCAAAATATCTGCGAGAGTATACATACCAAGTTCACTGAAGAATGCTAGGTGTCCAATTTTGAATGAATTATTTATTTGTATGTGCCAGATTTAAGAAGTAAACTGACATATGCATTGGCGTCAAATGAGAAACCGTTGATGCCATGTGGCTGGACTGGAACTATTAATGATTCATAAAATGCGCACAATTCGGACAAGATAGGAGAAAGATTAAATAGAAAATTATCAGCTCTCCGAACACAACACAGGTTAATCATCAATTACACATGAATTAGAGCCGCAACAGTTAATCGATTACTTGATGCAGGAAATTAATCAGCAACTATTTTGATAATTGAATTATCGTTTGATTAATTTTTCAAGCAAAATCACCGAACGTCCTCCGGTGTCAGTTTCTCCACTGTGACAACCTGCTGCTTTTCCTTGTCTTCCATTACGGACCTAAATGCTGTTGGTCGGTACAAAACAAGACTTCTGAAGATGTCACCATGTACTCCAGGAAACGATGATGGATATTTTTTACTGTTTACTGACATTTTATAGGCCAACTGATTCATGAAGAAAATAATCAGCAGATCAGTTGGTAATGAAAATAATCGGTAGTTGCAGCCCTGAATAAAATACATATTAAAATAAATGAATACCACCAATATGTGATGCATAACACAAGCTGCATCTCAAATAACCCTTTCAGGAAACTGTTTAAACAAGCATGGAATAAACTACAATATGCCACAGTTTAATATAACTTAAATAGGAAATCAATAAACTTTTCTTTTATAGTATGCAGTGCAATTTGCTTCACTTGGGAAATAAAAACAAGAAGCAGGAGAAACGAGATCATTGAGGAAACAACATTTTAAATGTATTAATTTTAATAAATAATATAGACTATGATACAGCATAAAGTTAAAATCAATAGAAAAACTGACAGTAACTGCAGGGATTCTAAATTTAGCATTTAATGCTCTATTGCTCTGGTCTTTGACCTTACGCATCCAAAGGCACTAAGCTAAATAGTTTAAGAGACCTTCTTTAATGGAGCTAAACGCTTTAATGGAACAAATACGGCACTTTAGTGTTCCATTAGGCAGAAGCATACTTACGGTTCTGCTCCTCACCCATGCCGACCAGATTCTCCAGGACCCTGATGCCTTCCTGCACAGCCTGCAGCTCAGCAGCAGTCCCTGGCCGACTGCGCTCCACTGCCTTCAGCTTCTCCACCATGAGCGGAGCCAGAGCGTGGATGTACGGCGTAGACAGGGCACGGCTGGAGTGCTGAAACACTGACAACAGCAGCTGGTAACACCGTGCCTGAACCTGTGGCGAAAAGAACAAAATCACTCCCTAAACCTGGCCTTACACGCGTCTGGAAAGTCTAATCCACCTTTTCTCATACTTCAGCTGTGTTTGTATACATAGGTGTTTACCCAGGGATCACTAGAGTTGAGGGCATTTCGGAAGCAGTCCATGCAGCCCTGCTGCAGGACGGTTACTCCAACGAGTTCGCTGCTGGCAGACAGCAGGAAGAGCGTGATCGCAGTCAACATACTGACCTCGTCCATGTCAGGCCTGGATTCATCTACAGAAATACACAAACATACCGTCAATGAATATTGATGTCATACTTTTTTCTTGTCCGATCCACAAAAAGGCCAGAGGTCACAGCCAACCGTGTGTGTGTGTGTGTGTGTATTTGCTTACCTGGCTGGGAGTGCTCAAGTACAGATGCCAGGCTGCTCCTCACGAGCCCGGTCCACTGTGTCTGCATGCTCTCCACCCGGGCCATTGGGGAGGTGATGATGGTCTTGATGCCCTGTAGGGCAGCTGACACAGGCACAGGCACCGAGTTGTCACCAGTCTTCACTGCAGTTTCTCTCAGCACCCCCGTGATTAGGAACAGCACCGTAGGTAGGATGGTCATGCTTCCTGTAAAGGTGAAAAGAAACCGTGAGAAATTATTTCATAGTGAACACCACCTTGCTATACTAATAATAATCATAATGACTCTTAATCTCCCACAAATACACATAGCAGTTTTATAATACCATTTGATAACTGAAAGGCACAAAGAAACAGCCTCATCAGTGAGTTTAATTTTCTCATTAGCATACACAGACCTGAACAATGCAGGGCAAACATGCCAATAGTTCTAAATAAAACATCCAAGTTGGAACAGAGACTTTCTATCAAAGTGTGCCGTGATCGTACAGATTTGTCGTTTTTCATGGTGTGTGTGTATGTGTGTTGTTGCAGTTTGCCTCGGGCCTCACCAGCCGGAGAGCAGAGCGAGGGCAGTTCTGCCAGGATGGAAACTGTGTGTGCCACCAGGCGTGCACTTTCTTCAGGTAGTCGCTGAGGCCTGAGTGGCACATGGCTGGGTGACTCCTTCACACGTGTATTAAGCCGCGGTAAGTGGCGGACCAGGATGAACACGAGCAGCTCCATGGCTGCAAACACAAGAGATCTGCCGGGGACGAGCTCCCCTGTGTCTCCTCCTTCCCCAAGGCTGGGCTGAGAATCTTTCTCGCCTTCTTCCTCTTTGCCTAAGCCAAAGAACACAATGACCTAGATCACTCAAACAGCCACATAATTCAAACAACTTTACTATGAATATAAAACTTAGCTAACTCAATATTGATATTAACAGTCTTTTGTTGAGTCATCTTACTTTGAAGCAAATGAGCACTGTGAGTTTTGAGAATATAAGAGTGTTTCATGTGTAATGTAATGTAAACGAGGCTGAGCCTGTAGAAAGTGTTCGTTCCTGACCCTTGCTGGTCCTCTGACGCTGCAGATGGTCCTGTGCAGCTCTGATTGTCTCCTGTACGACAGCAGTGACCTGGAGCTGAACAGCAGGAGGATCCCGGGTCAGCAGAAGCCTGTGGAGCACGTTCAGGAGCTCCACTGCCAACAGCTACAACAGAAATAGCTTTTACAGTAATGCCACTGTGAAACACTTGAATGTGAACATTGATATTCATATTGCTTGACAAATCACACTCATCTGTTCTGGCTCACTGCCAACAGGTCCACAAGCAGTTATTTTTATCCGAGTAGGTTAAGTTTTACACACTTTCATACTGTATGTTAACAGAAATTCAAGTACAATTTTTTTGCAATTCAAAGAACAGAAAATCTTTATCGATATATAAAATAGGCTAAAAGCGAGAATGATCTCCCACAAACACAAACGTAGCATGTGGTTCTAGTCTGTGACAGGAGACTATAATGAGCTAATGGCTGCAGCAGAGAGACACTTGCTGTGTCCCAATTTAATGGGCTGGATCCTCTGAAGTCCACACTTCTAGACCGAATGCGTCATAGGGCCTGTCCCATTTCAAAATTTCAAAGGCGCCATCAAATGCAGCTGAGAAACACAACATTCTTTTTTCTGAATTTATAGGACACAATCGGTGCTTTAAAGCCCTCAGTATGCCATTATCCATTCTGGGGAAGTCAGTTGTTGAATGGAGTATAGGAGAGACCCTTGTCACTTTGTAAAGTCCGTAAATATCACGTCACCCTGTCGTATTTACCAGATATTTGCACTAAGGTGGTGATCAGTCACTGGTAAATATATCACTTGAGCTAGAACAATGAAATAACTACTGCGAGGTGTAAGTAACAGAGGCCATGCATACATTCCACTATTTCTTATTTGATACTTTGTAAAAGTAGACCTGCAATCAACAAAGCCACCCACAGGAACTCGCACTCTGTAAGTTGAATTTATAATTTTGGTTTATGCAGTGTTTAAATTTCTGTTAACATATGACAGTAATACCATTACTTTAATTTGCAAAAAACAGCTTCCAAAATCCAATTCTGTTTCCTAAAATGCAGATACAAACTTCAGCAGTTGTAATATTTTTATATATATTTAGACTATTTAGATAACTTTAGTTTTATTCAGCATAACATTTTTAAACAAATGCTAGGAGAGTGGTACAAATCTTACACCGTATCTCTCTTTCTTACATATGTCATTTCTACATTGGGACTTGTGTCTTACCTGGTCCTCTGCGATATGGGACTTTGCACATGGAGATTCTAGCAGAGTGAACAGGGCCTGCAGACAGGACATCACATGTGCAATGGGCTCCTCGGGACGGGGGAAGCAAAGAAACTCTATACTGACACCTGAGAGACAGAACACAAAAATGCACTTAGTGTGTGTTCGCCCTATTCTCTGTCGGCAGGTGCGAGGTGGATCCTGGCTGTAAGGTCAACAAAAAGCAGTCTCTATGAAAAAGTGTGCCATCTTGCTTCTTTTACGTTCAAGTTTTTACAAGAATACTATAATAGGGGGGTTATTTTTTTTTTAGGAGCCCATCAGTTACAACAAAGACATAAAATTGAATCTGTATAATACCAGAGTACCAAAAAACCCCAAACAAATGATACATCAGTGCAGGTTTTCTTAATGACACAGCAACCTGAATCTATATACCACAAATGATGTCTCTTTACCCAACATTAGATGCATCCTGTCTTCAACAGACTCCT
This sequence comes from Coreoperca whiteheadi, assembly GCA_011952105.1. Classification (NCBI taxonomy): domain Eukaryota; kingdom Metazoa; phylum Chordata; class Actinopteri; order Centrarchiformes; family Sinipercidae; genus Coreoperca; species Coreoperca whiteheadi. Next base: position 19,146,692 of record CM022471.1, read on the forward strand.
CAGAGGTATTTGTGGTGAAGGAGGCTCCTTGAGGGAGGGCAGGAGCCTTGGAGGGAGCTGAGGGGACCTCTTCTTTCTCTTCACCAACTCCGAACCCAGTGCTGCTCAGCCACAGGGCCACAGCATGCAGTACAGGGGCCCACGAACTCCGATAGTGGAGCCTTGCTGTGTCTATAGTTTCTGGTGTATAAAACGCGCCACCTGAACACAAGACACACAATAACGGGAAAGGACTTGTTGGCACCATATTACTTTAAAATGTGATTTGAACTTTTTGCAAATACACGCGGCCATGCATGTGAATAGATTTGAGCCAGACTTTCTCCAGACATCAAATAAAACAGGGAAAAGTAGAAAATGCCCCATTGGAAATAAAACATTTCTAGATTATATTCTGCATTTGGTAGGAAAATATCTGTACTTGTACCGTCAGGGGGAAGCTGACTTGAAAACTCAGCAGGCAGAGTGAGCAGAGCGTAGTCTCGCAGCATGGCCAGCCACAGGCGGCTCAGCGAGGGCAGCTCTGGCTGCACCAAAATGATGAGGCTGTCAGGCGGAAGCACGTTGGCACCCACATCGTCCTCATCCTCGTCGTCGTCTCCACTTCGGACTGGTTTGGCAGGCTTAGACTCAGCCTCTTTCTTGATCTTCATTGCCACCACATACACCTGAGAAAGAAAGCCAATGTGTATAGTCACATTTATTATGTACATAATTTGTAGTATAACATATCGGGCTGTAGTCTGATCAGGGTCTTCAGTCTCACCTCAGCCCAAGCCTTTAGCACAGCCAGTTTCTCCATCGTGGTGGCACTCTCACTGTACAGCTGACTGGACGAATCCTTCCCAGCCTGCACCTTGTCCAGCGACGACACAAGCAGGTTGTGGACCCGGCGCAGGTCATTGAGGTCACTAACTACGCCACTACCAATCCACGTACTGCACACCTGTAGTTACAAAGAGGGCTCAAGGTAATAAAGGGTAGAACCAATTGACTGTTTCCAGCAGCCACGGCCTTTTAGCTATTATTTCTCTCACAAGGCTTGAGAAAAATGACCTACAAAACCTACATTAAATAACAGCGCATTCAAGGTTGATTAGCCATTAAAAAGGGGGGTGGGGGTGTCAAAGAACAGTTATTAATAAACAGCACTGACGTATTAGGGCTGGACAAGTGAAGGAGACATTTATAAGATTACATCATTCGGAACGGCTATTAAAGTGTCAGGCAGCCAAGGGCAGGAGTCTAAGAAGGCTTTCTTATTTAAACTATAGTCACATTTCTCTGTAGGTCATGTCATGTGACCCTGCAGTTCCTCAGGTATGTATCAAATGCTCTTTTAATTACGTATACTTGCTTCTACCACCTCGAGGACACAAGTAATTATGGACATTATTATTTTGTTTTCTATGTTGTTCTAAGTTAATCATTCTATCTAGACAAGGGAAACCCAGAGATCAAGCTTTCAGCCTTCAGAAACTGTCTCAGTGGGCAAACGCCCTAAGCCAGAGGGGAATGTCAAAGAGAAAAGGTTTTTTTTTAAGAATACTGCTGACAGGCATATTTGTTATTTTCTATTGTCACTCATTCTTCATATCAGTCAAATAAGTCAAAGAGCTTTAAGGCGCTGCTGGGTTCTAAGGGGATGATGACTCACTGTGCAGCGCTAATTAGCTGCTATTGCAGTAGCATTGCTACAAAAGCCTCTAACATCTTCTAAATATATAAATATATATAAGAGCTGTTTAGCAGAATGTTACAGCACAAACTGGCTGCTACGTGCAAATAGCATCTCTGCATGTCTGCAGTGCACAAACAGGGCTATGATGTGAAATGGTATATAACCAATTTAGCTGGTAAAACATTTCTCCTGAACATTAGAGCACAAAGCAGGCTGTCTTACCTGGCATGCCTTAGCGGTTATGTCAGACGGTGTATCAGGTGAAAATGCAGGTCTGAGGGCAGCGCCGACCTAAATGCATACAAGATTACAAGATACAAAGTTCACTCCTTTCATTTGTTTCTCATTGGCTGTGTCACTATTAATTATTGACTTTTGCAGCATAATGAAATTTGATGTGTTTTTGACCCACATTGGCCTGGTATTGTTCCAGGATAACGTGCCCTGGGAACTCAGGCTCTGGGACGGACGCAAACTTTTTAATGATGTCCTCCAGAGCCTGCAGGCCAGCCATCCTCAGCTGGTTACTGTGGTCTGTGGCCGCCATGAAGGCCATGCGGATGAGGTCAGACAAATGGAGCACCAACTGATCTCCTGTATGGACAGAGTTGGGAGGAAAAACAACAAGGCTTGTGTGAGGCATAGAAAAGCATTAACAATCAATGTAAGGATTGTGACCTCAGTGAGCAGCCCCATCAATCAATCAGAACATAGAATTTATAATAGATTTCTGTTCATTTCAAGTTGTTTGCCAGTCATTTAATATTTTCTTAAGTAATCCTTTATGATGGGTTGCACATCAACAAGAAAGTGCAACTGTTGCCTTCTCCAAGGTCTCCGTTGCTTTTTTAAACACCGTCCTTCCTCAACTGAAGAATAAATACAGATGGACACAACAAATCAGTTTTTAGAGTTTCAGCGTGTGCTCACAGTAACTCGAAAGACACCGGATATTGACCTTGAGGCTGAGATGTAATTGAGTTCTAGCTGAAGTGCACCTTTCAAGGGATTAGTTGGACACACCAACATGCATTTCAACCATCCACTCAATCCCAGTCACTAAATGTGGCTTAGCTGCTTCTGTGCTATTACTGTCTAGCTTGTAGAATGCTTCCTTATTTCGGGGAGCTTATATAAATACTGGCTCCTCTATCTGTCACATTGAAAAAAACAATCCCTCCCAGTTTTGCTTACTCATCTATTGCTTTGTTCCATCTTTACATAAAGGCACATGGATGAGCGTTTTTCAGTAGCTCACACTTGAGCCAAAACAAACTGATATTTACATTTTTCATTTAATTTCATTGTCCAGCAACCTCAACAGTCTGTGCTAAACTAACAGCTAGTAGATAATCTGTTCCATATGCTCTTTGTAAACAACATTATATTGCCATGTGATTTTAGAAAATCAATTTGAAGGACAGACAAGATACGACGGGTGGCATAAATCAATCATAAATCCTTGAAGTGAACTCTGAGCTACTCCATGGTGAATGGTACCTTTGGGGTTCTTGGCTTGTGCAGAGCGGGCAGCTGCCAGGTCAAAGTGCGCTTTGTCATTCTCGCACAGCAGGATGATGCGGCACAAGCAGTCTGCGGCAAACACCCGCGTCACCCAGCGCGGCGCCACAGAGGGCTTGGACTTATCATCATCGCCCAGGCCTGTGAACATGGTGTCATCGTCCATCTCGTCTTTTTTCTCAGAGTCTTCCCCGTCCTTTTCCACCTCGAATACGACGGCTCCTCCTACGTCTGAAAAAGGAGATAGACACATTCATGACACAAGGATTTAAAGGAGAAGATTTAGTCCACCACGTCAAGTATTGCCCACTTGATTGTTTGTGCTTTTTTTCCCCCTTTACTACACAAGAATGACTGATACTATGAATGTTTCTAACATGAATTATCCTTTGCTGAGTCTCTCAAGCTCACAAAACATTTAAACTGATATTGGGCTATCAAAATAAACTTGACTTGACTGCTGTGTGATACTTACTTTGTGTTCTGTTTCAGCTTTAATTTCCTTAGAGACAGAAAATGATCATATTTTGTTGTTTTGTAGATTTACCTGTAGTTGCTGCCAGGACATCCTTGCAGAGTTTCAGCCAATGAGAAAGCTTTTCCACAGCAAGAGATGACAGCATGTGGCCCAGTGTGTCATGGATATCAGAACACAGCTTCCTGTCTGTCTCCCGGTCCAGCATGCCAAACAGAACGCCCTCCAGACCGGTCTCTGTGATGTTCAGATCTAAACCAGGAACAAAGTCAACACAGTCAGAATCACAGTGTCTCCCTGAGGTATACTGAATAAAGAGAATGCTCTCGTCACGTTCAGGATTTGTACTCACTGATTGTCATGTTGTCTTTGCTGTCTCCTGCTCTCCTCGCCAGGCTCATGGCATACTCGCAGACCTCTGCAGCCTCTCTCTGAGCGAGCTGCCTCAGGCAGGCCACGGCAGCACGTCGCAGCAACAGGTGAGAGCTGCATAGGTGCACCTGCAGGGATCCCATAGTACAGTAGGAAGTCAGGATTAAGATTAAGACAAACTATGCCTACCATACTTATAGTCTGATACTCATTGTGTCTTACACAGAGACAGGGCACCAGGCTGGACAGGTTGACATGGCGTGGAGCGAACATGTGCAGCTGCTGCAAACATGAGATGGCAGCTGCCTGCACGAGAGAATCAGAGTGGTCCTGCATTATGGCACAACCAACCAGGCAGGACGAGCGGATGGTGGAGATAGTGGCTCCATTTCCTAGCAAATAAAATGACACCAATTAGGAAGAGAGACAAAGAAACACTAAGAGGATACAGAGTATGTCTTCAATGCTACTGCAGAAACCTAAAGTGGGTTAAAACCAGTTACTCTGCCACCTCCTGGATGGGATGTATATTACATTTACACAGCTTGAGAATCAAAGTCATGAAATGAGAGTCAAATGAGAGAATACAACGAGGTTTGTGATTCGGGTTCTGCCACAGTTACCCTGTAATTCTGGTCCCACAGTGGTGATGAGCGCTCCCAGGCAGCGGCCCAAACACTGATGCACCTCTGTGTGGGACGGGGGCACAGTGAGGAGCAGGGTGAGCACCAGCGACAGTGTAGGCTCCACGTAGCCTCTGTACATGGGACCACTAGAATCCACAATCAGAGCCAGAGAGTGCAGAGCCCATGTCTGATAACAGAACAGATGGAGAATATCTGAATTAGTAATGTGTAAAGTACAAATTCTGAAACAAAGCTTGTTGTTTTTATTAATGAAATACAATAGAAAAAAACTACACGTTCATCCATGTAAACCAAACTATAATCCAGTTTAGATGGAAAACATTACAGTTCAGACAACTTCAATTCTCCTATTCTCCTTCAGCTATGAGTGAATTTTAAAATCCATTCCTCCTGAGTAATTCACTGTACCTGGACCTCGTGAGAAGACCCGTCCTGGGCCAGAGCCAATAGGATGCTGACACTAGTCTTTAAGTGCTGGCCTGAGCCAATTCCTCCAACATATCGATGCAGACAGCCGAGAGCTAGTGAATGGCCCGTCCTTGATACTACATCACGGGCCGACTTCAGTCTGGAAACAGAGGAGGAAGAGAGATATGGATCATGTGATTAATGCCAAGGATAGAGAGGTAAGCCAGATTGATTATGAAGACAATCAAACACTGAAATTTTTATCTTCCTGAGAACATCTTTAACCTACAATAAAGACCATGTCTCCCTTGATCTTAACAAGAGAAATAACAGAAGAGAGACTAAAGAAAAAATGAAAAAAAAATAAATTTGAAGATATGAAATGTTTACTTGTCAAAGCTGGTCTGTGCCATTCTGGCAATGAAGGTAGCCTCTCCGACCACCTGAGCCATCCTGCCCAGGGCCTCCCCAGCAGCACAGCGCAGGATGGGGTTGGGATTGTCCAACGCTCCCATCACCAGGGCCAGGGCCGACTTACGCACCTCCTCAGGACCCAGAGTACTCTTGTTCTCGGCCAAACCCTTCAGTCAGGAAGGAAGAGATACATTACTTCTCATAACCTGAATTAATGAAAAACATGCGATTCCTGTTTTAGGGGGATATGAAGCACGTTCTCTCACCTTGAGGGCACTAAGCACTGCAGTAAAGATGTTCAGTTGGACTGCCTGCTGTCGAACTCCTTTAGCCTGCTTTATACACTCTGCAAAGTGGTCGAGCATCTGCAGCCTGAATCACATATGAAGTCAGGTAATCAGTCAAGCAAAGAGCTTTGCAACAGTTAATATACAAATAGATAAGATAATGCAAAAAGGTGATATGTTGCAAATATTAAAACCACTTTACAAAATTTCCACAGCAACAACTAAACATCTCACCTGTGTTTAAAGGAGACATGGGGGAAGACCACCCCGAACAGAGCCACTGAAGCGTCGATGACTGACACACCCAAAGGTAGAGGGCCTGGGATGGCCTCGCCTACAGGGACACGCAGGTAGATTGAGGAGGGATCGTGTTCCAGAGCACCGCTGCCAGACGCACTGTTGGGCTGCAGCTGTTTAGGAACGATCACACAGTTGTATCAACAGCGACCAAGACATCAGATAATAATGGATAATGTTAATTATAAATAGTTATTCTTTGCCAATTTAAAAGAGATTATGAGAATCTCTCTCCATATATGCTTTGTAGAAAAACAACCACACATGCATTCATATTTATTCTTAGAATATAAAGTATTTTATATTTTGGATTCTACATATTGATGATTTTACTCACCTGATCCTCTATGGACTTGTGGTCAGTCTCCTGTAGCCAGGAACCCATGAGCACACTGTCGTCATAGTGACAGAGAGAGCGCAGCAAGGAGGTGGTAGTGTTGGCTGAGTTGTCAGTCAAAGTGAACTCTGCCACCAGCTCCCTCAGGAGGGCGTTGAAGCTGCCTACACAAGAAGATTACAGCTTTTAAAGCACCTTCCATAAATGTTCTTAATATCTGTGAAAAAAAAAAATGCAGAAGTGACTGCGTTACTACCTTCATAGGTCTTGGGAGGCAATAGAGCCAGGATGTCATACAACCTGAGCCTCACCATCGCTGCACTTGCTTTCAGGTGAGCACCATGGACCTTAATGATGGCAGGGACACTGACACAAGGAGAAAACATCACAATCATTAGATATATAATCTCAAAACAATGCAAGAAAAGCAGGAAATAGTTATCACACCTGAAAAAAATGTATTAACTCCGTATGGAAATCCTGAAATCGTGCAACAAAGACAAAAAACTTCCCTGTCTTTATATAGTCAAAAGACAGTCATACTTAAAAGCATCACACTCACTGAGACATCATGGTCATGGCACATTCAATGGGAGTCATCAGTCTACGGATCACGTCCTCTGTAAGCAGCTCGGGACAGTGGGCCACAAAGCTACGCATGGCTACAGAGAAAAGGAACAGAAGTGCTGGTCAAAATCGTGTCTGCTAATATTACAGAGCATGTGCGGGTATACAGGGAGGTGTGTTTCTTTACCACACAGTGCTCCAGCTCGGCCCTCCAGGGTGACCTGCCAGGTGAAGGAGTCTCCTCTGGCCTTTTCTGCCTCCAGCTCCTTCTGGGAGCGAGGAAACACGTTCCTCCACAACAGCAGCATCTTGGGAAGGTGATAGCGCACGAGGGAGGGACCTGAGCACAAACACAATGCGGTGGCAATGTTGTCAGTGAGCGAGAGATAGACAGTGTTGCTGACAAATCAAAGCCATAAGATAAAAGAGAGATGTCTGGGAGACTCACCCAGAGTCATGAGGGCACCCAGCAGCAACCATCCAGCCTGTGTGCGCTGCAGGGACAGTCGACTATTCTGAGCAGCTGTCCGCAGGAGGTCTTCAGCAATACTCACCACCAACTACAAGAAAAGAACAGAGACAATTCAATCTTTAAATCTATATAGAGCAATCACTGAGGCTAGTACAGAAGGTCAGTCATGTTAAAATAAGTAGACAGACCTAAATGACCGTTACACAAGAGAGGGAACCAATAAGATTACATTCTGAGGCTACACACCTTGCCCTTGGAGTGGGGGATACCCAGCGGACACTGGTGTACGCCTCCCAGTAGAGCAGCCATCGCAAAGCTGTAGCCGCTCACAGCCTCAGGTGAACTCTTCAGGTTGTTGATTCTCTCTGCACAGCGGTCCAGCAGTGGGGTCAACTGATAGGGCAGCGCCACAGCAACACAGCGCAAGCACCATGCAGCCGCCAAACGAGCCGCCATGCTTGGGTGAAGCAGCACTGAGGACACAGTTTCAAGAAGTCCTGGGGAAGAGGACATGGAATATGTTTTAACTTGAAAAGTAATCTAAATTAATTCCCTCTGACTGGATATTCCAACGTATTTGATTCACATTAAAGTAATATAAAACAATTGCATATGCAGTGAACACTTTATGTATTTCAGTCAGTAAAAGAAGTGGTTGTAGGATTTGCTGTTAGCAGCTAATATTCTGCTTAATGGATAGTCAAATATTGAAACACATCACCAAAATTAGAGAAGATGCTGCCCAATGTGATACAAGTTGGCTAAGTAGGCAAATTTCATTCATATTTTGTGTGTCTCACCTATAGAAGGCTCCTGGATGAGTGGTGAAGCTGTGGCACTCAAGCTCTGAACTAGACTGCCCAGCTCTTTCAAGGCACACACCATAACATGCTGACTGGCAGAGACATCTGCTGCCCCGGCCTTGTTCTCTCCACTGATGTCATTCACAACTGCCTCTGAAAAGAAAAGGGGGACAGAGAAAGAGAAACAAACAAGAAGGGTTTGTCAGCATAAAATGCCAAAATGTTCAAGTTGAACAAGATCACAAATCCTTCAAAATATAATAATATGTTACGAATTCAGAATGTGTAGAGCATTGATGGATAAGGTGACCTGCGCTGAACTGCAACTTATATCAAGATGGTTCACAAAACAAGGCACTTTTTTTGTCAGATTTACAAAGTCAATTACAATCCTCTGACATTTTATATAGAAATACACTGTAATAACATAACTGGCTGGCCACATTAGTCCATGCATTGCTTTCACACATCATCAGCCCGCAAAGTTTTGTAACTACAGCACTAGAATCCTTCAAAAATACTGAGGAGCACGCGGTTATATGCCACAAACACAGAGCTCTGAGGATTTTTTTCAGAAAAGGAAAGGTACAATACAGTAAACAATGGTTATGGTTGTATTAAAGGATAAAAGTGACAAAAGAGAAAAACACTTAAAACCTAATGTGAATTCAAGTAAATTGCTGATAAACCCATCTGATGAACTTAAATCCTCAGAGCTCTAAATAAGGGACAGTCATGACAGATCATATGAAAGGAAAAAGAAGTCACTTAAATGGCTTTAGGAAGGAATTTAAAGCTGCTTCTTGAGCCGTGGCAGTCACGTTCCATACAACTTAGGATACTGGAAACCAACTGTATAATGCAGAGGGGGGCGTACACTAGGAGGTCCCACTCCCATCATCTCTCCAGGAAACATTTCCAAGTTACTTTTAGCATAGATATTTCTCAAAGTCTGATTTCAAGAAGTCTCACAGATCCAGCTAAGCTACAAGCAGCAAGTATAGTGAAGAGTCCAGTACCACATCTTAAGAGACACCGACATTCAAAATTATTCTCAAATTCTGTTTTAACATCAAAATAAACAAAAGAATGCATGTTCGACACAGTTTACATCAGTTTAAAGGTTGCAAAGCAAATCAGAGTAAGAATCATCCTTTCTGAATTAGATAAAGGTGATTAGAAACATGATTGATGTGTTGTTGTAAAGCAGACAAATGGAAATTTGGAGGACCTGAAATCAAGAAAACTAAAACTTGCAAATGTTATGTCTTGTTGCTGTGGGGGGAAATGGCTTGTTCCTACTATGTGTCAGTGAATTTAGTGGCACATGCAGTTTTTCTGCTGGTGTAAGCCAGATGTCAACAGTCAGAAACAGTTATGTTATCTGCTCCTTAGGGATTGTAATGCAACAACAGAATGCGAATTCACAGGCAAACTGCCTTGGAGGCTATGCGATAATGCAAGCATGAGTGACTCAAATGCTGAGCCGGCAATGGATAATGTTACTGACATTATGATGCTGCTTGTGGTGAAAAAGAAATGTTAAGAAACAGAATGAACCAAAAGAAGCAAAGGCAGAAAGCAAGAAGGAAAGCAGAAATAGGGAAAGCCATCTCCGCACACGACTAAAGACAGAAAAGAAAAACCATCTCCGTATATAACACAAGCGCCAACCATGCAAGAATTTGAGAAACTGAATGAAGGCTGAATTAAAAGTGATAATAATGGATGAGTACTTACTCTGTAATGCTCTGAACCGTGATATTTCCCCCCCATCCTCCTTACCCACAGCCCTCATTTGCTTGCTGATGGCTTGGCAGATTTCTTTGCCGGCTGCAATTTGTGCTTTCTCTCCAAGTAAGCCCCCCAGGGTGGCGCGTAGCATGAAGGACACACAGCGGCGTGAGTACACAGCCTCAACATGTGTCTGTGTGGCCCGTGGGTGAGACACTAGGTCCAAAACGTGAGACAGGAATGTGGCAAAGTTGCGCTCCAGCCACTGACCTCCAAGTGTAGTCACAAACACAACATAGGCCTGAGGAAGATGGAAGAAAGATCCCGTGTGAAGTGGTTGAATCGGACAACGCACGCTCAGATTCTTGTTAAGTTTGATAATTCACCTCACCTGTGTGACGCCCACCCGCACCTCCCTGCTGACAGAGCCTCCCCCCTTCAACATCTCCCCTCCGCTCTTCAGGAAGCCAGATCCACCACGCAGGAAGCCTGTGGCCATTAGCTCCAGCACCTCCTCCAGAGTGGCCCGCTTCACATTCTGACGCATCACTGAGGAAAAAATGTATTGAGATCATGAAGAACAAGAGCGGTGAGCTAGTCTACGTAACATGAAAGCAGCCAGAAATAAACTACCCAAATCAACTCTTTAGCCTACCAGTTGCTTGTTTGGGCATCAGGGCAGTGGCCATGACTGTCCCTAGAAGTTTGGCCACTGCTACCCGGACACCGTAGTTAGATCCTTCCAAGGCTTTGAAACACAAAGTGGCCATGTTCTCCAGTTCCGTGGTCCACATGAATACTGCCTCATTCTGCAGCTCCAACAGGCACTGATCCGGTAAGAAGAATAAAGACGGAGTCCTGTTACTAACGTCTACATTATGCATGTACAGGAAACATCTAATTTATTATAGACATACCCAATTCATTTTATTTGTATAGCCCAATATCACAAATCACAATTTTGCCTTAAAGGGCTTCACAATTTGTAACATACGACACCCTCTGTCCTTAGACCCTCGATTCGACTAAGGAAAAACTACCCAAAAAAAACCTTTTAACGGCGAAAAGAAACAATATGAATGCTTAATTTATACATATTGTTGCAATAATCTGACCACACAAATTGTACCATAATTATTGTACCATATAATTGTTATGTTTTCTAAACAGGAACTCGTCTTTCACAATAGGGAGGAGATATGTGCATCAGTTCGATCAACATAAATGACATAGCAAAAATATGTGCACCAGTGGTATTGTTTTCTAATGGTGAAAAGTGCTCCTACTGATATGGCTTTGCTTTACTTATCTCCTACAGGTAAAAAAAAAAATCAGATTGTTGCCCAAATAATGATCGCAAGAAACCATCTGGTCCCTTTATCTTTATGACAGGAGCAGGAAGTGCAGTCTTGGATGCTGCTGAAGGAAACATTAAGAAGATAAAAGCTGCTAAGTTTTTCTTTGGGAGCAAAGGTTTGAACATTACACTAAGAATCCTCCATCAGTGCAAGGAAATTTAAGCAGCTTGGGGCATAATAACGACGTTTCCCTTTGTTTGACCACACCTACTAAATCTAATATAATTTTGTTAACTCCTTCACAGCTCCATTAGGCATTTCTCTGAGACAAACCTTTGCTACGGCACAGCGAACGGCCATGGACCTGTCTGTGAGTAGAGAGCGAGCATTCTTGTAGATATCTCTGTGGCATGAAGCTGCAGCTCCACCCAGTCCACTGAGCACCTTCTGCAGGCTGAGAAGGATCTCTCCTCTGCCTTGGGACTAGAGCAACAAAGGTAAAGGTGAAAATAGGAGGATTAAAGTAAATATCACATCTGATTCTGAATAATACATCTCTTTAGTTATCCATTATTGTTCCCTGTATTCTAATATACAATTTGATCTAATACATTGCTGCTATACTACAATGGAAAACTGCACTCCATTTCACAATTTTGTACTCTTAAAAGGCATACCTCTGCACTCTTTAATGCCTTCAAAAGATTACTGATGGTGTCTGGAAAGGAACTTCCCAGCATCCTGCCCATCTTCTCATAAAAAGCTCCAACGCATGCCACTGCAGCACTGCAAGAGAAGTTACAGTATGCAAAAAAATTCAACTTAACTAGCAATGCAATGTAATAATCAGATGAGAACTAAGAATAATTTAAATGAACATATTAAGTGAATTATCTCTTAAAATATAACTCATAACTTCGGGTTTCTTTTTATTCCAGATATTCTCACATTCATTACATCAAAGTCTCCTCTTGAGATCATTCAGACTGGCTTCTATTTTATTGATGACAATAGCATAATAACCTGCATCATGAGTTAGATTTAATCTCAAAGCTCCAAACACATTATTATCGGCACTAAAACAAGTGCAGGAGTAGCACAGCGGCTCTCAGTCCACCTGAGCCTGTCCTTAAACAAGCAGGTATGAAAGAATGATGAATAAAACAAATATTATACAATCTATGATTAAAGCCTGCAGGCCAACACTGATGAGGCTTCAACCACTGTTTATACCAGCAAGAAACACAGCATAATATCTGCTCATGTACACTTAATCTACCACATGAAATATCATTCAGCACAATAACATTTGGCTTAACTGCTAATATCCTTGAAGGTGGGCCTACAGTATGTGCACGAAACACTGAAATCAGTGTTGAACAGCTTATATCTCAATGCAAATGTGTATAATAAAATAAATAAATGCAAATAAATGGGATCTTACAGTTTTGTTGGCAAGTATGCAGGTGTGTCATCCTTGCTTTTGATGATCTCATTGCATTTATCCAGAGTCTGGAAAACAGTGAAGGTGTCGCCGATGCTGTAAAGGGTAGCAAGGTTTTTAGCCAGCAGTTTTCTTGTTGGTGGTCCGGGGGCACTGCTGATCAGTCCCGTCAGCTGCTCCACCAGCTTCTTCTGCTTCTCCTTCACATCCACCTGCCATTCAAAACACACAGCAAAGTCTCGAACTGCCCCTAACAAAACCCACTGAGAAAAACAACGCCAAAACCTGGATAGTCACCCTATTTGCTGCCACAAGCACTTTATCCAAGAAGCGGAGCCATTCGAAGATGAAGACGGGTCTCTTTGCTTCAGTGATCTGGGCCAAGGCATCTTCGTTGAGCAGCAGACTGTGAGCCAGCTCCATGGCAAGGACCTTTTAACACAGTGCTGCACACCCTCGCCTCTGCAATGTTGTATCAGGGTGTGTTAGATGTCTCTGCAGTAATATTCGCCCTTTCTTCCAATCAGATTAGCACCTATAAGGCATTATAACAGCATTGGAGTTACTAAAGACCTGGGGACTTTCACTGTCCTTGCAATGACTTCACTAGCTTTGAGCAAGTGGCACAAGTAACGTTAATAGAGTAATAGCAGCTGTCACTGCTTTAGACATGTTTAAATCCGTTCTTATTTGTCCTATAAATGCAGCAAACTGAAACCCTTTGCTGTTCCGTGTGGACAGCTGCCTGCCTGCCTCCAGCTGCTGGTGGGCGAGCTGGTTAGCAGCCTAAGCTAACGTTAGCTAACGTCAGTTCCTACGAGGAACAAGCTCAACTCCGGCTACACATTCTCACCCACACATTTTGTATCTGTCGTCATTTCTTAAAGCAGAAAGCTGTTCGAAAACACCGCGGCAACAACACCTTCCCGAAACATGGAACATGTTTAAACAAACTGATCATCCTACCTGTGTTTCGATAAAAAAAAAAACCCGGATGATGAACGACGACGAGTGTCGGCGGTGTCGCAGTAAGGTTGGCCCGATGTGAAACCAAGGAAATGATGTGCCGCATTATGTCAATTAGCATAACTGGCAATAAATGTTTCACGTTATGTGTAACATTTATTCCCCAGTTGTCTCTGTGCACTCAAAAGCAATACCTTCTTCCGAATTATTTGTCAAAAGCACCGGAAATGTACACTTATTGTGTAACTTACCTTGTAGCTACTCGGATTATAACTTTGAACGAACCAAACATCAGCGAAGCAAATACAAACGCACATCCGGATAGTACATTAAGCGCTGGATCGGTTCTTTTCTACTTTGTTTCTCTTTTGCGCGGCTATAATGTCTGATGAGGAAGAGGACTATATGTCTGATGCATTTCTCACTAAAATGTAACGCTCAGCGCTTCCTGTTTTTCCTGTTATTATTAAATAACCTGAGGGTTTTAGTACTAATACCTGACGGTGTCGACATTGTTACCGTATTGTCCTGTGGTTTGGGTCCCATATCGGGAAAATATAGAAATGGGAGCTTACAGGCACTGCTGTCATAATAGCGATCAGTGTTGTCTTACCACAGTAACTGTCTGCATGTCCTTGTGTCTGTCAGACAAGACGTGAAGCCAGGTGTCAGCATGGTGAGGCGCGTGAAAGAAGCAATGAAGAAGGAGACGCAGCACAAGGAGACGAACATCAGGAACCGTCAGAAGACTTTCAAGGAGCAGGAGAAGGAAAGCAGAGAAGCAGCTTTGCAAAACTCCATTGGCAATGAGAACAAGGGATTTGCACTGCTTCAGAAAATGGGCTACAAAGCTGGCCAAGGCCTCGGGAAACAGGGCAAGTTTCTTTTTTCTGAGTTGTCTCATTTTCAATCCGTTTTGCATTTGTCGTCTGTATTAATGTGCATCTCTGTTACCTCTCCAGGTGCAGGGAGGGTTGATCCAATTCCTCTAAATATCAAAGCCGGTAGGCAGTACATTTTTAAATTGAAAGTGTACTCGGCAGTCCAACTGGTGTTTTACAGTATTAATGCAAGCGTCTTTGAATGCTAAATCAGACAGAGGGGGCATTGGAATGGAGGAGGTGAAGAAAAGAAAAGCTGAGGAGGAACTTGAACGTTATCGGCAGAAAGCACGAGCCAAACAACAGAATGAGACCAGATCTCTGGAAGATTTTAGGTGAAGTTTGCCGTGTATGAGATTCACTATGCCTCTGAACGTTGTCCCTTCCCATAATACAAATGTTTCCTGTTCTGTGCTTTTTTCATTCCAGGTCAAGAGTGAGGACAGAGAGAGAGGAGCGAAAGATCGAAGGAGATCTCAGGAGGAGTCAGCGCGCCTGTGAGCAGCTCGACAGTCAGAAGGTTGGGGGAATTATGGGCAATATAGCACAGGCTCGTCAGTGCATCGGTCTCACTGCAGAGATCTCAGTTCGGTCTCTCTGCAGTGAGAATTAATCCCAGCTTGTCAGGAAAATTGCCTTGCATTAAAACACACAAAAAAAAAAAATCAACATATTTTGACAATTCACTCTACAACAGTATAGAAGCAGCATGTGAGGTTTTCTTTGTGCGAATTGTTTGGCTGAATTGTCTTTTCAGGGCATCGCTGTCCCCAGGGAAGACTGGTACTGGCCTAAGGCAGAGATTGATGACGAGGAAGATGGTCTAAAGGAGGAGGAGGAGGAGGAAGAGGAGGAGGAGGAGGAGGAGGAGATTGTACAATTAACCGTTAGTATTTAGTTTTCCTTGATAATTAAGTGATATAATGTGTTATGCTAATATATGACCCAAAATCTAATTTGTTGTCACATAAATTTCCGATTATGTCATCACTCTGGTGCGAAGACCGACACGGTAAAATAGGACATGCAGGCACTTTCTGCAGGTGTATAGCACAGTTAGTATACTGGCATACGATGGGATAAATGCGTCTTGTAGGATTCTGTGTTGATTAATCCAGAGTAAAATTAAAGTGTATTTGCTATGTGCCTCTCTGTTACAGTCCTTTGACAAACTGCATATTTTGACATCCTATTTGAGGGGAATCCACTTTTACTGCCTATGGTGCGGGACCACCTATAATGGTAAGAGTGACGAGAACATGGCTGTAATTTTGTTGTTGTTTTTATTGCCTTTGCTGATATAATATATATATCTTTTTTTACAGATGAAGAGGACTTGTGCTCTAACTGTCCCGGGGATACAGCAGCAGACCACGAATGAACTTAAAAAAAGCAGTTACTAATGTTTGAACCCTGGAAACGTTGTATGTGTAAGTGAAGGACATCACTGTTTATGCTGTTTGTGGGTGGCGGCCTTGAATTTTTCTTTACGTTTAGAAATACTGTGGGGAATTTAGGATACCTTTTAATATTTATATTTTGGAAAAGAGCTTTGAGACGTGTCAAGAGCAATTGCATACCTGTGTTTTCATTAAATGATCTAAAAATTATACCTTGTTTTCCTATCTATTGTTTTATTTTAGCTACTCATAATACATTAAATTTCTTTCGTTTTGATTTACTTCACAAAATGTAAGATGTCATTATACTCCCTAACTCTCTAATCTGTATGTGGTGTTCAGCTGTGAGTTTATGCGTCTTAAAATTATTATAATTATTTCAATATCCTACGGTGTCGCCACTGGATTAAATTAGGTAACTGTTTCTTCATTTGCGTCTCTGAAGTGCTGAAACATGAGACAAAACCCTTGTAAATACTCGGGAGATAAAAGGACTTCTACTTCTTGCCGGACAGTAAGCCTTCTCAACTATTTACTTTTTAAATTAGCATTAACGACTCCACCTCCCATGAGTCTTAGCTGTTGGCGCGGTGCTAATGCTTCTTGGGAACTGTAGTTGTTGAATGCTTAAGAGAAAAAAAACAATAAAAAAAAACAAGGTTGCGTCAAGGTGAAGAACAGGTAGCAACATATTGTACCGAAGCTGTATAAATGTAAAGCATAAAACAAAATAAGCCACAATTTCAAGCAGACGTTAGTTACATTTCCGTCAAAATAGTTATCGACAGCGTTACCTAACGGTACCACAAAAACATCACTTGCACGCTAAGTTATCCGTGGTGACAGCGTCCACTTGGTTCATGCCCGCTTTGGATTTTTCAGACATAATTTGCAGGTGCCACGTTGTGTGACGTGTCCCGAGAAAACGAAACTTACGGTGGGTGAGGCTGAAAGGGCGAAGACCTGGAAGTAGAGCTGAAATGGAAACGGAAAAGATTCGCACGCTGCTCTCTTATTTTTATGTAATTTGAGTTGCCATTTCGACGGTTGAGTACTTTATAATGGACACGGTAAACTGCGTAGCCAAACTAAACGAGTATGCGCAGAGAACCCGCTCGGAGCTGAAGTACGAGGTCGTTGGATCCGTTGGGCCTGACCACATTAAAACGTGAGTTGAATCAAACCAACTGTGGGATTTTACGACCTGCCTGATTTGAAGAGATCCGAGACTTGAATAGGACAGATCCTTGTTCTGTGGGAGGATAGCATGTTGTTGTTTTTGCAGAAAATGATGTTCAGTGTATGTTTATCCTACAGTAACTTACTTTCTTAGTGTTTTGTTTCCACTAAACAACGCACTTTGTCAGCTGTTACCACATGTAAGCCCCACATGCACTTGACATTGTATACCTATAACATTTAGTTGATATTATTTATTTGTTTTCTGCACAAATGTAAAACCTCTGTGTGTGTGTGTGTGGGGGGGGGGGGGGGTTACATGGTATGCTTGTAACAGCACTTCTGAGAACAGGCTGTAGTGCTTGACTGAATTGTGTCTGAAGCACTGTAGGCCCTGACCTCCATCACACCATTGCTTCATACTGCCAGTTTAACAATGGTGTATAAATTCTTCTCAGATTCATTCTAAGAGTGGTGCTGAATGGTAAGGTGTATCCTGAAGGTGTGGGGAAGAACAAGAAGGAAGCCAGACAGGATGCAGCTAAAAATGCCCTGAGAGGCCTGGTGGAGGAACCAGTTGAAACTAAGGACACAGCCAAGCTTGTATATAATGAGGTACGTGTCAGTAAAACTACTGAGGTAGGTAGTAATACACAGTTGTTTCTGCTGGCTTGATTAAAGTCCTAGAAAAGAGGGAAGAAAAGCATTGACATGCTTGTGACAGACTGTAGTATTGTTGTGAATGGTCAAGCAGATTTACAATGGTTACACAAGCTGCACTCCGATTAGTAAATCAGAATAAAATCCTCCTTTTTTTTGTTCTCAAGACTGGAGAGGAGAAACACAGTGTCGCTTCAAGCCAACCAGAAGAAGAATTGAGTCACAATGTTTCAGAAATCCGGTGAGCGCAAACAGTGGCAGCGCATTGTTTCTGTTCGATTCTGTTTGGTTGTGAAAGCTTTTAACTAGTGTCTGATTTGTCCTGGTGTTACAGTGATAAGACAAAGAGGTTGAGTGTGAGAACTACAGACGAAGGTTTTGCAGAGACGAATTTCATAGGAATCGTGAACCACTACTGCCAAAAAAAAAAGCACTCCCATGATTACATCTTGGAGAAAAGATGCGGTCCACCACATAACCCCCAGTGAGCATGACTGAACGTGTTGCACCTGAATAGACACCACAGACGCTGTATGATAGATGTGAGAGAGAAATCTTAACACAATTATTTAGTATTTCCTCCCTGCCTGCTCAGATTTTTCTACAAATTGGTGATCAACAACAAGGACTACCCTGTGGCTGAGGGTAAAAGCATCAAAGAAGCCAAACAAAATGCAGCTCAGCTGGCCTGGTCTGCTCTTCAAGAACAGTCCGACTGGGACAGCAAGGTATCGCGTTCTGATTCGGTTATTGTTTATATGTTAACATGCTCATTGCATGTTTCCTGAGCCTTTTACGGGGCGGCTGTGGCTTGGTGGCAGAGCGGGTCGTCTACCAACCAGAAGGTCGGCGGTTCGATCCCGGCTTCCCCCAACCATGTGTCGAAGTATCCTTGAGCAAGATACTGAACCCCAAATTGCTCCCGAAGCTGTGCCTTTGGTGTGTGAGCGTGTGTGAATGAGTAGTTTAATTTGTATTGATGGGCAGTTAGCTCCTCCCATCAGTGTATGAATGTGTGTGTCTGGGTAAATGTGATATGTAATGTGAAAGCGCTTTGAGTAGTCGGACGACTAGAAAGGGGCTATACAAGTACAGTCCATTTACATTTACTTAACCATCATAATTGTAATAAACAAAACAGTCTTTCTTTCTGGCACGTGGTTTGCACAGCAGTTGTATCAGTGAAAAGCTGATACGTCTGGGTCGTGAACCGGAGCTGGCTGTGAAAAGAAAATCATTATGAATGGGTGCCGTGCTTTTAAACCGCGGTAGCAGCAGATTGCACGGTTCTTTTGAACGTCTGCGGTTTAACATCATTGAACATGAATATGGTCAAATGTCACACTCATGTTGTGCTAATCATTATTACACTAACGTTGCAGCCCATGCCAGAAAGCATCGGTTACTGCAAAACATGGTACTACGTAACAGCCTGACACTTCCTTTGTGCTTTCAGGTGTCTTTCTGTTCAGCTGTGTCTGATGATGCTGCGCTAGCCAGGCTGTCCGCACCACCAAGCACACCGTAAGGCACTGACTGAGGAGTACAGATGGTAAAGTTCGATGTGGAGAATATTCTACTAATGTGTCTCGCTGTATTCTCCAAGGGACTGCCGTGACACACAACCTGAAAGCAAGCCGACGACCTCAAGTGACTCAGTTGTTTTCACCAGTCCACCAAATCCTCCCAAAGATCAGGTCTGCTGTTTCCGACTTAATCCTCTAATGCTGTCATGGTTCTCCAGTTTGTAATTGTCAGTCTATTGCTCAAGTTATATTGAATTGCTTTAATTTAACTTTTAGGTTAAGCCAGTTTTACTTAACTGACCTCCATTACTCCAGTGCATTACCAGAATGCTTCTTAGAAATCTCTTAGAGTTACACATGTATTTGATGCGAGCAAACCAAGTAAGCAATACCTTTACAAAACCAAGTGTGTCTGTAATTGCAGTAAGAACTACACACCTCTTAATCAAATCCCGTTTTTTGGCATTGCACTCTGAGCTCTTTAGATTACTGAGAAGTACCGGAGGACGTCTTTGGGACTGTTTTCCTCCATATTATAGATTTTGAATGTATCTCTGCTTTAATCGGCTATTTTTTCCTACTTCCCATTACAAAGATACAAAGTCCTGATGTGAAGCCCAAAATAAGGTAACTTAAGGTAAAATAAGGTATGTTGAAACCCATTGTAAAGCTACAGTATATAATATTCACCGGATTTATAATTTTTCTTGTCTTGTTAGAATTGCAGCAAATTTCCCAAAGGCTCTGAGAAACAGTAAAGAGGTAAAGTAAGAAGATATTAATCATACTAGTTTATCTTGTTGGTTTTTGTTTAACATTTTGATCTCTATATCGCAACTTTATTATTTGTCCATTAAGGATGTAATGCCCAATTTCAATGGCAAGAATACAGGAAATAGTCAGAGTGAAAAAACAACAAGCAAGTCAGTAATCTCAAGGTATGGATTGTGAAAACATTGAAGTACAATACTAGCATGAGTTTTAGCACTGCTTTGAACTTTTAGTTTGTGTTTTGTGTATTAATATTCAATCAGAAAGACATTTTTATGTTTCCTAAAATTTCATATATGTATAGTCACCTTTTTGCCTCAACAATACTTGTTAATCTCGACAGGTTTACATCAGAATTTGACACCATAACGTGCCTCGGCAAAGGAGCCTTTGGTCATGTGTTCAAAGCAAAACAAAAACTGCTGATGAAGTTCTATGCCATAAAGATTGTCCGCTGTAAAGAGTAAGTCTAATATGAATTATGTTTCCTTTTTTAAATGAGCACTGTATAATGTTTTTTTGACGAAACAGACGCCATGCAAAATAGATTTAAAGTTTTATTAGCTGAGCCATGTTCTTGTTCTCCTTTGGATCAGAAAAGCTCTACGGGAGGTGATAGCATTGTCAGACCTCCATCACGTCAATATTCTTCGCTACTACACATGTTGGTTGGAGGATTCAGGACACCAGTGGGACAGTGCAGCTGACAGTTGCAGCACTTCACAGTAAGCCACATCTAGTTGTTTAAAATCTTTACTTTAGTTTTTTACTTAACATCAAGGTATGTCACTTCATTGTTTCTCTGTTCCTACTTTTCTAGGTCGACCGATAATTCATCGCTAAAGTACCTGTATATTCAGATGGAGTTGTGTGACACCAAAACACTTAGAGTGTGGATAGACGAGAAGAATATTCAGAATGTGAAGAAATCTCTGCGAAACTCCAAGAGGAGGGAAGAAAGTCAAAGTATTGTTCTGCAAATAGTCAGTGGGGTCGAATACATTCACTCCAAGATGCTCATCCACAGAGACCTGAAGGTGAGGCGAGGTGAATAAAATCCTCATTTATTACGTCACAGCAGTCATGAAGCTACATGTTAACCCTTTCCTGTGGCTAGCCTGCCAACATCATGTTTGGGCAAGATGGGGAAGTGAAGATTGGAGACTTTGGTCTGGTCACTGCTGAGAATGATGAAGATGATGAGAACGTGATCGAGAGAACCGTGTACAAAGGAACCCCATCTTACATGGCCCCTGAGCAAGTGAGTTGGTCTATACTGACAATAACTTTAGATTCTTCTGCATGATTAAATTTTAGTTCCCAGAGGGAGACATTAAAGGCACCCTGTGGAGATTTTAACCACTGCTGGTGCTGTAGAGCTAAAGTGCCTTTTGTTAATATTGTGTCCTTGTTTTATGACAGAGGAGCAGGGGGAGCATTTATGACCGGAAAGTGGACATATTTGCTTTGGGGTTGATTTATTTTGAACTGCTTTGGAACCTCTCTACTGGCCACGAAAGGAAAGCGGTGAGTTGTTCAGAGTCCAACATCATGCTGTACAGTATATGTCAATATTAACAGTTTACTAATAAATGATTTTTGCTTTCCCTTTTTTATCACTGAATGAGTTGCAGATTTGGGATGATGCCAGAAACCAGAAACTTCCTCAAGGATTTTCGCACAATTTTTCCTTGGAGGTACACCAGCATTCTTTCTTTTACTTGTCTCATGAAACAGTATTTTCCGCAGGGTGGCAGTCATTTGTGATGGTCACCGGCAGGCCAGTAGAGAGGCTGAGGTGTAGGGGTTTGCACTGTTACAACAGTTCATCTGTGAAGGATGAGTAGCCAAAACACTGTGTGCATACTGTAATAAAGTTGTCAAATATGCAGGACTTGCAGAATTTATTGTTATTATAGCGATCCCAATAGCTGTTCTTTTTGTTGTTGTTTTTTTGTTGAAGGACCGGATTATAAAGTCGATGCTGTGTGTGAAGCCAGAAGACAGACCTGAAGCCAGTAAACTAAAGACAGACTTGGAGGAGTGCAGTCGTACACTTACGATGCTTAGAGATATGCATCGCGACAGTAAGACTGTCTGATTATTACAAGGAAATACTCAAAACATTGGAAGGATGCATCTGTCATCACAAGCATGACTATTTATTCAGCATCATGTTCCATAATATTTGTTCTCGGACGTTTTTGAATGCTAAGGGGAGTGTCTCTTTTAATATCTGTTTTCATGAACTGATATCTGACTAAATGTATCATAATATTGCGGTACTTGATGGGGGCAAAAGTCCATTTTATAATCAGGGAACGCAACATTATTCACTTTTTAAAAAAAAATAATAATCATGGGTATTTACGTTGTCAACTGGCATTGAAGTAATTTATTCTATGCTGAAAATGTGTTGAAAGTGAGGACACATTACACCCCTCGCTTTGTAATGAATAGGCTGAATTAGAAAATAAAACATTGGCAACTAGGGTGTAATGGTCATTCATCTTCTGTAAAGTTTGTATACGTACGTTTGTGTTGTACACAACTTGTGAATTTTAGTGGGTGCTGGATGGCGCGGCATCCTCTACTGATGATCTGCTTTGTTTTTACATTCAAATGAGTTTGGATGGGAATTTTATCAGCTGTAAGTTAGGGCACGTGCCCTAGTTCCAGAAAACCACCTTCATGTACCAAGTGCTTGTTCTTGATGGTTGATTCCCTAAACTGTAAGTGTAACATGTCAGCATTTAAGACATGCAGGAATTAAAGTTTAAAATATGAGTGATTTCTTTCCAGATCAAGCTGGACAACTAAGTGCTTTACCGCCAAGCAATGTCTGCAAGATTTTAACTGTTTACTTATAGGTTTGTCCATGGTATGTTCTCTATGAAAACAATATATTCTGTCTGTAATTGCCTGTGGAAGTGAAGGTTATGACTCCGCTTTAAAGCCTTGCTGGAAAACTAGATAAGATTCAAGTTTAAGACTGCAGGAAAACCAGAGAAGTCTACCATCGTTACAGCCTTGCAAGCCAGTTAGAGGTCAGAAGCAAACAGTTAATGACTGATGTTAGTGACTGGATCCCTATTCACAAAAATGCAGTGGTGGAAAATAACTGTACATTTACTCAATTACTGTACTCAAGTACAAATTTGAGTTACTTGTACTTATTTCCATTTTAAGCAATGTTGTACTTTCTACTCAACTACATTTGTCTGACAACTTAATTTACTAGTTACTTTTCAGATTACAATTTTTCACACCCTTCCTGTCCAGTGAATGTGGAGATTCTGGATATGAGTCGTATCTGATAAACTGAAGGAGGAAGTGTTCCTTTATGAGTTGAGAAAATGTTCCTACTTCCGAAACAAAATAAACTATTTAAACCCCGCTTGGATTAGTTGGAAAACGCATTAATTCGTCACAAAGCTGAACAGGGCTGTTTTTCTGAGCTCATGAAAAGTTGACTTTTTATACGTGGTTCTCACAGGACAGCGACACTACAAAGTGAATATCTAATAGAATATAATGCTCTGTTGTGGATTAAACTACCCAACAGTATATAAAGCAGTTACAATTAGATCAACCACAAAAATATACAGCAGTAAAATGCAACATACACATTAATGCAGCAGTAATATGAATCCAGAAACATCAGATATAATAGTAAAACACTGATGGAACATTTACTGCTGAACGAGTACTTTCACTTTAAGTACATTTTGCTGAAATTATATACTTTTACTGAAGTAAGGTTTTGAATGCAGGATTTTTACTTGTAGAAGACTATTTTTTACAGTGTGGTAGTACTTTTACTTAAGGAACGGGTCTGAATACTTCGTCCACCACTGCAAAAAATGAGACCTTCACCTCACAGATGCAGTTTTACAGGAACCGCTAAGATCCCAGATGCCTCAGCACCTGCCATCTCCAGTGATAGATTGTTAAGCTTGAAAGGGTAAGAAGTGGATTTGGTTACTAAAAACATGTTAAACACCCTCAGTTACTACAAGTATATACCAGTGGATCCAATGGATAAGACCAAGTAGCTGCGTTTGCAGTATGTACTCTTCTTAAAGTGTACATCACATTTTCTGAGTGTGCTCTCTGTGATGCTGCCAGTATTGTTGGCACTGCAAGACAATAAACCAGGAAATGTCTTAAATAAGCTCTGACTCTCTTTCTGTTCTCAGGGGTCTGCAATTACTGCTCCGACTACTGCAATCGATTAGTCAAGATGTTTAATTCAAGGATCCAGCAGGATAGAGTAGGGTGTAATCTCAGTGTGTTTGACTCAAGATATGAGTCATATCAGTCTGTAAAAGGTAACAGGTTACAACAAAATGTAATAGGTTAAAGCTCTGAGAACTGACTTCAGGAAACAAATCGGGGGCAATGACTAGGAGGACCTGTGCACATCCCCACACAGACAGATATGCAGCACTGGACTCGCCCTGTGGTCACAACCCCGCTGAGACCCGAAAATAAACCCTAGTTTTGTTTTACTGATGCAGGAGGTGCCCCTTTTTCAAAATGCGTGCACCACTGGGCATACTTTAATTCTGCACAAACTATAAGAAAACAATAACTGCAGTACCGTTTTGATAAATGATGGACGACACGTTTCTAAAAGTTTGGCCAGCAGGTGTTTGCAGGTGTGCGCTTTAGGTGCAAAGTTTCAGGTTTGACTGTTCATATTTAACGACGCAACGTTACGGAAGAAGAAATGCGAAGAAATCGAAACCTGCCTGAGCGAAAGGATATGAGCAGAACGATGTGAAGAATTAAGA
>CM022471.1:19174403-19184568 GCA_011952105.1 Coreoperca whiteheadi
AAGAGCAAGAAAGTTTAGTTTCAGTCCATATTTGTGGATTAACGGAATGAAAATGGTTTGATGAGAAAAAATGCATTAAAAGATTAATATCATTAGACATGTTATTAAACACAGGGCTACAAGAGGGTATATCATTTTATTTGGAACATGCTACATTGTAACAATCCAATTGTTTGTGAATTGTAGATGCCCTTCAGGTCAACTGCGTTTGAAGATGATACACCAACCAGGTTGTCAACACAAACTATAGTGTAAGGCACTTATTGTCATTAGTAGGAGAGAATACCATGGAGGTAAGTACTGAGAAAAGTGTTCTCATGTCTCTCATTGTATTCCCCCTAGGGAGTCCCATGATGAATCATCATCACAAAGCATGCCAATGAGCACAAGTGACTCATTAATATTCACCAATTCATCAAATCCCTCTGAGACTCAGGTCTGTTCTCTCATAATCGTAAAAAATCTTTAGTAGGTAAAGCAAATATTCTTATAATTGCAGCACACTAGTAGCAGAATTGAAAGAGCAAGACACCTTAGTTTTACTGAGGTGAACGATGACATTGAATAATTCACATTATTTTAATCTTAAGTATTCTTTTTGTTTTAACCACTGTTTTTTCTGAATTGTAGATGCCCCTCAGATCAACTGCATCTGCAGATGATGCACCAACCAGGTTGTCAACACCAATTTCACTGTAAGGCACTTATTCACACTAGTATTAACAGATTGTAGAGCTTGATAATGAAAAAGCTGGACTCATGGCTCTTATTATATTGTCCTAGGGAGTCTCTTGCATCGTCACAAAGCTCGTCAACGGGCGCAAGTAGTTTAGGATTATTCACTGATTCATCAAACTCTTCCAAGGATCAGGTCTGCACTTTGTATCACAATTTTAATTAATTTAATTCTGTGAATGCAATACCAATGACTGCTCGTGATATCACCTCACAAATGGAGGGAGTCATTCCAAAAGACAACATTCTACCTGACTGTTTTGCTGGGGTGGATGACAAGTTGAATGTCCTCGTTCTTAAAGAGTATACAGCTTAATCAGACCAGGGTTCAACATTTTAAATCCATTCCATTATTTTATTTTCTAAGGATGTTGCAAAAGACAAGAAAATGGGAAATAGTCAGAATGAGACATGGAACCAGTCATGGTATGGAAAATACACAATTCATTTACAATGTAGCATGAATAATTGTTGTACAATTTAACCTAAACAATAGCGTTAATCTCGACAGGTTTACTTTAGACTTTGATCCTTTGGAGCGTCTTGGCAGTGGAGGCTTTGGTTGTGTGTACAAAGCAAGACGTAAAAAGGTGAAGAACTGTTATGCTGTAAAGATTGTCTGCTGTGAAGAGTAAGTATGCAGTGGTAAGGTACCTGTGTGCAGTGTAGTATCTGGAGTACTTTGTTGACTGATTCATTTTCTTGTTCTCCTTTGGATCAGGAAATCTTTTCGAGAGGTGGAGACATTATCAGACCTCCACCACCGTAATATTGTTAGATACTACACATTTTGGGTGGAGGATTCAGGATACCAATGGGACATTTCATCTGACAGTTACAGATCTTCCCAGTAAGTGCCATAAACTTAACCGTAAGTCTTAAGTTTTTATTTCAAGAGAGTAATTCAATCATTTGTCTCTTCTTACTTTTCAAGGTCTACAGATAATTCATCGGCAAAGTACCTCTATATTCAGATGGAGTTATGTGACACCAAAACACTTAGAGGGTGGATTGATGAGAAGAATGCTCAGTCTCTGCAAAACTCAAAGAGAAGAGAAGAAACTCTAAGCATTGCTCAACAAATAGTCAGTGGAGTCGAATATATTCACTCCAAGAAGCACATCCACAGGGACCTGAAGGTGAGACCAGACTCTGCAGTGTGTGGCTGAGTCAAAGCTGATATAGAAGCTTAATGTATGTAACTTTAGGGGCGTGACCATTTGATGTCTTCCGGTTTACCCTGATGAAAGGTGGTGAAAATGTGATGCTGCTGCCTTGCTGCTTGAGAAGCATTATAGTTCAGTACAGCTTAGACTTTTGTCCTTGTGACCAAAATTCTTTCTTAGTTAAGTACAGTACTGATATGGAGACAGGGAGCCAGCAGGTGCCCGGTGAGAGCTCAAGAGCTGGGACTAGGACTGGCAGCCAGGCGGTGACAAAATCCTTAAGTTGAGGTTGAGTTGGGGAATTCTCAGGCTAGAATTGGCAGGACAGGGCATCGGGCTTAGATGTTCTTGGACCCTGGGGAGAACAGCCATTTGGCAGAATGGAGTTTTACTTCAGGTTCTTTTGGTCAGTCCATACAAACAGCTGCTCCGCCCCCTCCCACCAGTGTCTCGACTCCTCCAATACTCCTCCAGTTTGACCAGCAGAAATTCCTGGTTCCCAATATTGTAGTTATTGTCTTTGGGTGAGAGGTTGCATGAGAAAAGGGCACATGGGTGAAACATTTGGATGACAGCCTGGTCCGGCCTAGCTGCATTGGCTCCAGAGTAGGGCTGCAACTAATGACTATTTTGATGGTAGAATAATCTATCTGGGCCTTGCTGGAGAGGATGCCATGGATGATGCTGATGTGCTATCTCTTTTGGCTCCCCACTCTCTATTTGATAGTGTACATCAATCAGACGGGGACAGCCACTGGGAAATCCCCAATCAGATACTGCAGAGGTGGATCAGCAGTGGTGGGGGAGTTTTCTGCAAAAACTCTTATTACTAGAGTACTTAGTGCAGCAAAAATGTTCAGTCTGCAGCCCCCCCATGTCTGACCCAGTCCTTGTGGGAGGTGTCTGGTAGGACATATCCTCAGACTATGCATAAATGTTGAGGACAGCATGGAAAAAAACATCATAAAAGCCTCACTTCAATGCAGGCTGTAGATGGTTGGCTAATGCCCGTTACCCAGTGGAAACTGGACTAGAAGAGATGCCACCATTAGAACAGGCAATAGTATCATGGACAGTGCTTGGGCCAGCCCATGTTTCTGTTAACCAGACTGTCTGATTTCACGCTTGTTTAATGCTACTGCATGTGTGGCTTGTATGGGAAACGCCTTGGCTATCCTCCTGGTGGCCTTGTAAAAAACAATGAGCATAAAGGATCAGGATTCCAAGGCTCTTATTGATTTCGCTTTATCAGCTCACTCGCAACTGACACGTGATGTGAGGGAGGCCATGTCATCAGCTGTCTTCAGTCGTAGCCAAATATGGCTGGCACAGACTTTTTTGCCAGATGCCATAAGAAATGAACTAATGAATTTTCCAGTAATGCCAGTCTTTCATCCAGGTTCTCAGGATGTGCTGGATAGGGCTGAGCGCTTTATTACAATGAGGGTAACTGTTCAAACTTGCCGCAAGTCAGCCCTGGCCTTCAAACAGGGGTTTAGAGCACCTCAAAAAGCCCTGTTGGGATTCGGGAACAGGACCTTGCATAGGAGTCAGGGGCCGGCTGACGAGTGCCCCTCCCAACCTTTTCGGGCCAGTTGCGAGGGAATTGTGTCAGACCCATGGGCTTTATAAACCATAGCTCACAGGAACCGGCTGCAGTACCTCTTCCCCCCATCACAAGTTCACTAGTTCATCTGTTACTGTCCATCATGTGAGGAGCTAGATGTTGATTTGTTTCAATTTGCTTTTCAATGGTTAGCCTGACAACATCCTGTTTGCACTGGATGGAGAAGTTAAGATTGGGGACTTTGGTCTGGTCACCAGAGATGATGATGATGACGACTCTGCTTTGATGGAGAGAACAGGGTACAGAGGAACCAAAACCTACATGGCTCCTGAACAAGTGAGATGGTCTTTACTGGCAATAACTTTTAATTATTCTGTATTATTGTTCTGTTATTTGTTGTACGCATTTACAGATTTGTCTACACATTCACAGATCTATGTACACATTTACAAATCTCAATATACTGAATACAGATTTGGAGATTTTTTTTCACATTCACGAATCTGATTACACACACATGGCTTGAGATAGTTACACAGCTCCCCACTCACATATGTAATGTATCATAATGCTTAATGATAGGATAACATCAGGCAGCTGGAGGTGCCTTTTGTCAGTACTGTGTTTTTATTCTGTCACAGAAGAGGGGGACCTATGACCGAAAGGTGGACATATTTCCTCTGGGGTTGATATACTTTGAACTCCTTTGGAAACTCTCTACAAGCCATGAAAGAGCAGAGGTGAGTCTTTCATCAACAGAACGTTAACATTGTGTGTTATTATTAAATTCTGCCAAATGACTGGACACAAAAATGTTTCCATATTATATAGACATATGTCTCTTATATACAAATAAGAAACCAGTATACACCAGTGGTTGATTTATTTTCAGTATGGTATGTAGCAAAGTCAACGTACTGTAGATAGGCGATATGATGGAACTTTGTTGTTCATCTTTTAATCTGTCTTGTTTAATTTTTCTTGTATGTACAACAGAGCATAATTTTGATTATTAGTAAATTTCAGGCTAACATGTTATTTCATCATTTTATTACTGAATGATCACCAGGTTTGGGATAATGCCAGAAGCCAGAATCTCCCTGAAAAATTTTCACTGACTTTTCCTCAAGAGGTAGATTACCATATTCTTACTATACAATTGATCTACTTGCCACATGAAACTATGTATATCCGCCAGGGTGCAGCAGGGAGGCTGACATACAGGGTTTTGCACCGTTCAAACAGTTGTCCATCTCTACAGCCTCAGAGGATGAGGAGTCAAAACAGAGCAGGACAAGCCTGGGAACCAGACGAATCTGCCCAGCTCATGTTCCATTTGCTCTATCTCTATATGCATTTGCAAATTAGTCTGGCGATGACAGTATCATAGGGCAGTGGAGAACAGGAAAAGGACTCAAGCGCAGACAGAGTTGGCAGGATGATGAGCTGTGATTTATTGTCTAGATGGTAGGCAGGCATGAAGATCAACAGGCAGAAATCCTAAACAGAACCAACATAGTAATGATGACGAACCAACAAAGAAACAGAGAAACTGAACCAGTATATATAGGGAGAGGCTGATGAGGAATGCATTGTAGGTGAGGAATGAACCAGCACACTTCAGGCTGATGAGGTGGAGTGAAACCAGGTGTGTAAGTGGTGGAGCAACCAGGGGTTATTGCAGGGCAAGAGAGACTAATGGCAGGAAACAAACATGCAACACACATAAGGAAAGGAGAAACCCACAAAACCAACAACCAAAAACTCAAAACCATAACAGACAGGACTGTCTGAATGTGAATATTGTCAAATATCAAGCAGCACAGATAACAATGTTTTGAGAAGATAGCTATCTCAGTTTCCAAAGATTTATACTGCTATATATACAGCAAAGTGCACATATTGTAGAGTGGAGCGTCAGCAATTTTGTACAGCATTTATTATTGTTGGTACAAAGATCTCAGTAGCAGTTGTTTTTGTTGTTTTTGCAGAACCAAATAATTGAGTCAATGCTGTGTGAGAAGCCAGAAGACCGACCTGAAGCAAGCAATCTGAAAGCAGATCTGGAAAAGTGGGCTCAGACATTCAACACACAAAATATGCGTCAGGAAAATGTAACTGTCTGATTATCAGACGTGCAATTAATGAACAACTTAAAATGTTGCTATTTTATTCTATGCTGGAAATGGTCAAATGTATTTAAAGTAATGTCACATTACAGCCTTTGTTTTGTACTGAATATGTTAATAATGGTTATTTGATATTTATATTCTAAATGAACATACTGTATAGTGTATACACACACACATACTAAATTGTACATGTTGACACTACGGTAGCCAGATGAAAAATCTTAGATGGTCTTCTGATTTCCTAAGGGGTGGCCCTTTTTTTGCGTTCATTAAGCATTGAAAACAATGATTGTCAATATTTCTATTTTGTTTCAACAATATTGTAGGACAGAATGCAGGGATAGATTGATTAATTAATTAATTTAATTTCTTTGAGAGGCTACTGCACCTGTTGCCTCAGTTTCTTGTACATAAAAAACATTATTTTCCTGTGCAATTGGGCCACTAAAACTTTCAAAATGCCTTTACAACATTGTGCTTGACAGCACCATATGACGTCATGTCATGAATATTGCACTTATTGTAAATATATAAAGAGAATGCATATTTGATACTGTCAGTGTGGATAAATATTTGGCTAAAAATGTTTTCTAAATTCAATTAAAAGTTTTTTACCCTCTGTTCAGCTGCTTCATATTTCACTTGCTTTCTCCTGTAACGATTTTACGTTGTTTGCTTTAGGATTGTTTTAATGGGTAACTTAGCATCTGGTCAAGGGACAACAAAATTAGCCTTTTGGCTAACACTGGCACATTTACAGAGATGATTAATGTGGATTGTCCAAGAAGGTCAGGAATGGAAAAGATCACAGACTTTGAGTTTAAGGAGAACCAGACTGACGGTAACCTGAACTGAACCGAGCATACTCTCATCTGGACATAGCAGGCATCACTGTGAGGATCATGATTTTTTTATTTCTTCAGTGCCTTAATTACAATCCAGCCACCGCTTCTGAGAAAACAAGATCCAGAAGATGCAGTTGCCCGTCTCCACAACCTACTGGATTACTGACTACCTGACGGACAGGGCACATGTAGGCTACTTGAGGCTGCAAGTCTTTTGTACAACTTGTGAATTTTAGTGGGCGCTGAATAGTGTGGCGTCCTCTACTGATGATCTGCTTTTTCACAGGAGGGCTTCAGAGTTGAGGTGTACCTACAATACAAATTACAGATCTCTCCATTTTTTGTAAGTGGGAAAACTTGAAAAATCTGCAATGTGTCAAATACTTATTTGCCCCACTGTATATGTACATATAAAATACATGTATAATATGTAAATGTGCATTAACATTTCACAACTGTGGGTTTTGAAGTAGATTGGACAGTGTGTGAAGAGGTGAGCGTAAGTAGGTAGACAGAGGTGGGAGTAGGAAGGAGTAGGAGTAGATGGATGGAGGTGGGTAGGGACAGATAGGTGGTAGAGAAATGGATACCAACATTTTACAAGAGGTTCTGGACTTGAAACGTCATAACCGGTATCCTGAAGGGTGAACCAGCAAGGAGAAATATGTGGTGAAGTGAACCATTGACACCTTCAGAATGCACTGTAAACTATATAATATTCTTTTTTATTGTATGGCCGCCTATATAAAACCACAGTTGGCTCACATATCAGATGCGCTCTGGCTTCAGCATTTACTAATGTCAATATCACAGTTTAGCTCTGGGAAGCGTCGTCTCCTGTTGCCCCACTCTCCACTATGTCTCTTAATTCAGTGCTAACCAAAGTTCATCAGACTCAGGCAGTTTATGTTCTGTGTGTATTTTCATTGTAACTGGTCAGAATCGAATTGATGCCGTGTTGCTGATCAGTTCATTAGTCTATTAAAGTCTACATTTTACTTTTTCTTAACATATGCTATCTAGATGCAGTGTAATAGCTAGTTCAGCTGCGCTAGATATTTGATATATTTAGTAAATATCCTTTTACGAGCCTCTTTACATTTCACAAACCTACGTTGCTAACCGGAAGAACGACCAACCCCAAATCCTGATTTCTAAAACTTCCCATCAAACAAGACTCGCAAAAGCCTAAACTATAGGTTGTATCGGTGACACTACCTCACCCTTAGCACCAGAAGGCACTTCAGAACAAGCAGATATGTAATTTATGTGGATAAAGTAAGAAAATGTGAGCGCTACAGCGATTTCACAGACTTGTATGTTGTACTTCCGTCCAGAAATTTCTTCTAATAGGTCTTCCAGCATGAAAATGGCCCCAAACTCACAGCCAGGGCAACTAAGGAGTGGCTCCGTAAGAAGCATTTCAAGGCCCTGGAGTGGCCTAGCCAGTCTCCAGACCTGAACCCAATAGAAAATCAATGGAGGGAGCTGAAACGCCGTGTTGTGCAGCGACAGCCCCAAAACCTGAAAGATCTGGAGAAGACCTGTATGGAGGAGTGGGCCAAAATCCCTGCTGCAGTGTGTGCAAACCAGGTCAAGAACTAAATGAAACGTCTTACCTCTGTAATTGTAAACAAAGGTTTCTGTACCAAATATTAATTTCTATTTTTCCATGTATCAAATACTTATTTCATGCAATAAAATGGAAATTAATTATTTTAAAATCATACATTGTGATTTCCGATAGATTCAATGGCCACATGTCAACAGCAAGTTAAACAGAAACCTATGTCTTTTAATTATTTGGTTTTGGTGAATTGGGCAGCCAGTATGGCCAGAACACAATGTAAAGCTATATGATAATCTTGTGTCCTGTTGTTTATGTGAGCAGACAACACATGACATTTTTGCAATGAAGACGACTAGTATATTCATGTCTTGTTGTCGGGACCAAAAGTAATGTTTCAGCAAAGTGTTTCCACTGAAATTTTCAATTAATTTGAATTAATCTGAAATTGAGGCAAAAATACCTTGTTTATCTCCTGGTTAGTCAACAAGGGGTCCTCAAAACGCCACGCCAACACGCTCAGGAATATCCCCAGCTAATTCAACATCCAGTTAAACCGAAACCCCTGCAATTACTGCTCTGACTACTGCAAGATTACACTGGTCAAGATATTTTATTGAAGGTGTTGACAGTTCATTTCTGAATTATACAGCAAGGTAGTATATCGCTGGGTTCTGATTCATGTCTGAAGGAAACTTAGAAAAATGTAATAGGTTGAAACTTCTACGGGCAACAAATCGGAGGGAATAACTTGGAAAGTCCTGTGCACATCCACACAGACAGGTACAGCCAGCCACAGCAGTGGTCTGTGGCCTGTGGTCACAGCATCTCTTGCATGTAGGAGGGGCCCCTTTGTAAAATGTTGCCCCCACCCTGAGACATGGTCTGTACACCACTTGACGGATTAATTAAATGCTGCGCAAGCTATAACAAAACAAGATCTTAGGTTATGGATAACTAAAGATGAAAGACACTTCAGGCAAGCAACCAGACATTTAAAATGACTCTTTTGCCTTGTTTTAGCCTTCAGTTTGCTTTTTGATCCAGCGCCCTGTAGGAGTGTTGTGCATGTGAGTGCCTCACACCCTGTTTGCAGGCACGACGCATTTCTGCAGTGTTTTCCAGCAGTCGTATCCAGGTAGGTTAGTAGGTGCCCAGCTTTGATAACGTAGAACCACGTAGGCCAACGTGCCGTGAATGACGTTTATACGAGGAAATCGAAACTTACCGATATCTAAAGCCGGCTGAATCGAAACAGAGAACGGATACGCGCAGGACTAGGAGCAGAAATAAGGGGGAAAAGGGAAGAGAGACAAGTATTGTGAGCTTTGTACTGTGTTCTGATAGTTTTATGTTATTTAAACTGAAATTCCGACAGCATCGTCACTTTGCCTACGATGGAAACTGGAAACTACGTAGGTAGACTAAACGAGATTGCACACAGAAAACGGTCTGTGCTGAAATATGAGGACCTTGGCTCAGTTGGCTCTGACCACAATAAAACGTGAGTTGAATCAGTTTCTGTTACCCGTGGATTGTAGCCTACATACCTTTGGACTTTATTCGGCCATAGTCGTGCACAATTAACTAAAATGGGAGTGCTTTTGGGTGAGAGTGTCTTCCAAAGGGTGTCATGGATGATGATTAGGGTGGTGGTTCAATATCAAGTAATATATACACAGACAAACAGCTCAGCCTACTCATCAATACGTTTTAGGATGAGGGCTGGTATATCAGAAAACTATCACAAAACTACTTGTTGGTCAAAGACAACCAACCAAATACAGAAAAAATGTATCCAGAAAAAGGGAACTGTACAGGGCTTACCAGAGGTGACCGCACACATTTGTCCATAAGGACATGTCACAACTTTTTATTTACAAAACAAATAGATATTTTCTTAGATAAGTTAATTACGTTTTTAGAGGAAGCTAAGGTACAACGCCACTCTGTTTTTCAAGAACAAAGTGGGTTGATAAAGTCTTTAAATGGCTGGAATGACCTGCTTGCTAAGCTCTGGACCTGTTATGCCCTGTGGTCTAAACTCTTTCAAAGTAAATAGTAAATTGTGGTCAGGTAAATGTGATAGAAGAGAAGATGTATGAAGTTGCATAAAATGGAAATACTTGAGTACAAGTACCTCAAAATTGTAC
>CM022471.1:19184876-19240375 GCA_011952105.1 Coreoperca whiteheadi
TCATCAGACAAGTATCAGCAACATCAACTATATATGTTGGCTCAATGAATATGGTCAGAAGAACAGGGTGACTGTACGGGCTGTGGAGTCAAATAATGCTACTCCGTAAGCCTCCTAACTGCATCCAACTTCTTAGCTATTTTGTCACAATTTAAAAATGCATTAAATACAAGTTTTTATGCTTCTAGATGCTGCAGCTTCGTGGTTGGTGTTAAGGAGTATCCGGCTGTCACTGGGGAAACAAAGAGGGAAGCAAAGGAGAAAGCAGCCAAGCTTGTATATGATGCGATATATGTCAGTAAAACTGCAGAAGTACGTTATACACATTAGTTTCTACTGGCTCAATGGTAGGCCTAAAACCTTATTGTGTTGTAGTGTGTCACGTACGCAGCAGGCCACACTCCACTGTGTGAACCATCTCATAATTGTGCTTTTTTTTTGTATTGTCAAGACTGCAGATGAGGAACTAAATCAAAATCTTTCTGATGTCTGGTGAGTAAATCACAATGGCAATACATTGTTTCATTTTCATGTCTTCATTAGTGTGAGATATTATTTGTTTATTACAGTAATAAGACAAGAAGCCTCAATGTGAACTTCGACAACAGCTTTACAGAGACAAATTACATAGGAATTGTCAACCACTACTGTCAGAAAACAAACAGCCCCCATTCATACATTGAAGAGAGGAGATGCGGCCCACCTCATAACCCTCAGTGAGTATCAACATGAACCTGAGTAGACACTACAGACACACTGTGCTAACTCTTGATTGATGTTCAGTTGTAGACAATGTTAAAATGCTAACACAATGATCTAAACAATGTCCTCCTTTTCAAAACACAACACAGATTTTTCTACAAATTAGTGATCAACAATAAGGACTACCCTGTGGCTGAGGGTAAGAGTGTCAAGGAAGCCAAACAAAATGCAGCTCAGCTGGCCTGGTCTGCTCTTCAAGAACAGTCAGACTGGGACAGCAAGGTATTCCATATTTTCTACTCCCTTTATATCATGCAATATACACTCAGTTGCTAGTTTGTTAGGCACACCTAGCTAAAATGGAGTCTAATACAACAGTCCAACAATAAATCCTTCCTTCTTGAAGGTTATAATGTTCAGTATTTGTTGAAACTGTTTCAGAGAGGTGTTTGGTTTCAGTGTTGTGTTATACTGACAGGTGTTTCTAGTATTTTGTCCACCCCATTTATATCATGAGGGTAGGCCTAATTACAGAAACACCTCCCTGTATAATGCAATACTGTTCACCAGCATCACAAACCACCTCCATCCTCCTAAACGATCAGAAAGCAGAAAGTTCAACTATATCTGAACATTCTAACCTTAATGAAGGGAGGACTTATGGCTGGGCTGTTGTATTAGACTGCATTAGTTTTAGCCAGGGTGACAGAGTGCAAAATAAATGAATAAAACACAACTAAATAAAAGATAAATAAAACAAGAAAAACGCAACACAATAAGACATGTTACATGACATCTTTGAGCCATTGGGATATAGAAGGACCCTTAGCAGCGTTCCAGTGTAACAGTAACAGTGTGGCCGCCACATATTATTTAACTCCATCCCCAGCTCCTGTTTAATTTTACATTAAACAATTATGTCTAACATTATGTGAAACACCTTTTCCTTGCATTTTAGGTGTCCGTCAGATCAACAGTGTCTGAAGATGGTGCACCACCTATGTTGTCACATACACTGTAAGGCACCTAAAGTCATTAGTAGGAGAGCATACCATGGAGTTAAATACGGAGAAAGCTGTACTCATGTGTCTCCTTGTATTCCCCTAGGGAGTCCAGTGAATCACAAAGCACGTCGATGAGCACAAGTGACTCAATAATATTCACCAATTCATCAAACCCTTCCACGGCTCAGGTCTGTTCTCTCATAATCGTATAAAATCTTTAGTAGGTAAAGCAAAAATCTACACTTCTGTTTACAGACTGCAGCGGACTAGTAGCAGCAGCGTAAGAGCAAGAACGTTTAGTTTGGGTCATTAAATAATAACATATGTAATAATATGTAAATAAATAAATGTTAAATTATTCACATTATTTCACATTCTAATTTTCATTTATCATTTTATTTTGAACATGCTACATTGTAACAATTAACCACTGTTTTTTCTGAATTGTAGATGCCCCTCAGATCAACTGCATCTGCAGATGATGCACCAACCAGGTTGTCAACACCAACTTCACTGTAGGGCACTTATTCACACTAGTATTAACAGATTGTAGAGCTTGATAATGAAAAAGCTGGACTCATGGCTCTTATTATATTGTCCTAGGGAGTCTCTTGCATCGTCACAAAGCTCGTCAACAGGCGCAAGTAGCTCAGGAATATTCACTGATTCATCGAACTCTTCCAAGGATCAGGTCTGCACTTTGTATCACAATTTTAAAAACTGATAGTTAATAGAAAAATCCACCCTCTCATATATTCTGCTTACTCTGTATGTGGAGAGAGCAACAGAGTAGTAGTAGTGTTATAAGAGCAAGAGAGGTTTACTTTGTCCATTCAAGGAAAATACCAATGACTGCTCGTGATCTCACCCCACCGATGGACGGAGTGACTCTAAAAGACAATATGCTACTTGGCTGTTTTGATGTGGCGGACGACACATTGTACGTCCTAATAATCAGAGCGGGGTTCAAAATTGTGAATATATTTTATTCTTTTGTTCTCTAAGCATGTTGTCAAAGAGAGAAATAATGAGAAGGAGACGTGGACCCAGTCAAGGTATGAAGAAAAACAACAAGATTAATTTGCAATGTAGCATGTGTGTTTTATACTTACATGGTCTTAAATCTCGACAGGTTTACTTCAGACTTTGATCCTTTGGAGTGTCTTGGCAGTGGAGGCTTTGGTTATGTTTACAAAGCAAGAGATAAACTGCTGAATCTGTGTTTTGCTGTAAAGATTGTTTGCTGTGAAGAGTAAGTATGCAGTGGTGGGGTACCTGTGTGCAGTGTAGCATGTGCAGTATTTGTGCAAGTACTTTGTTTACTGATTCATTTTCTTGTTCTCCTTTGGATCAGGAAATCTCTTCGAGAGGTGGGGACATTGGCAGACCTCCACCACCGTAATATTGTTAGATTCTACACATGTTGGATGGAGGATTCAGGATACCAATGGGACATTTCAGCTGACAGTTACAGATCTTCCCAGTAAGTCCCATACACCTAACCGTAGGTCTTAGCTTTTTGTTTCAAGTTAAAGGAGAGTAATTCAATCATTTGCCTCTTCCTACTTTTCAAGGTCTACAGATAATTCATCGGCAAAGTATCTCTATATTCAGATGGAGTTATGTGACACCAAAACACTTAGAGGGTGGATTGATGAGAAGAATGCTCAGTCTCTGCAAGACTCAAAGAGAAGAGAAGAAAGTCTAAGCATTGCTCAACAAATAGTCAGTGGAGTCGAATTTATTCACTCCAAGAAGCACATCCACAGGGACCTGAAGGTGAGACCAGACTCTGCAGTGTGTGGCTGAGTCAAAGCTGATATAGAAGCTTAATGTATGTAACTTCAGGTGTACGAGCCTTTAATGTGTCCTCCGGTTAATGCTGGTGTAATCTCTATTACCAAATACCTGCATATGAAACCGAATCTGTAGGCAAGGGACAAGACTTTGGTATCGGAAGTATTCTGGTTTCCATTTGTCCGAGTAGTATTGACCAATCACGTTTGAGCAGGCTTTGGTCGCATGCAGGTAAACAGTCCGCATGGAGAGCAAAACGAGGCGGAACGAATTGGGCGAAATGCAATCTTGGAACCCATCGGCTATCGTCTGAAGACAATTTAGTTCTTCGAACCCTAGAGATTTGCTTTTTATTTTATTTACAATTTAAAAATGTATCTGCATTCAAAATCTGTCCGCTGGCTACATCGGAAGCCCTAAATATTGGCTGTTGCCACCCTGAGGATAAATCGTCATCAGACGAAAGCTGATGGGTTCCGAGATTGTGCAAACTGGTAGTGAAGCCCGTCAGAGGCCAGATTACCTAGAACCAGTATATTGTTCCGGTGCTCACTGGTACAGGGTAACAGCACCACATTCTAGACCTTAGTTCCTCACCACCTAATGAGTTTACTAATGAGCATATGGTTATTCTAAGTATTAGGCTGGATCCTGCCCCAACAAGCCCCAAGAGGTGGTGGAAATGTGCTGCTGTATATAGTTCAGTACAGCTTAGACTTTTATCCTCGTGACCAAAATTCTCTATTAGTTAACCGTCTGCAATTACAGCACAGTACTGATGTGGAGACAGCAGACAGGGTTAGGCAGCTGGCTTTCATTGACAAGGTCTTCCATTCAGGCAGGAAGTGGAAGTTAAATTGATAATATTTTTATGCCTTGTACATATTTGTGACATAACTTTGCTGGTGTGTAATGTCTGTTAATTGTTTTCAGACTTATTATGTTAGTCTGGTCATTTTTTTAAGGTCAGTATTAATAATATAATTATAATAGAATAGAATTCTAATTCCATGCCAGAATAATATTCCTGGTAGGATGGAGAAAGTTTTCAATAGTATTTAGACCATTAGGTTTTGAAACCCTAGAACATACTGTTACCTGTAAGTGGCAGGCATTTGCATTAAATGTAACAGAGTAATAATAAAATGAACAAATGCCACATGAATAAACCATTTTACACACAGCGGAAGAGGATAATGTGACATATTATATATTTTTTTGATCACCTAGATAAACAGAAGTCCATTAGTTGATCATTTATTTAATCAAATTGAACAAAACAGCCTTAAATAATGAAATCCACATGCTGACTGTTGGTTTCAACCACAGACACCTTTTTAAAATCAATTTCAAGCTCTTAAGTTCACTAGTTAATCTGCCCATCGTGTGAGGAGCTAGATGTTTATTTGTTTCAATTTGAGTTTTTGCTTTTCAATGGTTAGCCTGACAACATCCTGTTTGGACTGGATAGAGTAGTGAAGATTGGGGACTTTGGGCTGGTCACCAGAGATGATGACGATGCTTTGATGGACAGAACAGTCTACCAAGGAACCCCAACTTACATGGCTCCTGAACAAGTAAGATGGTCTTTACTAACAATAACTTTGAATTCTTCTGTATTATTGTTTAAAAAAACATGCTCTTCTAATGTGTTTAATTAGGTAGACTACCACACTTAACAATGCTGCCGGGTTTCCTGAAGCTCAGCCTCACCTGTCTACTGTTGGCACTGAAAGCTGTAAAATCTAAAAGTTAACATCAAACGTTTTACAACGTTTAACAATACATTATTTAAAATTGAATACAAATTTAAGCAGTAAAAACTGAGCTGAAAGCTGAAGCTTCGTTTACCTCATGAGTATAACTAGTTAATCCATCATGATGATTATTGAAAGGATAACATCAGGCAGCTGGAGGTGCCTTTTGTCAGTACTGTGTTTTTATTCTGTCACAGAAGAGGGAGAAGACCTATGACCGAAAGGTGGACATATTTCCTCTGGGGTTGATATACTTTGAACTCCTTTGGAAACTCTCTTCTGGCCATGAAAGAGCAGAGGTGAGTCCTTCATAAACAGAACGTTACATTTTGTGTTATTATTAAAGTTATTAAAGCTTGATTTTTCTTGTATTTTTTTGTAATGTTCAAGCGAGCATAATTAGAATTATTAGTACATTTCAGGCCAACTAACGTGTTCTTTCATCCTTTTATCACTGCGTGAATTCCAGGTTTTGCGCAATGCCAGATGTCAGAAGATCCCCAAAGAGTTTTCAATTAACTTTCCCCAAGAGGTAGATTACCATATTCTTATTATATTACTGATCTACTTGCCACATGAAACAGTATTTCCCACAGGGTGACAGTTAGTCATGATGGTCGCCAACAAAGAAGCAGGGAATATTTCAGCCATATTTCAGTATGGCAGCATTTATTGTTGTTGGTTCAAATATCTCAGCCGCAGTTTCTTTGTTGTTTTTTGCAGGACAAATTAATTAAGTCAATGCTGTGTGAGAAGCCAGAACACCGACCTGAAGCAAGTAAACTGAAGGTAGAGCTGGAAAAGTGGGCTCAGACATTCAGCGCACAAAATATGCGTCAGGAAAATGCAACTGTCTGATTATCACAAAGAACTGTGATAACTCAGGAGCATATGGAAATCTGTCTCTTCTGATGATTTGATATTAATATTTTTAGGTAAATGGTTAATGTACTGCACTTATATAGCACTTTAACCTGATACCTGTACAAAGTGCTTCACAAGGCCACACACACACACACACACACACACACCTGTAGATGGCAGACTGGGGTTCTTTGTTTTACTTATGGACACTTCAGCATGCAGGAGGTCAAATCATGGTAATAATGGACAACTTGAAAAGGGGGCCTAATATTCTGGGTTTTATAATTAGGGAATGAAACAAAAAAATAATTATATCATGATTTTAAAAAGTAACTTTTGCCCATCTTTTCACATCTGTCTTGCCTTTGTTCTAAATAATCATGTGCTGGGTAATTTCTGTGTTGAAGGTTGACATTTTATTAAATCCTGGAAATGTTTAAATGTATTTAAAGTGTCACATTGCAGCCTTTGCTTTGTACTGTATATGTGAAGTTGGAAAATAAAATAATGGTTGTCTTGGGTAGAATGCTCATTCATCTACACAGTAATTCTACATACTGTATAAACAAACACTCGCACTAGCCAGATGTAAATTCTTGGACGGGCATCTGATAAAAAAAAAGCAGGGCCATTTCCTTCGGTTTAGTTTTTCATTAATTATTGAAAACAATAACGGGGAATAATGAAAATATTGTAGATGTTTCTATTTTATTTTGATAGTATTGTGGGACAGAATTCAGGGATAGATGGATGAATTAGTTCATTTAAATTTGTGAGAGGCTGCTGGGTCACTATTGGACAACCTGGTGGTGGGGAATGAGATGGCTGATCGACTTGCAAAGCGGTCTCTAAAGTAAGAGCGAGTTTTGGAGATAGCCCTCAGTAAGTCAGAGGTGAAAGCTATTATCAAAACTCAAATTGTATCAGAATGGCTGCTGCGCAGGGATGGAGGGCAAAAGGGAAGACACCTGTATCGGGTTCAAAAGAAGGTAGGGCGGTTAGAAAGTAGCTGTAACAACATTAAGATTAGGGCACACAGGGTTTGTTGAAAACTTTATTTCTAATAGGCAAACATCCAACAGGCATGTGTGAGTGTGGAATAGAGCCAGAGACTGTGGAACATGTCATTTTGCACTGTAGCAGATATAATGAAAAGAGAGAGGTTTTTAAAGGGGAATTTCAAAGGAACAGAGAAGAAGTGTTAAATTTAAATGGTATCTTTAACAAGTACAGAGGGGGACTTTAAGATGTTATTACATTTTTTTAAAGGAAACGGAAATATTAAAATTTAAATACAAAAAAAAAAATGTAGAAGGGTAGATACTCTGGCCCACAATCCAGCACAGTAGGTGGCGGAAAAAGCACCCAAACGCTGGTTGCCAGCCGCCAGAAAACCGCAAGAAGAAGAAGAAGAAGCAGAAGGTTTCCTTCCCGTGCGCAGCGCCGTCTCATTGGGCAGGAGGCGAGTGTTTGGGAATTTTAAATCTCTTTAACTGCGGGACGTGCTGCTGTCTCATAACAAATAACGTACTTGCAACTAGTCACTAGTCTGTGCATTCAGTGTTTTATTACCCGGGATGGGGAAGAAGAAGAGCCACGTTGCTAAGCTAAAGGAGTTTGCCCGCACGTCGCGCTCAGAGCTGACCTTTGAGGAGGAGGAGGTCTCGGAGGGACCGGCTTGCGTCAGAACGTAGGTTGCTACCGAGCTAACGGTAACTAGCTGGCTAGCTGCTCCTGGCAATCTCATAGCCCTTTGCACGTCAAAAACTATACATCACCAAATATTGCTCACAAAGGTGTATGGCTTGGTGACGATGCGTTTTAATACTTGCGCATGTATGAAAATGTCAATGTCCAGGTGTCTTCAACTGGACGTCGACGCCGTGTCTAAGTAACGTTAAACGTGAGGCAGCTCGGGAAAAAAAACACACAGAGGCAACACAAAGTGCTTTATTAACCGTTACACAGGAAAAGAAAAGCACGGTGATGGCATTCAGAGCAATAAAGATATGTTCCGGCGTTGTGTGCGGGAGGAGGGGGAGGGGCTGCAGATATTTCCTCAGTAAAAACATGTCGCCATTTTCCGCGCGCCTTCGATTCTGCGCATTAATCTCTAATAAGGAGGAATAATAATATGTTGGATGGGCGGCTTGTGGCCTTGGACGGGGCTTCACGCCTGCCGTGCCGAGCAGACTAGTGTATATCAGAAACAAACCAGAGGAAAAACAGTCATTAGGAGTTGGTCATCTGAAAGCAAAAATCAAAATAAACCGAAAGCGTGTTGTGATTGTGCTGTCTTTGGAGGGTTTCATCAGGGGACTAACTTACACACTGTGAGGGCCATGATAACCACTAAGTGTGTTATGGAGCCCAAATTAAAGCAATATTTATTAAAACCATGATGATACTAAACAACTGGACATTGTGGGAAAGTAATTACTTAATTGGCAGTTTATTTGCACAATGTTGCAAAAATAAACCTCAACAAATACCCAAATCTTTGGTGTTGAATATTTGTGATCAACAACAAGTCTTGATAGATATTCCTGTTTTTAAAAGGGAAGTTTTAAATACCTGGGGATGACTATGAGTAAAAATTTCAATGATAGAGAAAATGCTTTTTCACTGACCCTGTCTCAAGTTTTCTTGGCTTCATATCATCAGAACCGCTCTGAGGGCAGTGATAAACGGCCAAGGCTTTCCCATCGGTGTGGGGAAGAATACGGCGATGGCCAAGCAGAATGCAGCCAGAAATGCCCTGAGGAGTTTAAGGGAGGAGAAGGAAAACCTGGGACTAGCGGTAAGATTATCATTAATCTTTATTAAACTGGTGCATGGAGCCCCTGAAGGGTCACAGGAGAATTATTTTGCATTCCCTCATAATATTTTTTGCCTCCCTCTGATCCATTGGAACAGTCTGTGTTGGTCGAGTCCTGTAATACACTGCCAGATTAGGTAAATGCTCTGCAGATACTACAGAAAGGAGAGCTGATGTGACACTTTACACGATGCATTTATAGCTCATTACTACTTCCAAAAGGTGGAGCTCCCGACAGTAATCTACAGCTTCTGGCTGTGGGCACGGCTGCTTTACCTGGCTGTGGATATGGTTATTGCTTGGACTATGTTTGTATCTATAATGCTGTGGATATGGCTACGGTAGCTGCACTGTAACTCTTCTTTACTGCTCCTATTAACATTAGCCAAGAAAGCATTGCCAAGCCACACAGGGTTTGAACCTGCGGTGCTTCTATCAGGTATGACAGCTGTGTTACTAATATGCCACACGAGTTCAGGAGTACAGGAGCTTCAATGTAATGCTCAAGCCAGCACAACCATGTTAATTCACTGCACACATACAACCACTGCATG
Organism: Coreoperca whiteheadi; assembly: GCA_011952105.1. Taxonomy (NCBI): domain Eukaryota; kingdom Metazoa; phylum Chordata; class Actinopteri; order Centrarchiformes; family Sinipercidae; genus Coreoperca; species Coreoperca whiteheadi. The sequence goes on from CM022471.1 coordinate 19,194,373, forward strand.
TAATAAGTGTTTCGAGCATTATAAACTAATGTGTCACAGCCATAATAACAACAACAACCCAAAGCACAGCCACAGTCTGAGCTGCAGTCTGTCTCAATCAGCCAAACAGCAGTCGGTGAGAGAGCTAGGTTAACTGGCTCCGCTAGTGATCTAACTAGCTGCAATGATACAGACGTGCGCCTGAGCTAGCCACAGCTGATGGTGCACACACACTATCATAATACAGCTCAGCCTTTCTCTAAGGATCAGAGGGAAGTCAAAATGTATTGCGAGGTAATGCAGAAAAATAAATCTCACCATGAGCTTTCCGGGGGCTCTGTACCTGTTGGATTGTCTATTTGTAATTGCAGGACAAGGTGTTTTTATCCTGACAGTTGACAGTGGTGGCTAAAAAGTGTGTATTTGTTGTTTTCTTGACAGACACGATGTTCTGCAGAAAATCCTACCACAGCGGGTCATCAGAAAAGTATGACTAAACCCAACAATGTAAACTTGCTCAGTGAAAACGTTCAGAAGAACGGGGAGCCTAGAAATGTTTTGGCGCCAGCTAGCCTCGGACCAAATAATGCCACGCTGTAAGTCACCACACTGCATCCAAATTCATCTAGTTGTTTAGGCGCCATTTTAAATGCATTAAATAGTTTTTATGAAATTATGCGCTGTAGCTTTGTGGATGCTGATAAGTACAATCCAGCTGCCACTGGGAAAAGAAAGAGGGGGCCCAAGGAGGAAGCAGCAAAGCCTGTATATCATAAGATGTGTGGCAGTGAAGCTACAGAGGTAAGTAGTAATACATACATTTCTCCTGGCTTAACTGATGGCCTAGAAAGTTGTTTAAAAGTTTAAATCATCGAATTCATTGTGTACATTAATACAATAAAAGGCTCGGGGTTACCATGGTGCAGAGTTTCAGAGGATCAGTTCAAGACCTGCCAACATTGTCCCTACAATACAGTGACATGGACAAAAGTACTGAGTATACAATAAAGTGATACGTCACTGTGTAGAACAGCGTTACAGTACTTCTAACATTTTTCATACACATATTCATAATAGTTGGTTAATCGTGAGTCATAAGAAGTAGAACGTATCTCACTCTGTACTACTAAACATGCTGAATGCAAATGTATTTAAAAATACGTATAATAATTTTCACATTTAAAGCCTTTGCCTTACTTTTAATATTTGAATATTATTCCTACTGTTTCTACAGCTTGTTCAAATATTCTGTTCTAGTTGTGAAATTAGGTAGATTAGAGACTATCAACATTTCATCTCATCTCATCTTATATTAAGTAACTCCACTCATGGTTTTGGTGAGGTTTCTTGTAATTAAAAACTCCACCCCTTTCACATGAACTCACTCACAGCTGTGTAGAAAACGGCTGAGCCAGTTGATAACCAGATTTGTGATACCGGTTATCCAGGATCACTTATGTTAGGCTCGGTGAAGTTGTAGTCACAAGCCAATTCAACTTCTATACTTTGCCCAGATGTTGTCTTTGAGTCTTTGTAATCTTTTTCGTCAAACAGACGAAACACTGGGTCGAATGAAAAAGACTGTGAAAGATCATACAATGTTGCAATTAAAGACTTTCTAATCCTGTGTTCTGTGTTTCAGCTGTCCTCCTGCTCAGCTGCACCTGATGATGGTACACTAGCCAGTCTGTCCGAACCACCAAGCGAAATGTGAGTCACTGACCGAGGGTAGACTACAAGGGTACAATTGATGTGTGAAAATGTTTAACCAATGTCTCTCATTGTGTTCTCACAGGGAGTCCTTTGATGCAGAATCAAAAAGTATGGCAGAAACTACAAGTGACTCAGTTGTTTTCACCGAGTCATCAAACCCGGTCATGGATCAGGTCTGGTATTACCTTTTTTGAGTCTAAATCTTTAGGATGCTCAAAGAAAAAATCCACCCTCTGATATTTGGTATCTAGTTAAATTCTAAGTTGAGAACAAGACAAGTCCAAGGCAGGGTCCTTAAAGGGTTCATTTCCATGTCTATAGTCTGAGTCATGACTTAAACATACAAGATCAAGTCCTAGAATGACATACTGCATCTTTAGTCAGTTAAGATACGTTGGGGGAATGCTGGGAACCCGAAGGAAAGCCCTTAACCTGTAACTCTGAGGGGCTGACACCAGAATCTGATGGCTACATTTGACATTTCAGACGGAGTCATTTTGTCCTCTGATATGGAAATGTGCAGTCCTGGCCCGTTATCTACTGTATACAAATAAAACCAAAGAATGACCTTTTTCAGTTACATAGTGGAGGAATTTTGAAATTCTATGGAACTAATTGTTTAGAACCAAAACACACGTCCACGCGTCCCATTCTTGTGAACACGATATCTCAGGAACGCCTTAGAATTTCGTGGTCACGTGGGTAGAGATAGAGAGGTGCATCATGGGAAGTCTCCCGGCAGTCTCAACCAATAGCAGCATCATGAAAGAGGAGGGTTTTAATGTGGAGGTGGTGTCTGTCTCCCGAACCCAAAGTGGGACCTGATTTCACAGGAGAGGAGGTTAATGGGCTATAACGATGAAGTGATGTCATTATTTTTACCCCAAAGGTCAACTTCACCGTGACATCATAATGTCCTAGAAAAAAACTCTTTTTGGCCATTCGACAACACCATGACTCAGGAACAGAAGGAGAGATTGTGACCATATTTCACAGCCGGTCCAACACTAAATAGGTGACACTTTTTGTCTCAAAGGTCATTGTGATCTCTAAATAGGTTTTCAGCCATAATTTAAGAATTGGGCACTTCCAGATTTCACACACACATTGACTGGAACGACACAATAAGTAGCACAGTACTTCCTGCCTCATTCGGAATGTCGAGCGTCATCGGAATCACGTGACTGTAAAACATCGTATTGGAGCTGATCCTGATCCTGATCCTGATCCGGAGAGTGAGTTTCACCCACAGCTCATAGTGAGGCTTCCCATCTAAAAATTCCAGGAGAAAACAAAGCGCCACATTTTATGTAGCTATACTCTATAAACATTCATCTTTACATAGTAATCTAATACATTTGTACCTGTTTAGCCAATACGTCTCTGATCGTTCTTAATTAATCAGTTCAGCAAAGCATATTCACTTGAATCATAACATGTGTATCATCAAGACAGTGATAACTTCCATGTCGCCAAAAAATACACTTTATATCTTTTTTTTATTCAATTGCTTCCAAGTATTCATAACATATATTATGAGTCTGGACAGACATGGATGTAAATTGCAACTTGACTGGTTGGCGGAGGCGTACAACCTGATTCTAGTTCTGCAATGTAAGCTCTATCTCATGATTTATTTTGTTCAGATGAACGTTCCCAGTGAGATAACATCGACCCAGTCAGAAATCTCGAGGTATGGAAAATTAAAATAAGCATGTATTTTCTGTGGTGTTTCTACAAATATACATGTGTTTGTCTGTTTTAACAGTTGATATACAGTAATAGTAATTTTCCTTATGTTTCAACAGGTTTACCTCAGAATTTGATTCCATAATGTGCCTCGGCAAAGGAGCCTTTGGTCATGTGTTCAAGGCAAAAGAAAAACTGATGGAGAAGGATTATGCTGTAAAGATTGTCCGCTGCAAAGAGTAAGTTAAATATTAAATGATGCTCCATATTTTTAATATGCATGTCATAGTATGATATATTAATTACAGATGTAGTGCTAAACAAGTGAGCTATTTTCTTCTCCTTAGGATCAGAAAAGCTCTGCGAGAGGTGAAGGCATTGTCAGACCTCCAGCACTCCAATATTGTTCGCTACTACACATGTTGGATGGAGGATTCAGGACACCAGTGGGACAGTGCAGCTGACAGTTGCAGCAATTCACAGTAAGCCACATCTTATTAAAATCCTTACTGGAGGTGCAAAATTTCTACTTTTGTCTTTTCTTACTTTTCTAGGTCTTCTACCGATAATTCATCGATAAAGTACCTGTATATTCAGATGGAGTTGTGTGACACCAAAACACTTAGAGTGTGGATACACGAGAAGAATATTCAAAAATCTCTGCGAAACTCCAAGAGAAGGGAGGAATCTCTGAGTATTGCCCATCAAATAGTCAGTGGGGTCGAATACATTCACTCCAAGATGCTCATCCACAGAGACCTGAAGGTGAGGCGAGGTGAATAAAATCCTCACTTGTTACGTCACAGCAGTCGTGAAGCAACATTTTTTCTTTATTTCCTGTGGCTAGCCTGCCAACATCATGTTTGGGCAAGATGGAGAAGTGAAGATTGGAGACTTTGGTCTGGTCACTGCTGAGAATGATGAAGATGATGACGATGGTGACATTGATGAAAACCTGATTGAGAGAACCATGAACAGAGGAACCCCATCTTACATGGCTCCTGAGCAAGTGAGTTGGTCTATACTGACAATAACTTTTAGATTCTTCAGTATGAATAAATATTGGTTGTCAAAAGAACACATTAAAGGTAAGTTATGTTACAGTCAGTTGTGCCCATTTTTAGGTCTGATTTAATGTAATATGATCTGTCTACAAACAAAAACATCTTTAGACATCAGTAATATTTTATTAACTATTGGATTAGTTACAGTGACTTAATCATGAGGATAACTGGTTGTGTTTATATATAGTGATTAAGGGAGAGACAATTAGCTGCCTCACGACTTTTGTTAATATTGTGTTCTTGTTTTACAACAGAAGAGCCAGAAGACCTATGACCGGAAAGTTGATGTATTTGCTTTGGGCTTGATATACTTCGAACTTCTTTGGAAACTTTCCACTGGTCATGAAAGGGTGGCGGTGAGTTTTTCAGTCACACTCCAAAATTGTACTTAGTGTGTCATTATCAGTAGTTCATAATAACCTGCACTGTTTTTTGCAAAGGACATCGGATATCTTAAAAGTTCAACAGAGCATAATTGAGCAACGTATCAGGTGTGTCAAGCCAGTGACGTGTTCTTTCTCCTTTTAATCTCTGCATGACTTCCAGGTTTGGGGCGACATCAGAGGACAGACATTTCCCCAAGGGTTTTCAGGCAATTTTCCCGAAGAGGTAGATCATTCTGTCAATGTACTTGCAATATGAATCATTCAGTATGTTTACATGCACTTTAGTAACCAGGTTACTCAGAGAAACTGGGTTACAAAGGTAGAAAACCTTCACGTGCACTATAGTTACCTGGTTACTGTAAATCCATGTGTACATGCAGCACTTCAGTGACCACAGTGGTGCTTTCCTTTACAGCACAAATGTGTCTGAATTTAACAAATAGTCAAATGTTCAATGGTAAAAACAGACTTATTTCTTCTAGTGGCACTGATGGGAAAACAAATTATTTGAACTCTTATAGGATACTTTGTCTTAGTAAAACTTTGGATTGAGTTTTAGGATTTAGACTTCAGAATTTTAAATACAAAGACGAATCGATGCATGTAATAATCTCCTTTCATGCAGCCACTCCACTGTTACTTTCCCCGTCTCAAGTCTTTGTCATGCACGTGCGCACTTGTAAAATACAATTACCCCTATACATGGCAGAGAAATGACCTTTCCCCTTGGAAACCAGGTTTCTCGTTCACCAGACTTGTAAGAAATCGGCTTCCTGGAGAAAGCCGACTGTAACCTGCCTACTCAAATACATTGAGTATTTCCTACTGCTGGTTTACTGGTGATGTTCACCAACAGGGCAGGTGGGAGGTTGACATACCCATTACAGCTGTCATCTGTTTAGCCTCAAAGGATGAGGAGCCAAACCAGGACTGTTGCTTTTAATAATAAAAAATATCTGGCAGAACACATGACAGTATTTGAGGAATATAGCAAATCTGCTTTTGTTGGTTGCCCTAGTAATAATATAATATAAGTGTGGGGAAATGTAATACTGCAATTTGGTAGAATTTCTTAATGCAGTCTCAGTACCTGTTCCTCTTTATGTTGCAGTATCTCACAATAAGGCCAATGCTGTCTGTGACACCAGAAGACCGACCTGAAGCAAGTATGCTCAAGACACACTTGGAGGAGTGCGTTCGCAGACTCAAGACTTCAGAAATCGTGCGTTGGGGCAACAGGACTGTCTGATTATCAAAAGAAGAAAAAACATCTAAAATCATTGCAATGTTTTACCATTTTCTTTTCTGAGTTGTTAGAAATAGCATCTCAAATGAAAGTGTGTTCCAGTCCAGTTGAATTTTTTACTCTCAGAATCATTGAATCTATTGGGCCTCCTGTCAGTTTTTAACAGTTCTTTATCTAATGGTTTTTTAATCTATATAAATTGGAGGTGACGGAGCATTCCCAGTCAGAGCCTCGATACTTTGCCTGATGAAATCAGGTTAGCAGAATCAGTGACTTCCTTATTAAATATCTTCTTAAAACGTGCTTGTATCGGAGAGCTTTTTCCGATTTTGCTAGTTGTATTTGCTTGAAATTGTTTTATGATCTGCTAGTTAAGTCGCTGCCTTGTTTAACGTAGGTTTAGAAAATTGCAAATTATTATTAATGGTTATTATTATAACATATCCCATGCATGTAGATGAAGATGGTCTGCAAAGTTTGTTAAATATTGTGCAGTAGCCTTTAAAAATGTAAACCATTTCTGTGATTTTTAGATTCGCCTTACACTGCAGGGATCTGTGGTTATTTAACGATCAAAAAACACAGAGCTGTGCATTTTTGGGCTGGTGTCTTATTTGAATGATGTTGAGAATGAAATGATTTATATATTCCAATGTCCATTTCATCTTGATCTTTTAGTTGTGCTTGTCCTTAAAATTCAAGCCAGATATCGCAGTCTGTTTGATATCTGTATAACGTTGTTAAAGGCTTACCATCAATATGTTGTTTGTCTACTTTAAGTGTAGGCCTTTATCTCATCTACATGTATGCGGACACTGCCATTTGCTGTGCTTTTGCTTTCAGAATCAGAAATACTTTATTAATCCCTGAGGGGAAACTCTTTGTAACAGCAGCTCACTATCACGTCAGTGCACACAAGAATGGAAGTCCTAAGCAAAAAGCAAAAATATAATACACTGTTGTCTCTTTCTACTGTGCAGGTCTTGTCTCTCTTCGTGTGTAATGATTCAGTTTGGCATGATCTAAAACGAGTTTGCACACTGATTGATTGTTGTCTTTTGTAGTGTGCCCTGTAGGGGGAGCTGTGGCTCTGTAGCTCAGGCTGTTGGGAGCGTGGCTGCAGACTCCAGGCCTCCTCAGCCTGCGGGTGAGAAAGGTTTATTCACAGTGAGAGGGCCAAAACCGAGGGAGCTGTGTGACATTTAATTATGCCTCCGGCGCATGCTTAATGATTAGCATCTCTGTGGAAAACAACAGTAACAAGTGCCAAATGCAGGATCCCACACAATCACCTGGCTGCGGTGCGCACAGTCACATAGGCCCCGGTAATCAGCACAAATCAGCTTCTGTGGCTCAGTATGTTAACTCAACAATCACCACACCGCAAAGCGCCCTAAGATTTGCTTAGTGCCTGTGGATAGAGGCCATACTGTAGGTGGATCGACTGCCTTCAACTAGTTTGAATAACCTGGTTATTTCAGGGCCCGACCTCATTGACTCACTGCAACAATCAGGTGGTGACAAAAGCGAGGGAAGAAGCTGCCGAAATTAACAGTTTGCAGATCCAGGATTAGCTTATCCTCCCTGAAGGTAAACACATGATAGTTTGAACCTTGCCCATTTTCTTCTCAATAACGTTACTAAATAATTTAAACTCTGCATTCATTGATTCTTTTTTTTTTGGTCACTTGGGGGCAGCACAACCAACTGAAAACACAACGCTGACATATTATCAGCGTAAGAGGTTGATATGGTGAACGTGTTGGCTAACAGTTGCGTTTCTACACATCCAGCAGCCATGGAGTAACATTAGCATTTATCTAGTCATGTTTGTGTCTACCTGATGAATATTGGTCCAATATTGACAAAGTCCTAAGGTAAACATATGGCTCATGCTAAATGCTCCACTCGGTTCGCTAGGTAGTTGCCAGCTGTTTTGCAGGTAGAACCCAATGGCTACCTGCCGTTTGTTGCTGGGAAGCTGGAGTTCAGTGGGTTTGCCACAGCTTGTGGCTGAAAACAGCTTCCTGCTGCAGCTGAAAATGACTCTGCTCTGTAGAGCATGTGCATGGATCAAATGTGCATGTGCTGCTACAACACCTTTCACATCACATGCACATTTGATCCATTTTCCTTAATAAATACCAACAGTTGCCCGCTGATTTTTGTTGTCTTTTTCACTTGAAGCTGTCATGTCACTTTCAACTCCATGGGGTATTTTGAATCATTCTCCCCTTGACATTTACACCACCAAACAATACACGCTCTCATTTTAGCAGTATCTAAGATAAGAAACCTGGTATGTTTCCAATCTTCCACAGCTGTCGCGCTTGTGCGAGCAGGGTTATTGGATGTATTGAGGCCACTTCCTCTGAGAGCACTGTGGGCACTGAAGCAGTGCTCTAGCCAGTGGCCTGGACCATGTAGCCGGGGGTAAAATGGACTCACCAGTCAGGAGCACAGCAGTGGAGTGTCTCCCCAAAGTCCCAGGGGTCGGAGCAAACGATTACTTTGCGCGTAGCCTCGTTGCAGAAGCGGCAACCAGAGTTTGTTCTGCCAAGTGTGTTTTAGGAATCAGCCGCGCTGCAAAAACAAAACGATCGCCCACCAGCAGACATCAAAATCAAAATGACCCTTGAGGATCCATGTGAGTTGTCAGATAGTGTTGTCATCTTCCCCCTGCTTGTACATATATTTCAGAAGTTTCTGTTGTGAATTTATAGCCCACTTAACCTCTGGTGAACTCCAGTTAACTGGAGCATGGCTGCATGCTGCCTCACCGGAGGCCCAACTTGGCTTTAACTCTGGACTTTCCACCTCACCAGACCCACATCCTGCCACTGTCCACTCCACTTATGGAACACTGCCAGTGTTGTTTAAAGGGCCATACGAGTGATTTTTGCATGTTTTTAACCTACAACTCATGGCAATGCAGTTTAAGTGCTGTGTTAACTCACAAAAATGATATGACTTTGACAAATCTTAAGGGTGCTATTATCAATATTTTTAAATTAACAATGGATCAAATGACTAAATGTTATGTGAAAAGGTTGATAAACCCACTGAGAATTATCACTCAAATCTGCATTTTCCCTCAGTTCGAACAGATTGTTTCAGTATCTTTCAACTGATTGTTTTGGTTTATATGGCCCGCAACTTTACTGTTTTGGTTCAGTCTAACTATTTATCTTTATACGCAGCAGGCAGCTGTTTTCAGAAGAAAAAAAAGCTGATAAACACACTGTACACTACCGTGTGACACCCTCTGTCCTTAGACCTAGACATAACATTCCTAGTAGTGGATTCAGGAGTAGTAAATGGGTTACAAGTCCCTGCTGTGGTCCTTTAAACTTACAGTACAACCCGTTTAAGTATATGTCAAGCAGGGATATAGCCACCATTGGGGACACTGAGGTCATTTCCCGTCTTTCTTGTACATGGCACACAAAAATCCAACACATAGGGAATATTTTATAGTGTAATTCCAGTATTTTTAGACTCAAATTTTGACTACTAAAAATGATTCGGCATTTCCACACCAAAATAGTATTCCTGGAAATGTGAAGAAAGTTTTGAAACAGGCTGTGCGAAATATAATGTATAGAAAACAAAGCTGAATTAATGCAATAGGACAAATTCAATTAAGTAATATATTTTAAAGACTTTAAAAAAGTTAAAAATTGACACTAAAATGTGCATTATGACGACAGTCTACCGACAGTATCAGCAAGAATGTGATTCTAGGAGGATGTACTGTAAGGCAGAAATTCACAATCTGTGAATACTTCGCATTGTGCACTTCACAGACTACGCCAGGTTAAACTACAGGAGAATGTTTCACCTGATATAGTTTGCAGTATTTTTCTTCCCCCCAGAGATCATATTGAGAATGGGACAAAAAGTTCTGCTGTCACTTTTCTTTCCAAGCCATTACTATCAAGTTCAAGCTGTGCATCCGAGCTCCCATTTTAAAGAAAAACACCTTGTGTGCACTTACATCCACCTGATTCAGCTCCAGTCAGCAGAGGAGATCAGATCCTCTTCACAACACCTACAGTACATCCTCCCCCAAGCTCTTGTACTCTAGTTACGTAAAACTCATTTCATGTGAGAACTCCCAACTGGTCTACATTAAATTCACTGTAAATCAGAGACAACAGACTTGGCAAACTTTGCTCCACATCAGCCAAATATTCGCTCATATATTACAATATTCATTCTCACGTCTTATATTTACTCCTCACAAATACCACCCCACTGTCTCCTGAGAGTAGGCCTCTCAGATAGAAGAAATAATATTTTCCCATCACAGGATTTCTTTGGTTAGCTGTTGTTTATCACTGCTGGGTAGACTGTGGCAGCAGCTTCCTCTCTGCCTTTTCTTCTCACACTCCTGCTTTTGTCTTGTCAATCTAACTGATGTAAACACATTTCCCTCTACTGTGTGGTATGCCTACTCTAATATATCTTCAGTTTATCGCTAATGTAATCTTCATGAAACCAGGCAAGATGCACCATTTGATGCAAGAGAATATCACTTGATTCAAGAAATAAAAGGAAACGTCCCCACCAAGCAGTACAGTTTTTCAAGTCAGCTTATGCTCACATTCAATTAAAATGTTGTAAATACATAACTGGTTTGAATTAAGTTCCCCAGCCATGATTCCATAAAGAAATATTCTGTTAAATTTCACCTGAAGTGTAAATTTCCTCCAAAGCAAATAGTATTTTTCATTCTCTTGAGATTTCTAGTGGAGTGTGTGTGTGTGTTGTTTTGTTTTATCAGCACATTAGGGTAAAAAGCGCGGTACGCGTGTGAGTGTGTGTGCAGTCTTCTTGGCTCGCTCTGTGTGGCAGCTGAAGGAGCTGTCAGAACAACTTGACTTACGCTGCCTTGTGTCACTTTGTGTGGGCTGGTAATTTACTACAAATGATATTGCATTCTCTCTGTTGACAGCCTGCCAACGCTGTCATTTGGCAAAGCCAGAAAAGAAGTTTGTCAACTTCTTGCCCCCCGAAACCCCCCAAACACTTACTGCCACGCCCCGCAGCTTTAAAGGTCAAGGGCGCGACGACAGACTCACCTGGTAAATCTTTAATAAGTCAGAGTCGGCCCTATCTGGAGTTCAGCAAGTCACAGCAGAGCAGCAGGGGAGGCGGCAGTGTGTCAGGAGGCTCCCCGGAAAGCTTCTACAGCTTCTGTTTTCTTTTGCAAAAATGACACCTTCTGACAGCCCAGCTGTTGTGCCGATTTCAGGCCCACAGGAAAGACGTGTGTGAGGTGATGCAATCATGATGTTAGAGTACATTTCTCAAGAGGAATATGGAAAGAATAAAAAAGGAAGAGAGAAAAAACATTTTTCTGCACTTAAACAGGTGCCACGGTGCTCTGTGAAGAAATATAAACGGCACACTTGGTGTCAGAGTTTGTGTCTTTATCTGACAGGTTTTAGAGCTGAAGGTTACTATATGCATCCACTGCAACCACCCACACTGATGTTGTTTACTGCTGACGGATCCTTCCAAATCAAGGACGGAGACATCTGAACATCCTCCTCATTGCTGTCATAAATATATCATAAACGTGGTAAATACGGGGCAACAGGCAGTTCTCTAAAAGACTGTGAAGTAACTATTTTATTTGCTTTTAAATGATTCAGAAGGAGGTGTCTACTTCTACACCTGCACCTGCAGACTGAAGCTCTGCGATAGGATTCATGCTCCATGTGCTATTAAAGGCTCTATGGTGAAGTGTTTATAGTCTAAAAATTAGAATATTCAGCACTGGCAGAATCAAGCAAGGTGACTTTGTTACATAATTTAAATAAGTGACAGTAGCTGGAGTGATGGCAGCGGTGATTAACTGAGCCCAAAGCACTCTGGTCTTTTAACAAGATTGCAGAGGAATAAGACAAAAAAAGGCAAGCTCATCAAACTGGCAGACGAATTGAAGAGTGAATCGACAGGAATGAATTACTTTTGTACTGTTTGCAGATTCATGGTTGCCTCTTCCTCTTTGTGTCAGTAGTAATTACACAGGCACCTATGGGAGAGGCAGCGAGGGAGATGAAAGCGCTGTGAAACCAGGACATGAACAAAGCCAGAAACAGAAAGCGGGGGCCAACGTTTGAACACCACGCCATCACAGACAGCCTTTGGGGCTGTTTTATTCAGCTGCCAGGAGCTTTTTAGGATTCATTTTATCTGCTCTGCCTTCCCACCCACCCACACGCCCACCCCTCTGGATGGTGCTCCAGATGATTTGTGTCCAGTTTGGCTTCACTCGAGCCAACACAGCCTCTAAAAGCAGACACACTCTGCCTCCTTCTCTGCAATCAGCCCGCCTGTCTTGTGTTTGAGAGCTGTTAAACCTCTTTTCCGCCTCAGTGGGTTTGTTCGCGTTTAAGTGAAAGGTCACTTCAAGTTGTACGTTTCAAAGATGAATTTAAAATATATTTTAATACATACAATTCGATCTTTTTTATCTGGATTTTCCTTTTCTTGTAGGGGGTGCTGTTCATTCTTAATGATAGAAGATGTACTCAAATCTTTTATTCAAGTAAAAGTACATAAGTATTCGCATCATTTAAAAAATGTATTTGTATTAATTACCTCAATCTGCAAAGTTACTAGTAACTAAAGTTATCAAATAAATGTTGTGAAGTATAAAGTACAATATTTGGTACCTCAAAATTGTACTCATGTACAATACTTGTATTTAGTCACTTTCCATCACTGTTCTTAATACTGTATGTTGTCAGTGTGCGATTCAATTCACTCATTTTGGTCTGGGCATTTAAGGAGTTTGGGTTAATGTAAGGAATATTTGGCTGTTTTCAGAGCTTTTATTCATGCTACTGGTGCATTGACACAGTTCAATCACTCCAAACATTTATGTTGTATTAACTACCTATACACTGTATGTAACGTGATAAGACGTCCTTTTAAGAACCCCTGTTGGGATAAACACAGTTGAATGAAATTCAATGCACGGCACATCTGGGCTCTCAGGAATCCTTTAAGGGATGGTTGAAAGTCCCCATTGCTGGCACTCAGCTCCTGAGCTCTTCATCAAACCCAAATTTGTGGCATTACACTCAGAGAGCCATCTCATAAATGGATTTCATGTTGTTTGTGAAGCCTCATAGGGGAATCGGTGCACCATGTGGCCATCTGTCTTCGTACTTCCAGCCTCCTGAGCCACTTTCCCCGAAATCAACACCCTGTGGTCTGAGTCACCCTCGCCATCCTGTCGTCTGCATTTATATGTTTATTTTTTTCCATCAAGCTCTGTAAGCACTATCGAGTGTTTTTCCCTATGAGCACATGCTGTGCTCTGTCATTAGACGCATGCCATTCTGCAGAGAACATTACAGATAATGCCATGCTGAAGAGCTTTTTCACTGCTGTACATTATCCCTAGTGAAGGACATATAGCAACTTGAGTGGGAAATGCATACACGTTCTTTCATTGCTAGAAGATGCTGTAATCAATGGTAGGCTATTTATTACTGACGTTACAACCATTTGTTTATAATATTCCAAGGACCAGTGCATGTGACCTTCTTTTAGCACGTTAGCTCAGCATCCTCATTATGACAGCTCTGTGCATGATAAAATCTCAAGGCTCTGGAGGTGTGGGTGGAAGATGTACAGTAGAAAGTAGAAAAATTATGCTTCTCTCCTTTAGATAGTTGAGCACTGAAGCCTATTACTTATTTGTATTGTATTAACTGTTTTATTTAAATTCAAATGTTGTAGGATCCAATGGAAACACAAATTCATTAACCCAAATGAATCCATCTTTTGTTCTGATGCAACAAACATACATACAAATTACATACACATTTCATTTCTGACTTCTTCTCAGCAGGGTTTTGCAAAAACATTTCAGCTTTCAGCATTCCCACGCATTTTCAGCAGGTAATGCAATTTTTTAATTAAAGTTAAGTTTTCAATATTTTCAGCGAGGTGCTTTTGCTGCCCATAAAGGAGAATAATCCATCATCCAAAAGGCAAATCGTGTAGGACGGCAGGTACAGTACCATATTAGAAGTCCCTGTGTAACTATATTGTTTAATGTTATGGCCATCAGTTCTAATTATTTCTCATTCAATTCTGAGAAACAATGATTTTTTTTTTAGTCCTATTCTTTTCTATTGGCCTGCCTCACGTCGCGTGATTGTCAAGGTTCTCTCTGGAAACAAAATGGCGGGAAAAGCCATATTTTAAGATAGTTTTGTCATTAGAATGTGTTTTTCTAGCGATACATGCACATTTTATTTTCATAATCTTCATTCATTGGGAAATACATGCTCATCATGGCTGATGAGTTAGATATTTTGGGAAGTTCAACTTTCTATTATTCTATTTTTATTTTATTAATACTACCATTACATTATTATTATTTTAGAATTCTATGTGTAATTTGCCTTGTGGTCCCCCCCACGTCTCTCTCTCTTAACCCAACATGGCAGTGGCGGATGGCCGCCCACCACTGAGTCTGGTTCTGCTCGAGGTTTCTGCCTGTTAAAAGGAAGTTTTGGCTCGCCACTGTCGCCAAGTGCTCGCTCATGGCGAGATTTGTTGGGTCTTTGTAAATAATATTCTAAAAAGTACAGTCTCAGCCTGCTCTGGTAGGAGAAGTGCAATGAGATAACGTCTGTTATGATTTGGCGCTATATAAATAAAATTCAACTGAAGAAATTATGAAGAATGTATATGATCCTTAGTTTTGTTAGCTATTATGAAGATCCATTCAGGTTTTGCCAGATCATTGCATGGTGTTGCTTCGGACGCTGCTACGTATAGGCCTATGTAATGTTGTGGGTGGATTTGGCCCGTTCGACTCCTGTTTGGGAGGTCTGCAGTCTGTGAGCCCCATTCCAATTCTAATTTCTGCTGGTCGGCCGCAACCTGAATCCAAATGCCACTATCTCGGTTAAAAAAAAAAGTGTTTTATAGCCTGTGAAGTTGCTCATTTAATTTTATATTTCCAAGAGTATGTGGCTGAGCATAGTTAATTATGAAATCACCTTTCTTAAAACATAGTCTTCCTTAATTATTAAGCCACATCATCCAATAAAGCACTTCAACTTTTGCTTATCACCTTAATATACACTTCATTTCTTTGTCCATATTTTCATTTAATTATTATTATTAGTTTTATTACCTTATTTTTGTCTATTATTATTCTTCTGTGTTGAGTCTTTTGGGAGCAAATGCCAAGACACATTCTTTGTATGCTTTGCATTGGCTAATAAAACAGATTCTGATTGAATGGGCTGTCATGCTGACATAAAATCCCAAAACCAAGAATCATAAAGATACAAAAAATCTCCAGGGTTGTGTAAATAGTGAATGTATCACTATTTGACTAGTGAATGAGAACCGGTTGGTCTTCTCAGCCCTAAACCAAGCACTTCAGGGCTTCCTCCAAGCCTGTAAGGCCCAAGATTGTCTGCAGCAGCCTAATGTAATCTCTGAAGGTGACTCATTTTGGTCACTCTTTCCACTAAAAAAAGACAAAACCAACAAAAAACAAACAAACAAACAAAAAGCTTAATTTAAAAAATTGGGCATTCAAAGTCCTCTGTGAAACTACATCTGTGGCTTGTGTCCATAAAATGAAATTTAACATTTTGCTTAGACCTAAACCAAATACATAATTGAAAAGGTCTCAACCTGGACAGTAACATATGTCACTACGATGATTCTTCATGGCTCCTGCTTTGAGATTCTGACCTTTGAACCTTGACCTCAGTGCATGTTTTAAGGCTTATGATCCAGCAACAAAAAGGGCTACAGGCATGAGACCAGCTGATATAGAGAGCTCTTGACTTCAGCTACCATGTGAATATAGTCAACAATTGGGGGTGATTTCAAATATATATTTTTCACCATTTAACAATAATATATTTAAAATCTGATTACACAAATCTGTTTACCATCCCCTCAAACTGCCCAGTGCACTCTAAATTCAATATTTACAACTTCCAATTCTAGGAAATACAATAATATTTCATAAAAACTACAATTCCATAAAGCCCTGAAATGCAGCCTGACAAATCAGTACAATTAATAATTAGGCTCAGCATACAAGGGGAGACTTATCAAAACAACAATTGCCTAGATGTATCTCTACACAACTTTCTTGTAGTTTTACTAGACCTTACTTTTTTCAGTGAGGAAAAAAAACAATTTAAAATAATTTACAAACCATGAAAAGCAAGGCTTAGAATAGTTCTTCTCCTCTTACTACAATAAATGTGATATTTAACCAAATCAGATAGAGATGAATCCACATTATCAATATGAAATAGGATGTGTGATATGCCAAACCTCAGGATAAGTGTCAGCTAATTACATAAATCAGACCAGACGTTTTTGGACATAGGGCATAGAAAGAAACATGTGTTCCAAAGTCTAGAGAGAAAACGTTGTCCACCTACACCGGATGAGGGTGCATTTCATGTCAAAAACACTAATGTAAAAACCTGTCTGGGCGTAAAATCTGAATGACTGTAAAATCATCGTATAATAAGTAATTTATTTAGAAATTTGCTCTTATTATTTTCTGAAGTGTGCTGTGAATAAGTGTGAAAAACAAGAAAAACAAACACGGTTGCGGTTAGACTAATGAACACAGCATCAATTAGTTTCTGACCAGCTATGATGAAAACACACACAGAACGTAAACTGTCTGAGTCTGATGAACTTTGGTTAGCACACAATTAAGAGACATAGAGGGAAGTGTGGAAACAGGAGACGACGCTTCCCAGAGCCAAAACTGTGACATTGACATTAGTAAATGCTGAAGCCAGAGCGCATCTGAAATGTGAGCCAACTGTGGTATTATATAGGCGGCCATACAATAAAAAAGAATATCATATAGTTTACAGTGCGTTCTGGCAATACTGGCTGCCTGATTCATCAAAACAAAATAATTTAAAGATTTAGGCAACAGAGTTCTTTGAAGTTGTCTTGAATAAAAAAAAGACATCAGAGGAGTGTAAAGAATGTAAATATTTATATTAACACTGGCCAAATTAAAGTTCGAATATGCGATGCCATCTCGATACAGGTATACATATTACTATGACAGAAGGAAGTACATCAATAATGATGAGTTATATTGTTTTTTATTTCATGTCAAACATCTCTTGCAAGTAAAGTCTGCCTCCCTGGAGGGATAGACAACACATACAGTGTGGTACCACAGGCCGCATGTGGTACACTCACTCTAAAAGTAAAAAGGAAAAGAAGACCGTTGAATATTGTCAAACATTTATACATCTTCATCGTACTCATCCAGAGCAGGATAAATCACTTTAACTGTCATTGGAACTTTTATAGCAACGCGTGTCAGATTCGGACTCCGACGTGTTTTTTTTGAGCCTGCAGATGTAGTACAGGTCTCCATCTGGTGTTTAAATGTAATGTTAGATTTATTTAGAGTTTTACCATAGAAAGATGATCATTGTTGTCACATGTTAATCTGGGTGTTCAGTACAGTATCACGGGCTGGGTGTAAAACATATACTTCAGACTGTTTATTTACGTTTGCTGATTTTTTTAAATCTTCTTGTGATTATTGACAGAGATAGCTGAAGACTTTGAGGTGGGAGAAAGAGGCGGGCGGGTTGACAAGGACTACACCGCAGCGAGGTGCTGCTTGACGGGGTTTGAACCTGCGGCCGTCAGGCCATCATACATTTCTGGACGAAAGTACAAAGTAGCAGTTTCTGAAATCGCTGTAACGCTCACATTTTCAAAGTTTATCCACAAAAATTACATATCCGCTTGTTCTGAAGCGCCTTCTGGTGCTGAGGGTGAGGTAGTGTCACCGATACAACCTATAGTTTAGGCTTTTGTGAGTCTTGTTTGATGGGAAGTTTTAGAAATCAGGATTGGGGGTTGGTCGTTCTTCCGGTTAGCAACGTAGGCGTGTAAAACGTAAAGAGGCTTATAAAAGGATATCTAATAAATATGTTTCAGAGAGGTTAAGCATTGCGTGCCCGTTTGATGAGGATCCTGTGGATGTAGAAGCACAGATTATACAAGGCTTTTTTCACCTTGAGAGGGTGATAAGTCCACGTATCAATGTGTTTCCGTATCCAAAAGAATATTTGAGAGAGCGTTACCGTTTTTCAAAAGAGTCGTTAATTTATGTAGCAAATGTGACAAACCGAGGGTCAGCTCTTACCACAGAACAGATTCTGTGCATTGCTCTTCATTTTTTTGTGACAGGGACTTTTCTGTACAGTGTGGGTGATGCAGAGCATGTGGGAAAAGCAACGGTGTGTAGAGCTGTTCATACAGTATGCCTGGCACTAAAACGGTTCCTACACACATTTGTACAGTTCCCTGGCCAAAAACCTCTGCGTGTTATTAAAGAAGATTTCTTTAAGTGGCAGGTTTGTCCTTTCTGGTAAAATCTATGGGAGACATATTTTAATGTTTTTATGTATTCATACTGTTTATATCTATCCCTCTACCCAAAATATGGAATAAATATGGTTTTACTGTAGTAAAACTATATTTTTGTGTACGTTGTGTGTGTTTACATACAAGAAACATTTTTATCAAAACAGTATGTCAGGAACACGTCTTTGACCTGCAGGATCTGAGTTGGTGGGTGTCAGTTCTGGTGAACTGACATTCATCACCCCAGTTCTCATTTGGCAACAGTTGGAACTGGATCAGCTGCCTTTGAGACTCTGGCTTTGAACATGTTGATGATTTCACCCAACTGGCTTCACCTCCAAAATGTTTTCGTTTTTCCCTTTGGTAGGTCAGGGCAGTTTGAGCTGTGTCTGCTGCGTCCATTTGGATGGAAGACGAAGAACCCTACACACAAGTGGCTTTCATGGCGCCAATCATGGTCACACACTGCATGCGGTATAAAAGCAACATGTGCTTTCACTGCCAGCATCTCACCACCCTGAAACGTACATCAATGTTAGGAAACACGTAGCATTTACTGCATTGCAGGGTTTATATTTTTAAGTGGTTTTAACTGTCAACTGTAAGAAGAACTGAAATGTCAGTTCACACTAAGCCTGTCTGATTCACCATGAATTTGGAGTTATTCAAGTTTATGTAATTAGCACCTGGACCAGTGTTAAAAATCATTTTTGGAAATCAGACGGGCCACTCAATGAGGATGGACAGAGACGGTCTGTTTTTGCCTAAAGAGACATTAAGCTTTGTCACAGCTACACCCCGCATCTACTGTTGTTTCAGTGGGATTTTGCTACAGTCTGACTGACTGAGTTGGCTCAGTGATGACTGAGCCATAACTGACATGTTCCATTTTGATTTGCTTGCAGGGAAGAGAGTTACAGTCATCGCAATGTCCTGTTCAGTAGCAACGGGACGATCTGCTTCTCACGATATGACAAGATACCCAATATGATGTTCATGAGCCAACACAAACGGGATGCAATGTAACAAAGAAACTTCAATAAAAACAAAGTGTAACTCTGCAGAATTATGTTTATTTCTAAAACAAATCTTTGTAATGTAAAACAACTTATTTTTCACACAGTCCCACTATTGACATTGTTTGAATTTCCTTGTTGGATTGTCACTGGTTGGCATTTGGCTAAATGGATATTAAAAAGATGGTTTATGTCAGAACAGTAGTGAAACTTCAGAAAAACTTGAGAATACAGTTGAAGACTAAAATGCTAAGTCTAAGAACATGGTTAAGAAACAGGAAAGTTTAGTTTTTGGATAATGTTGATTTGCTGTGTTGAGACTATGATATAGCTGGGCTGGGATATAACTGTAGGGCTACATATTTAGTGGGAATGCTTAATCAGCATAGAAATAATTCAACTATCAAAATACTCTTTAAGGACATGTGTGCTTGTATATTTTCTATCTTTTATACTTTATTAAGCTTTAATCTTTTTTAATAATGTATGAATTCTGCATTTTCAGCAATGCTTTGCGATTTATTTCAGTTGTCAGCATTCACACGCATTTTCAGCAGGAAATGCAATGTTTCTAGTTAACATTTTAGATCTTGTTTTTTTACTCCTTAAAAACCCAATTTTACTCTAGACTCCATGTCCTAGTGGCCTGGGTGGTCTTAGGCGCACACCATGTAAACACAATGTCCTCGGTTCGATTCTGGCTGGGGACCTTTGCTGCATGTCATTCCCCCCTCACTCTATCCCCATGCTTAAATCAATTTGGCAGTGGTCAGACATATCTTTGTCATTTCTGTATTGTAATTTCTGAGTTTCTGGATGACATATACAGCAAAACTGATACTGTGTGATACTGATACTAACACGAAAGTGGCCTATATTGGCCATGCCAATCTACCTGTACGGCTCTAATGAAAAACTCATTAAGATTAACAGTTTAGCTAAACTCTGTCTTGGTTATGGAGAATAGCAAGGAATCAGTGAATGAACAAAGAATTACACTAAACAAAACAACATCCTGGGATAGCAATACAGGAGCAATGTTTTTGTTCCTTTGCTGTTGTACATGAAGTCAAGTACTAATGATGAACAATGTACACATATGTATACATATACACATGTGTTGAAAATGACATACTAACAAACTATCTCTAAAACATACCATACCCTTCATATTCATACGTTTACATTCATTGTTACAGTTGTCATTCTTTTTTGGTAACACAATTGGTCCTTCATATAGGAAAACCATTGCAAAATGTAAAAATAGAATGAAACAACCTTTAAAAAGACAAAACACATTCTGTTACAAATTATAAGATGACAAAGTTGACTGCACAGCAGTAATGACGGAGCTAAATTTCATCAGATGTTTTCATTTCTAATCATGACGAAATATTAAAACTTATATTATGATATTATCACTCCATCAGTGAGTGTCCTTCTCAGCACCTGGCCACGTTTCTTTCCCATCTGCCGGGTGCCTGGGAGGACAATGACTGGTCTCACACGCCAGTGAAGTCACCGGCCAAATTGGCCAACTCCATTTGGAGCCGCAGACCAAGTTGGCCTCCCTGTGGAGTGACACTTGGATATTTGGTGTGCCCAATATCTCCTGCTAATTGTGTGGCAGCAAAGGCCGCTCTGGCAAATGGGTCCCTCCATCACTCCATTGTGTTTTCCTGTTTTGCCAGTGACCTTGCCAGCCTGGTGGGGCAAGCCTGGGGCACGCAAAAACATATTTGGACTTCATGGCTTTTGCTAGTCTTTTGTGCGTTTTTTTTTTTTTTTGGTTTGGTTATATGTCACTTTGACAAATTTAGCATTCAGTGCAGCATCTGGTAATTAGACAAATGTTAAATAAGTGCATCGTAGTAATTACATTACATAAACATTATATTCTGAATAATTTTCAGTCTGTAAAAACACCTGGATTTCCCCCTGGTTGCTTTAAGTTCCCAGACACTTTGACTAACTAGTGTGTCCTCCAGGGGGCACTGTTGTATCAGGCTACAACCAAGAGCTGAAGAAGTAGCATGATTGTCTACCACCTTATATGTGTTTGTGTTCTTACTTTGTTAGACAATGGCACTATATTCGTATCCAATCTAACCTCCACCTGCAGAAAGAGATGGATTGCATGGCACAAAACAGAATCCCATTATAGAACAGAAGATAACACTAAATATGGTACATGTTGACTGCATAAATATATATATATATATATATATAGATATGATATATCTATCTATATATATATATATATATATATTATATATCATTTCAGAGTGGAATAATTGAACAGTTCTCAGTAAAGATAGTCAATTTATTGATACCATGTGTGATTCTGAATGATAGCCGATCTGCTAATAGAGCTGATGAGCTCATTTGAATTAAGGCTGAATTACTGGAGGAATGTTGATCTCAGCAAGAACAATAGGTCTGATCCCAGTCCAGGGAACATAACAGTCTTTTAAGCATGTGTAATTAGTTAGAGGTTACATATGTTGTCTATGTTTTAGAAACAGAGCTAGAAGCTTTTACATAATGCATAATGTGCTGTATAATTTCCTTGACCTTGCCCTGACTATTTTATTGCATCGCTCTCCTCAAAATCTTTGATTGGCCTGCCCCTCACATCTCACCCCCACTCGTTTCACTACCAGTTAAGCTCGCTCGCTCCTCAGGTATTTGAATATGGATGCCATCTTTCACTGTGTTATTGGCCTCCTTCTGCCTTCCCGTCCTTCATTACAAATGATCTCTCAGTACTAATGAGTACATGTCTAAAAATACCCTCCTTGTCCATAGAGCTGGATGTTTTGTGGTGCGTATTGGGCTTCAACAGATGTTAATAGTTATGGAACATCAGAGTGGTGTAATGAATAGAGGCACAGCTACTTCGACTTCATTTAGAGAGAATGTTTTAATATTCAACATCCAACCGCACCCACCCCCTGAAATTCCGCAGCTATGGATTCAGTTTAGACGCCCCCTACACCCCTCCTGGCTACCTTTTTAACATACCGGTGGTGTTCTCTGTTGCCATGGTAACACCACATGACCTTTCCTGGGAGGTTGAGCTCATGTCAGTGTGTTGCTAAAAAGATTTCATTCCAGTTCCCCACCCATTGGTGGTCTTTGCAGTTGGAAACGTTCTCCAGTTTGACGGATGAGGAAAATGTTCCAACTGGACTTTGAAAGAAAATGTAAGGTGATGGATGGAGCCGTCACCACCCTCCTCTAATTAACTGACAGGGTCCCCTCATTGCCTCATGAAGGTCCAATGACTTAATCTGATGGAGAAATGTGTGGGCATGGCCATGTTTACTTTTGCCAGGAGAAAAACAGAAGCATACTTGAATCAAGTTTATCTTCACTTGAAATAGATTGGCAGTTAATATCGGAGAGGTGACAACCCAGGAAAACCACTACTGTAGGCCAGTATATATTCAGAAGCTTCAGTTGTGAATATTGGCGTATAACAAATGTTAGAAGCCTCAACTTGAATTGCTTAATTAATAATTAATTCATTAATTAAATAGTTAAACATTTTGGGAAATATATTTCTTGTGTATTTCCCCTTTGAATTGTTTTCCACATAGCGCAGCTCTCCATGATTGGTGTTAGGGCTCAGTTTAGGTTAATGTGAGTTTATGATTAGGCATCAAGAAGATGAGTGGTTAATGCTAAATTGGGGTTCAGGCTAAGCACCACAGATAACGACAGGTTTGGGTTAAGGTTATTTGTTGGCTTAGGGCTGTTTGTGAAGAAGTAGTTTCAGCACATAATAACAAATTGACATTCTTACATTTCTATTTGTTTACAGATTAAAGAGATTAGATATAAAGTGTTAACTAGTGAGATGTAGAGGTGATTGTAGACAGAGATTGGAGAGAGCCAGGCTAAATGTTCCCTCTGCCCGTCAGTCTTTATACAAAGCTAGATCAATCCCTAGTCTTGTCCCAGACCTCTGAATTTGCGCCCAAATCTCCAACTCAGTCAGTGATTCAAATACAGTAGGTCTGATGTTATGCCCATTGCTGGCTATCCCCAGTTGAGAAAGAGTAGACCAATTAGAGTTTTGTAGGTGGGATTAAGAATAATGCTGTCATCTTCCTGCATAGCTTGCAAGCTACCTAGCTACATCCATGAAAAATAGCAACCAAAAAAATGGCCACAAAACTGGTGACAAGAGTGGATGAGACCTAGCTGTGTTGTAAGCAGATTTCCAGAAATAAAACTCTTGGTCGGTACTGATGTTCGGCCCAGATGATCTGTTAATGTGAGGGGTTTCCAGATCCAGTCTTAAACCTCCCGAACTGCTCGCAGACTCTTTGGGGCCCCCCGATAATATAAAACATGTTTGATATTTAGTATTTAAAATCTGAAAGATTATTTCAGTACTTTCCAAGTGGGACCACAATAGCCAATGAGAGACTAGAGTCTACACGGAGACAGTGACGCTGACAGTGCTGCCAAGCAATGGTGAACATTCTAGCCCTTGAGGCTAACGTTAGCTAGCATACTACTGTAGACAGATATTAAAACTGACAGTTTTCACACCTCCAGGTCTCACTGAAGAATAGACAACCTGTGTTGACCGCGTCTCCCCAACCATTTTGTCCTCCAGACTTGTGCCTTCTGCTTTTCTTTTTGCTCACTGCAAAGCATTACTGCAGCAAGTTGTTGCACCTCGTCAGTCTCCATTTTGTTTACATCTGCTTCCCCATGAGATCACATTAGGTATGGCATCGCTCCCTCTGGCACGATAATATTAATAATATCCTGTAGTGTGTGATGCGCCATTATTTTCAAATCTTGTAGTGTGTGCACGTTTAAGATTAGAGAGAATAACATCTGTGAAGTTTCTCGACATGTGCGTGGTGCAACCCGATTTCAAAATTGGTTAGGATTTTAAAACTCCTGTAGTCTAAACCCGGCTTTAAAGTTTCTTCATCTGACCGATACTAGCATTTGAATGACACCAAAGTTATTGTCTGAGCCACTATCATTAATTCTCAATCTCCCTTAATGATCAAAGAGGTAAAGGGTTGTCCTTTTTGGCCAAATAGAGAAGGCAAATGAATACGATTAGAACTAAACACCTGCTCTGGACAAACTAGTCATTCCTTTGTCTGAATCAGGCTCAGGCTTGAGGAGTCTGTAGACTTGCCACAGGCGGCAATCATGCCACTTTACAAACCTGGACATTAAACAGTGATGCACGATGACTGTGTGACCACATTGGGAGAAGCTCTCTGGATGATTTCATCAGGCCCATGAGTTCATTATGAACAGATCAGAAGTGCCAATACAGCAAAATGTTTGCAGCATGAGAGTCAGCTGTGAGTGGGACCCCACACCCTTTCCTCCCGCCGTGAGAAACCGAGGGGAGACGTTGAGAGCAGATCTCCCCCTGTTCCTGCCCAAGGGTTTTAGTTTAATTCAGACAAGATGTTGGATGTTCAACAGCCTCCTTTTCTCATTTGCGGTGCAGAGCTAGATGAAAAGGCGATGAGCGGCAGGAGCAGACCTCTCAGGAGGGGTTTCATTAGATATTACAATCTAAGCTTCCTCCAAGGCCAGGGTCAAAGATGGCTCCTATTTGCACCTTATTTCATGGCCAGGAAGATAATCAACCTGCACAGAGTCCATCTGGTTCACATGGAGGTCTTGTTTAGGAATGGCCTTTGTAGCACGCAATGCAGCACAGCTCGCACAGCCCCGAAATGAAAAGGAAATAAGGACTGTGAGAAGGGAAACGATAGAAAAAGCGAGAAAGTAACTTCAACTTCAGCAATGTAACCAGATGAAATCAAAATTAATTTCTCTAAATATAGTGGGCTCTGGTTTGCAGACTGCAACATGTGACAATCTCATGAGTTTCCAGGCCCTGGCTATCAGAGGATCTGTTGTCTTTGTACAGTCTTGCTGAGCGTGATAATGCCAGTGTATCCTCCCCTTCTGTCCTCATGGTCGGCTTTGTGTCCTTCACAGACGGTAATCAGATACAGTGGGCTGATTGTGGAACAAATGACCTGGGGCAGTCCAGATGCACAGGAGTATGGTTTCAACCCTTAAATGATGATGTCACCCACTCCCATGTGACAGGGCTCAGTTTCACTGTCAGATCAATTATTCACAGCATTTAATTGGATCAGCTGAATCCAGATCGCTCGCGGGATCCATTTCCAGTAACAGCAGCTGCAAATAAACCCTGAGCCAGCACACAAGACATAAGGCTCCAGATCAATATCTGCAGACGACAGCACACCTCACTGACTTTATAAAAACTACCCAAATGACATGCTATGCTAAGTACGCTTCAATGGAAGGGAATGATTTACATGTTAAAGTATACACATCCTTTATTAGATTAATCTTGACTGTGCCACACTCTAACATAAGACCAGGAGTGGAGGTGATGACTTCAGAGCGTTGGGTGAAGGCCAGTCTGTGATGATGCTGCATTCATTAATCACACAGTCGTGTACAGTGTCGTTCACAGCCTCTTAGTCATCAGATATTCCCCTGGCTTCTGCTCCGCTCCTGCCTCCAACTCATTACAGGCCTTCCAGTCAAAGGTGGCCTTTGTGCGGGGGGGTCAGCGCCAACCAAGACAGTCCCACTCCCCCCATCACTATTAGGTTTCAGGATACATAGTGTAGAGAGCCGTCCATTCACAAGACGGAGGTCAAAACACAAGGCCTATATCTCTGTCGAAAAGGAGAAAGAGCAGCCCATTCATTTTCGGTCTTAGGATGGTAGTCACACAAGGTCTCGGGAAAGTCGCAGTCAACTCTGTTTTCACTTGAAACCCACAGTGTTTTTTCAAATGTTCACCAACATACGAACTATTTATTCAGCATTTGATTCATTCATTTTATACCTGACTCTTATCAACGAGAGTACTCGAATGAAAGCAAATATGCTGTTAAACGTCCAGTGTGTAGGATTTAGTGGCATCTAGCGGTGAAATTGCAGTTTGCAACCATTTGAACAACACTCAGATCATCCTCCCATTCCAAGCGTGTAGGAGAAACTACGTTGGTCGCAAAACACGTGAAAAATGCTAAATACCCTATCTATTCAATTCAGTTTCAAGTCAATTTTATTTATATAGCCCAATATCACAAATAATCACAATTTGCCTCAAAGGGGTTTTCATTCTGAAGAGCATACAACACCCTCTGTCCTTAGACCCTCGATTCGAATAAGGAAAAACTATCCAAAAAAAACCCCCCTTTTAACAGGGTAGAAAAAGGAAGAAACCTCAGAAAGAGAATCATATGGGGGATCCCTCTCCCAGGATGGACAGACATGCAATAGGTGTCATATGTACAGAATAGATTCATAACAGAAGATCATAGTATATATAGTTATGATGACAAAATGTAGGTTGTAAAACATAAGTGTAGAGGATGGATCCAGAAATCATAGTAAATCTAGAGCCAGTGATTGGTTTGTCCATTCGGGGCTACTGTAGAAACATAGCGGTGCAACATGGCGACCTCCCTGAAAGGGGACCCGCTCCCTCTGTAAAAAAAACCAGCTTATTCTAAGGTAATGAAAACACAATGATCCTTATTTTCAGGCGATTCTACACTAATAAAAACCTTTTCATGAATATTATATTCCATTTTTGCCAATAGCTTCTCCTAAATGTTACATACTGGACCTTTAAGTAATCCAATGCACATACCACTGAATGGTCATTGACAGCTTATAAGTTGCTGATTGAAAAGATTTATAAGGCTCCAGGTGCCCATGATCATGTTATTACCCTGAAGGCATGAATATGTCTCTTTCATTCCCTCCATATATGCAATCTTATGCCACCTATAGAAGCAGAACTCCCAAAGTCCAGAGTGTCTTTTGGCAGGTTTTCAGACATGTTCTTGAGTTAAAAGGTAACAAAAATTAGCCTAGCTGTGACTCCATTCATGTCATATCCTTTGACTGGAGAACATTTCCTTCTTTGACCGTCATTGACTGGCCATTAGTTCGCACCTCACTGCTCAGCCTCAGGCATCCAGAGAAATAGTCTCAAATGAAGGCATATTGCTCTCATTGACCTTTTTAACACTAGCAGCACATTTTCCAAGCAAAGCTTGAAAACCTCATCTTTATAACATCTTTATAACAAAAAATCTAGAGGTTCAAGCGGTTCTTTGTAGCATTAGCATTAGCATTGTTCCAAAAGGGAGCTAAACAATTATTAAAGATTTCAGTAAGGATCAGCGCAAGCACAGAGAGTGCTGATCAATGTTTGCAAGAGTCTAATTCTATTAATCATATGTGCTGAGAGGGTAAGGGCTGCCTCAGTATACAACCAGCAGCTCCACAGGGCGCAATGACCTTGTGACTGGTGAACTTTCCTGTGTTTCTCTTCAACCTGGGGGGACAAGCTGTGGAGACTCAGCTAATCGGCTTTGTTCACCACTCAACTGCGAGCTCTAATAAGCCTATTGATCTGGATTCGCATTGATCCAGTGTTCAGGCTAGAGCCGGGCTGGGTTAGCAGGTTGTGTTGGTAAATGGTGCCGGGAGACGGGTTTGGATTTGCCATTTAACAATCAGACCTTTCCTTTTTCTTCGAATAGGTATTTAGGTTATTTTTAGGGAACGAAGCACAGCATTTTCTATGAGGATTAGCTTAGCTTTACTCTTAGCTAGCTTGGAACAAGAAAACATGGGCTCACTAGGCCATATACATGCTTAACATCGTGCACAGTGCATTTATATATTACGCCTTGTATCTGTGTCATTGTACCCTTCTATCTGTATGCAAGTGAGGACATGCCAGTGATAAACAGCTCACAGTGTATGGCTTTCACATTATTGAAGACGCTGAGGATGGTTGGCGTAGGACAGTTTACATATTGAATATATGTATATGATAAAAGGCGCATTATATTAGGTCAGCAGAGACACCCCTGTGGAATTTACTGGCTGGCTCTGCAAAAATAAAGCGGCGTCTGAAATGATGCGTTTGTCAGAAACTGCTGTTTATTCATGTTATGAAATATGTGATTCAATTTTGCACTTGACCCGTCACAGTCTGCAGCATAATGTTTAGTAAGTCATGTGGGACATGTGCTGGTGTTGCAACATTGCAGTGTGAACATTTTACTGGTTTCATGAGTACATTTTTTAGCTACACCAGGCTCTAGTGATGGAAATCTTGTCGGTTGTAAGTCAGTTGCTCTGTTCACCACTTTGGTCCAGACTGAAATATCTCAACAATTGTTGACAACACTATTGTATGGATTGAGGTGATATATAGTGCAAACATTAATGGTCCCCAGAGGATGAAGCCTACAGACTTTAGTAAACCACTAAACTTTAATCTAGCACCACCATTTGTGGTTTTGTGTGAAATGTCTGCAGTTTTTGGATGGATTGCCATGAAATTGGGTACAGACATTCATGTCCCCACCAGGATGAATTGCAATAACTTCGTGGCTCATTTAACTTTCCATATAGTGTCATCGTTGGGGTCCAAATTTTCGAGTGTTTGGTACTTTGGTTTATGACCAAATACCTGCAAAATTAATGCCATTCCCATCTTAACTGCGCTTTATGTTTAGCACTAATTAGCAAATGTTAGCATGCTAACACACTCAACAAAGATGGTGAACATTATACCTGCTAAATATCAGCATGTTAGCATTGTCATTATGAGTATATTAGCAAGCCGACATTAGCGTTTAGCTCAAGGCCCAGCAATACCTAAGTATAGCCCCACAGAGCCGCTAGCATGGCTGTAGACTGTTCAACTTGTTCAGAAAACAAAAAGTAGAAGCCACATTTAATAATCAGTTGATGCCTTGCTGAGAGAGTTGGTGAACTCATGACTAATGTTAAACATGACAAAATGTGCTGCCTATTTCTGACCACTTACATAAACTTTTTCTGTTGTGCCCTGAGCCCTGACAAGTCTATTTCAAAGCATCCTGCCATAAAAGGCTCTGGGACTGGGCTGCTGTCAGTGCTGCACACAAATCCTGGGAGAATCCTCAACAAAAAGAATGACTCAGAGACTGATTGGCCAGGGTAAATTTCCTCTGAAAATCATCTCAACGGAGCCACACCTTGTTTACTCATGGCTGTGCTCCCCTCTCCTGACTGGCATTCAGAGGAAAGATGATTGCTGCCTCACATACTGTAACTCAGTCATCATCATAGCTCTGATGTTAACAGCACTTCCCCAAACAAAAAAAAAGCACTCATGTCTTTCACAACAAACATGACCTGACAGGAGTAAAGGCTGAGATAAGAGAGCAGAGCTGACATTGGGTTAAATACATTTGAGTTGCAGAAGTGAATTAGGGCAAAAAGGGAGCTCAAATGGAACAGACAAGCCTCGGTTCCTCCAGGGCGATTATGAAACCATCCTTTACAGTGAAATGATTCTACATTCTGATGTTTTCATGAAACATTTCTATTTCTGGACTAGCCTCCCCTCACCCTTGCTAACAAAGCACACAAACATCAGAAAATACGCAGCACATTGGACATCACTACGAGGGTTATTGTGGATGCCAGATGTAGTCAGCCAAACGTGCAAAGAGTGCATAAGAGAGTGCTCCTCCGATGAGGGGACATGCACTCTCACAAATGAACATTCATGCATGCGTGCACAAAGTGAAAGTACAAAATGATTCAGAGGCACTTTCTGAATCAATGAGATTGAGAGAAGCAGATTTTTTTTTTGTGCAAAAGCAGATGTCCTTTATATTTTGTAAATTCATTGCACACATACACGCGCCCTGGCACACAGTACAATCCTTTTCCTGGTGTTCACATGAAAGACTGTAATCAGGGTTGAGTAACATTTGCATTGCGTAATTCTTCTTTGTTTTCTCCAGGACCGATGTGGAAACTGTACCGAACAAAAAGTCATACAACAGCTATGTCTAATTCCCACTCCCATCTCCCACAAAGCACTACAAATCCCCCCCCACACATACACTCACTTTCTCTCTCTTGGCCCTATGGCAACAAATACTTCATGTTCGCCTTCCCTTACATTGTGAGATCATCAGTCCGTGTGTGTATGTGTTGCAAATATTCTCAGCTCCCCCAGCCAAGTCTGCCCTGCCCCCGTCAGACAGCAAAACGCTTGCATGTGTAATTTTTGGCCTGGAGGGTTGACGAACGAAAAGTAACAGTTGGTGTGCATGTGTGCGCCATCTACTTGTGCCAACATGTTTTCTGTTTCTCTTATTTGTAGATGTGTGTGAGCCTGGAATGCTTTGTGTTTCTGGATAGCAAATCTCCGAGTGCTCTCTAGCCTCCGCCTCTGAACAGGGTCAGAGGTCGCGCCGCATATTGTCCCAATATGGAAACCACTCTTCCAGCTCTGCAGCACAAAGGCTGGCCACACTGAGCTCTTTGTCACAACTGCCAGAGACCCGAGTCAGGTCAACAACACTGCCTCTAAACCAATTAACAAAGGATTTTTCTTTTGTGTCCCAAATACACACATATAATCATGCATTTTCTACACCGATTGTAGTAAAAATCTAAAAATACCTCAGAATCTCTCACTCGTTTGTCTCTGTAATCTTTAAAATAGCATTAGAAAGATCTGGCTTAGCTCCAGCTGTTATGAGAGGACAGGGAGGAAGAGATGGAGTTGCTAGGAAGAGGGCTTGGGGTGGGGGGTGGGGGGGTTGGGTGGGTGTGCTTTAAAGGATAGAAATGGAGGGAGAGCCAAAGAGGAGGAGGAGGGGTATCTGCTGTAAAATCCTGTTATGCAACCCCTTTACTGTGTCTGGCGTATTGCATCTGTTAAAAATGGAGGAGAAAAACAGCTTTGCAATTAGCGCTCGCTGTCCTGAGGGTCCTGGTCTCCCCCAATCACATCGCTCTGTCCTGCTTTGTCCTGCTCTCCCCAGCGTGTGTGTTGCTAAGCAGATGATGTGACTCGGGAACACACACTGCTACTCTTATAGTGTCGCCGTGGAGCAGACACACTGATAGCAATGCTCTGACTCTGCCTGCATGTACGGTGGTGTTTACTGGAACAGACCCATCTTGCAAATTAAACCAAGCTGGGTTGTTGTTGTTTTCTCTGGCTTGGCTGCTCCCATAAGTGTTGTTAGAGTTGGAGATTTGGACGAATCTTTAAGCCTCTTATTTCTTATATTTTGTGCACATTCAAGGTTTACAGCAACTTGGGGTGTGGTCTCCATACACGGGTGCTTCCTCTGTGGTGAGCGGGGTGTTTATGGGTCTGGCCCTGTTTCCTGACTCTCAGATAAGGACCACCCACCAAGGCCTCATCACTCCAAATCCGTCAGCAGTTAATGATCCCTGGGGAAGCTCCAACATTCTTATAGTGGAGCAGTGATATAATTACTTAGCATTTATCAAAGTCTCTAGTAACATGATCGCTAAGAAAATCATAAACAGTAATATACTATAGCAGAGAAGTGTGTCCTTTTGCTTTACGCCTAGTTAACATGCCATTTTATATACTGTGGTAACCGTTTTCATTAACACAACATGGAAGCATTCGTCCCCTCAGGGCAAGCAGTTAAGAGGGGCAAAATATGTCAGGTTCAGACAACCTAGCTCAGGCAATGCCTTTTTTCTTCATTGTTCCACTAATTGTTATAGAGTTCTTTTCAGAGGTTAATCCGAGCTGAAGCTAGGCGGGTGTGTAATCAGAGCCTGAAAAGATTGGATATTGAAGTTGTTAAATTAGGTCAGGCAGCACTAAAATGATGCCTCGCAGAAGCACTCAAGAGAAGGAAAATGCTTTATCTGCTGGTTGTATAAAAAGAAAGAGGACGCAGAGGCTGTATTTCATTGTTCCACATAGCCACGGCTAATGGTCTCCATCCCTAGTGTGAATGGAAGGTATTTGTGCGAGAGTGTGATGCATTATTTAAGAGTAAACACAGTGGAGACAGAGAGGCCCAGCGGTGGTGGGGTAGTATTGATTGTGACAGGCCAGAGGAGACATGCACACCTCTCTTAAGTGTCTTGGGCTTCTCACAATGCCCCCACAAATCGACTTTTATTGCTCCGGCTTTGGAGGCTCCACAGTCAGCAGCCTATCAGGTAAAGCAGCTTAGTAGAGTTAGCCTGCGGCAGTCCCACAGTGGGCCTTAACGCTATCAATCGATCATTCATCACTAGTCCCCTAAGAAACAAAACCAAGCAGCCAAAAGACAACCAGGAGAGGGAGGGGGCTGAACTGGACTGTGTCACACAGCTCTTGGCTGGGTGGAAAAACCCTGTCAGGTTTTATTTGGGAACAGTCCACGTCCTGTTCTGTGCAGCACAAATTGAAACATTTGAGGAGGAGAGGGAGAAGAAAAGTAATGAGAAAAACTTTCTGAAAGAGGTCGAATGAAATGTGGCCCCACGGTGCCCCCCTCTCGTTCCCGCTCCCTCCCTCCTCCAGCCCTCCTGCACATTCCTCTCCCCTCAGCAGATCTGGCATGCCCCACAGGAGGCGGCGGCAGCAGCAGCACAGTAATCTTTTCAAAAGGGCGGATTTGAGCGGCCGCCAGGGCAGCTGGCCAACTATTTCTCATTTGGAGCTGGCCTGCAGATGACCCTCCTGTTGGAGCCGCACTCTCAGGAAAAACAAAAACGCCAGCACCGAGTAAGGGAGTGCCTTGGCAACGCTGGAGAGCCGGGAACAGACTAGCAAAAGGAAAACAGGGAAACCGCAAGCCTGCTCTCAGAAACATCTGCACTGCCTTCCTGTTTAAAAAAAATAATTTTCAACTTAATACTGTCTGCATGAGCCCAAGGGGCTTAACAAAAACATGGGAGGGCTGTGTTTCATTCTTTTTTTTACTTGGAACTCTGTCTGCATGGCTTTTTTTCCCTTTGTCCATTTCCTTCTCTGTCTAACTATTTCCCGAGCCCAACAACCCCCCCCTTCCTCTCTTTCCTCTCCACAGCCCTCCACTGAGCCCTGGCCTCTTGCACTTTCAGTGGAAGCCCACCCTTGGCTTGGGAGGAGCTGGTCTGGGTCCCTGTTATGCTTGCTCAATGATGGATGGGCAGGAAAACTAAGAATCCAAGTTCAGCATTCTTGCTTTTACTGTGGGGTGAGCAGTTGGAGGGAAAAGTGGGGGAATTCCTGAGTGACTTTGTAATCACTATATGTTTGACAGCAACTGCAGTGACCTTCATCCAAACTTGCGGTCAACCCCCAGACAAGAGTGCCCAGTAATTATTTGGGTGTTTCTTGCAAAAGTAACAGAAAAAAAAGGCAGCTTCCAGAAAAAGTGAAACAGAGAAAGAGAAGGACAGGACATGTGGAAATGTTTGGAGGCTTACAGGCTTTGTGAGTCAGACCTAAGACATCAAATTCCACATGCTGGGTTCAGATATCGTGTCTGTATGCAATGTTTACTGCCACACTCAGCCCTTACTTGGCCACTGGGCCAATAAGACGCCCCTGTGGCCAGCTTTAGGGAGGGAGCAAGGGACGACAACAAAGAAAGCCCTTATGTTTTCCCTCTAAAAACCCGTCACCCCCCCCCCCGACTCACACACACGCACACATAAACACCACTCCAAAAAAGACGCTCCAGTAAAAACTCATCACACATCTGCCAGATCCGCTGAGGCCTGCCTCCAATTATCCGCCCACCACGCTGGAATCCCAGGAAGGCTCTGTCCGGCAGAGCGTTTGATGTTGCCACGCAACATTTGACAGAGAACAGGGCGGCTTTGAAAATCAGAGTGTAAACTTGCCTGCCAAGTTTGACGTGAAGAAAGAGGGGATGGTAGTGGTGGTGGAGGAAGGGGAATTGCATTGGGGGGTAGACAAGGAAAATGCCACTAGATGGAAAGCAGCTGCTGACGGCTGAGAAACATTGCTTTAAATGGGCCCAAATGTGGCGGATCCCTACCAAACCTCGGCCAAGTGGAAAGCATTTACCCTTCTGGGGCCTTTTGCTGATGTGTAAAGAGGAGAACTCAAGAGCAAGTTACGAATGCACTCGTGTAATCCAAAAAACTTACTTGAATTTTGGGGTCAAGCATCTCAAATGGGCTTTAGCTGTTATTTCTTTACATCGTGTTAATAAATGCAACAACTGAAATGCAGGAAATCAGTGAAAAAGTGCTGTTGACATACTTCCAAAGAGGATTAATATCACCAATTTTATGCACTAAGTTTAATTGTTTTGTATTGGGCACAGTGTAATCATCTACATCATTAAAGAATTTCTTCTAATAAGGTTTTAGCAATAAGATCCTAATCGTTTCTGTTATCGAGCGGGAAACTCCTTCTGAATCATCTCTCACACTAATTATGATTTCCGAGCACAATGAATGATGTAAAGTGAACCCACGGCTGAACGCTGGGAACCTCCCGAGGCAAATGAGATCACTCCAGCTCCAGTTTGTTTGGAGTCTTTTCCCATTATAGTATCAACACGATGATCTGTAAAGGTGACACCTGGGAGGCATGACGACCCGGCCACGCCTCCGACACAAAGGAAAACAAGTACAGTAGAGGAGTGACATTCTTTCCCACGATTACTGGTAGAGCGAGGTAAGGTGAGCCAGATTAGTTGCAGCGCAAATAAACGCCATCATGCACACATACGAACGCACACCCTCCTCAACCTGCTGTCAGGTTAAAATGTCATACCTTTAAAATGCCAATCTCAGGCTGGGAAGTTATTTGAATTTTTAGATGTTAAATCATTTGTTAGACATTTCCGTGGCCCATGAAACTTGTATGACATTCATTTCAAACTACGATAATGCAAAACTCAGCAAGCTTTCCCTACTTTGTTTAGTATAATCACCTGCAACTGACTATTCGTGAAAGAAAATGCGAGTGAGTTGTAAGGCTATCAGTAGCATGATATTCACTGGTAATAAGAGGAGGTCAGATCACATGGTGTAAGAATATAATTCATGACTTGCACAAAACAGCAACTGGAAACTGAACGATGACACACACCCACTGTTGTCTCCTGCAGGATAGTGGCAGTGGTGATACATGACGATCCCCTGACTATTTGTTTTGCTCCATTAAGCTTGAGATAGTGTTACACACTCTCTTCCGGACCAGAAAAGATCACATTGTCCTCTTTGACGTGGTGGGCCGCATTATCCATTCAAACAGGTCCAATTCAGTGCCGCTCACACAGACGGCGGCCTGTTCGACAGAGACAGCACGAATAACACATGCAACATGTGACTCACGTGGTGACATGCTGAATACATAAAAACGTAACACAAAGAAGTGGGCTTGGACACAGCCCCTTTTTCCAGAAGCAAGAAGAATAGTGATATAAGGCTGCAACTAATGGTTCTTTTCTTTTTCAGTTACTTAATTAATGCTTTGTCTCTAAAATTCAAATATGTTGTTTTGTCTGACCAACAGTTTGAAACCCAAAGATTTTCAATTTACAATTATATAAAACAGAAAAGTAAAAGATACTCACATTTAAGAAGCTGGAATCAGCAAATGTTTGGCATTTTTGCTTGAAAACTCCCTCAAATTAATCTTTTTAGTGACTAACTGATCAATTGTTGCAGCTCTATAGGGATGTATTGAACTTCTGAGCATCAGAATTATACAATTTCATGTATTGTAAAATCAGATAGTGTTTGTGATGTTGCAGCTTTCCACCTACATCCTCTCACTGGATGCAAAATGGCGGAAGCGATTCGTGCGTCGTGAGGGGCTTTCTCTTAGCTGAAAGAGAAATAAATAAAT
The DNA here is from genome assembly GCA_011952105.1 of Coreoperca whiteheadi. Lineage (NCBI taxonomy): Eukaryota > Metazoa > Chordata > Actinopteri > Centrarchiformes > Sinipercidae > Coreoperca > Coreoperca whiteheadi. The sequence continues at coordinate 19,230,606 of CM022471.1, forward strand.
AAAGAAGTAAGCAAATCATGTTTGAAAGGATTTACCCAAAGGGCATCAGCTGACTGTCTACAGCTGCTTTTGGCCCCTGGTGTGGTCTCCATAGCAACAGTCCTTCCGAATCTGGCCACTGCCAGCCTCTCTCCATCATAACAACTAATCCCATTGATGCGTCTCTGGAATGCGTTGGCCTGTTTCTAGAGGAAACCTGAGGCCATTTGCGCAGCTGCTCGGCGCTGGGTGAATGTACAGTTAAAGTGTTGACTTCACCACACAGAAAATACAACGGTGAGCCTCCGACAGTCTTACTGGCATATTTGAAAAGGTCAGAAAAATGTCTCTTCAAAGATTTGACTCTGTCTGCTGCCCTTCAGTCTTCAGATTTTTAAATAAGGCTCTTCAGTAATTTATAACATGCTTCTTCTCCTTCTTCTTTTCCTTTCGGCTGCTCCCTTTCAGGTGTCGCCACAGCGAATCATGTGCCTCCATCTAACCCTGTCCTCTGCATCCTCTTCACTCACACCAATTAACTTCATGTCCTCTCTCACTACATCCATAAATCTCCTCTTTGGTCTTCCTCTAGACCTCCTGCCTGGCAGCTCCAACCTCAGCATCCTTCTACCAATATATTCACAGTCTCTCCTCTGAACATGTCCAAACCACCTCAATCTGGCCTCTCTGGCTTTATCTCCGAGACATCTAACATGAGCTGTCCCTCTGATGTACTCGTTCCTGATCCTGTCCATCCTCGTCACTCCCAAAGAGAACCTCAACATCTTAAGCTCTGCCACCTCCAGCTCTGCCTCTTGTCTTTTCTTCAGTGCCACGGTCTCTAAGCTGTACAGCATCGCTGGTCTCACCACCGTCTTGAACACCTTTCCTTTCATTCTTGCTGATAATCTTTTATCACACAACATTCTTGCTGATACTCTTTTATCACACAACAAGTCATTTATAACATGGATAACCACATAAATCACACCCTACAAGATGATGTTTGAAGATGAAAATATGTATTTAAGCCTGTGCACATTGTCACTATTGGCTTTTCTAAGGGCTTAAAAGCAATTTAGCACCAATCCAGCTGCATCTCAATCATTTGACACTAAGCTTTCCACTCATTAAGATGTAATTGCTGTTGTCAAGCAACTGGCACATCATTGGTCAAAAATTAATTACTTCTCTGTGTAAAGCGGCCTCTCAATAATAAGTCAGTGTATAAATAAAGTCCGAAGGGGGGCCTTGAAGTCAGACTAGTCAGGGTGAGGTACATACTGCAGATCCACAAAAGGATGAGTGACAAATTAGGGAACCTAATGAGAGAAAACGCATGCTAAACCAATTCAAAAATGTTTTTTTTAGGGCTGTGACATGTAGTATACAATTGTGTATAATTCATGAAACCTGCTTCAGATCTTAGGGGAGAGCATTTTAAACTCTGTTGCTCCTTTTTTAGTATAAGCTATGTGATAGCAGCATAAGGCTAATGTAAATATGTGTCACTAGGAGGCCTGTTGGGAGCAAAGAAGTCAATCCTATGTTTAGGAGTTTATTCATGGCATGTGGAGCGTGGCAATGATTCTGTCTGCTTACAGGAGAGAAAGACAGAGAGGGCCTGATATGGCGGCTCTCAGCTCGCTCTAAAAGCATCTCTGGAAACTTAAGTCGTAATATTGAGTTACTCTAATCAACTACTTCATGCTATTGATCTTGTTTCCCTTGCTGGCTGCTCGAGCAGTGAATGGATGTGCAGAGAACAGTATGGTCTTTGTGTGAAGTCCCCCCCTTTTCCCCCACTCAACCTCCCTCCATCCACCATGGCTAGTAACCTAAGCTTCGAAGTCATGAGTCCCCCCCTCTGAGCAGGTAACAAGACCAGCTGTCGCCATGGTTACAAGCCACAACCAGTCTCAAGATGGGGGGGGGGGTGGGGAGGCCTGGTTCCAATCACAAGGACAACTTTATCACACCCAGCATCAGCTTGGCTGCACACAGCCAATCTCTTTCTCTGTGCAACATTTCTGCAACACAAGATTTAATCATCTCACTGCCATCCTGCTAAACGCCGTATATCAGGGGAAAGGGAGAGACGCCTGACCGCGGCTTGGAATATCATGATTAACAGCCTGTAGTGCAGAGCAAAGCCTCCGCTACCAGTTACTGTGAGTCAGCCAGAGATGCACACAGGCCATCTGGCTGCTAACTCACTATCAATACTATCAGCCAAAAAGAGAAAATATGTAAAGGGCGTTATGACATGATGAGAGTGCAGCAGTTTCATAAGATACTGGTTTGCTTTTTCCCTCTTTAATCTTTTTTCCTCAATTGCCTCAGCACCTACATCTGTGTTGATATATACTATATTTCAAATAAAACACAAGCAAAATACTGTGACAATCAATAACTATCTGACTAACACTCTATTTGAACCATTTATAAACATTTATACGCAGTATACAACTAATTAAAAAACTCTTGTAATGCACTCTTAAGTAGTTATAAGCAGATGTATTGGAACTGTAAATATAGTATTACGAACACCTGCAGTATGGATAAATGTTCCATGCATTAGTCTGTCCTCTAACCATCCATTCATCTAACCCCAATGCTGTTAGGCTGTTGCCATGGCAACTGGGAGAGTGAGCCAGCTTTGAAATGTGATTCCTTTCCTCCATAAAATGACAATGAATCCTATTCATATGGATTCCTCATCACCACCACAGCGTGTGACGAGAATACACATCCGCCTGGAAGGCTGATCTATATTGAGGGTGTAATATAAGAGGAGGTGATGTATTAATTCCTATAAGCTAATTATCCTGGTGTTTGTATTTTACTCAGTTATAGTTGGAGCATCTACCGTACAGACTCAGGCAGCAGTCCTCGATCTCCTTAACATTTAAACGTAAAATATCATAGAACAGAAACAGATGAGGCATTATTAAAAACTAATAAATTCTAAGAAGCTGCCCTTCTGATTATAATTTATTCAACCGCACAATTAGCATTGGTTAATTAGCACTGGTAACATACCTCCATCAATCCTAATAACAACAATACTGCCGATTCTCTTTGAAATGCAAAACCACTGGAAATGCTTTGTCCTGAACATGAAAGACATTTAGACAGCAAAATAATAAATTCCCCACAATGCTTGTCTCATCAGTATTATCATTATTCCTGCGAATAAGGAGCTCCAGCAGTCTCTTGCCGACGTGTATGAGCGATGGATCACTTCCATTCCCAACCCACGCTTCCTCATGCATAAATTCTCATTTGTTCCTGCATTAGGGTCATTCTGCAGTAATTGTTTGTTTTACTTCTGATGATTGAATAACAACCTTGCGGCGGTGCCATGCTGTGTTTACCACATGTTGATATGGTTCATGGGCTCCTTTAATTGGATTTTGTTGTTTCCTGGGAAACAAGGTAACCCACTGTATTGCTCACCAACCTTACCAATTTACCCTGTGTGTGTTAAGATGCTTGCTGGTGGGTTTGTATTTCAGATTTGTCTAGCTGTTCCTAAATATAACTAAATGAGGCATTGGAGTGCAGAAAATCAAAATTCAGAAGGGAAAAGGAGCCCCATATTTGTGACACTGAGCTGCATGTTCGAGGCCGCTTCCATGCATTTAAATTTAGCTGTGCAGTGGGTGAATTCGAGCAAGGGCATGGGGTGAGTGCTTGTGTGCAGAGGGACAGGAGAGTGCTGTGTCCATGTGAACTGATGGGTGAATCATTACCAAGATAACACACAAGCTGTTAGCTTTTTGCTGGCAATGGTCAGGGCAAGAGAGAGAAAGCGCTGTGACGAGTGGCATGTAATTACCATGGCTCACTGCCTCGACTCGGCTGGACACTCACGCAGCCCTCCACATAAACAACTGCAACAAACAGCAACAACAACACTAAAACGTCCTTGAGTTTGTCACTCTGGCTGCAAGCGGTCCTCTATCAGAAGCTTCCAGACTCTTGGTCCACTCGATGCCTGAGTGACTAATCGCTTTAGAGGAGCGAGGACCAGCAAAGCCCAGGGGCAGTTCTGCAGTTCTTGAGTTTGAGGGGGGGGGGGACACAAGGATAGTGTGGAGCGTGAGTGACAGAGAGGCTCTGAGAAATGAAGGGTTGGCAGGAGGACAGGGGGAAATGAGTAGCATATGAAAGCAGGGACTGTTGGGGGTGCCAGCAGCATATCAGCACCCACCTGACTCCAGACCTGAGTCTGTGCACATGGTGAATCATGCAGGTTGAACGACATGCAAAATTGATGCTGCTGCTTGCGAACTCCTCAATTATATAAGCTTGCCTGCATGTATGAATCTATGAATGTGTCTGCGGTGCTCTGTTTACAGCTCTATGTTCATGTGTGGATGTCTCACAGCTCTGCACAGCTGGCGTTTTGAGAGATGAAGAGGAGTCTGTCTCTCCCCTTTATCTGATATAGGAGATGACTGGAATATTAATGGACCACGCAGAGCAGAGCCCAGGCAGATTTATTCAGCAATCAAGAGGATGTGATGCAGCAAAGAGTGAATGTGAATAAAGTCAAACTGTGTTGTCAGTAATGTCCAAACTAGTAAAGCTGGGTTTGGTGTTGTTATTGAGCATCTTTGCAGAGCTTTTTCCTTAAAGTCTGGAAAAATGTTAATGGTAAAGGACCAAATGAGAAATCCCACTTATTCCTCAGGGCTCTATACCATTTGAAGATTGTTTTCGGCCTCCGTGGAAATATAAAAATAAAAACGTTAATAATGAACCCTTGAGGTAGGAACAGAAATAGTTTCCCTTCAAAGGGCTTGTTTCATCACCTATTCGTTTATCATATGCCACCTCTATCATCTCGCGGCGCCGCATACTCCCTGCTCCACGCTGTACCAGAGCCGCAGGCCCGCCGGTATCAATCATCCACCCTCCCACACTCCACTCGTCCCCGTGAACCCGCCCTGCATGGAAATACAGGGACAGGAGCACTGCTGTCAGCACGGGCGAGATTAAATGAAGGGGGATGAAAGAGTAAAACCTTCAAAAGAACAGACTCAGACAAGCCGGACAAATGATACTACTGACATGGATAGCAGGCTAAAGTACAGCGGCGCTGACAGGATTTCATTTGTTCCCTTCGGTCAAACAACATTGTGTGATGCTGATGATGAGTGAACACACAACACATTGTTAAAACGTCTTCCGTTTCTAATTGTTTTGTTTCATGTGCTCAATCTACTTGATATGTGCACACCAATTTTTTTCACGCACAAGTGGTTGATAAATAGCCAACATATATGCAGTAAGTCAATGGGATTGTCTTTATCATGCTCACCTACTTTATATACTTGTGTGTATATGACCGTGTATCTGTGTGTGGCTGAATCCTCTTGCTTCTGCGATGCTTTCAAGAAATGATTTGTTCGTCTGTTTGTTTGTATCTTTTATTGAAAATTAATGAAGGCAATTATGTCAGCACACAAAAGATACTTACTCCTGTGAGTCTGTTTGCCATGGCAACCGTCTCCAGCCTCATCATTGCTGGCAAGTGACCACTAATAGCAAGAGCTGAGAAAACAAAAAAGAGAACACATTCAATCAATTTCGATTGGGGATTTTCAGTCAAATATCTCAGCCTGCTTTATATTCATAATGCAGACTTTATCAAGTTAACATTTGAAGTGCACTTGTCCAATTTCGTAGCACCAATCTATGAAGCAATCAGCTCATATTACTTGACAAGTTCAGCTTCACATTTGACATCAATTAGTGAGCTCTTGTCAGGGGTATTTTTAGCAATGACAGACAGTGACCGCTTTGGAACATTAACAGCTGTGAAATTATACCGAATGGCAGCATTTAACCATAACACAGTGTTAAGCTGCAGACAAACAGCCGAGCATTTCTGTGTGTGTGTGTGTGTGTGTGTGTGGTGCAGAGTGAGCCAGCTTCAGGGATGCTAGCCACTGCATTGGTCTTTGCTGGAGCTGAGCCAATGTCATTTCACAGCGCTAAGCCTTGTAAGATAAGATGGGGGACATCAGACCCTGACCAGTTCAAATGAATGGGATGTCACTTCTGCTTAGAACCACAAGCCTTGTCCTCTACACCGGTGAGCGTGTGCGTGTGTGTGTGTGTGTGTGTGTGTGTGTGTGTGTGTGTGTGTGTGTGTGTAGACTCTAAATAGAGAAGACATATCCAATCCTAAGGAAAGGGTTCCACTGTCCTTACCTCGCCTGGTGAGATGTAATAAGACCCCCCTGAGCCAGGACATCTGCTCAATGATAGTTGATGGCCTGGGTAGGTAATTGCCCTGAAACAATGGTTCTGGGTCCAGCAGGATTTCTGTTTGGCCTCGGGCAGGCACAGGAACAGGTGGGTTCTCTCTTTTGCCTCAAAAAATTGGCCACTTCTAATTTTCTACACACAGATATTTACACGTAAAACAGATACAATGTGAACCTGGCAGAAATGGTCACTTTGGTGGTGCCAGCACAACCTCAGCATGGCCACAGATCATCTAAAGGTTACCCTCCTCAGATGGGGTTGAAAGGTTGTCTATTTCAGACAGTGGGAAGGGGGTGTTGCCAAGGCAACCTTTCATGGGTCTGGCACTAGTAGGCAGTAGGGTGGAGCTTGGCAGTGGCCTGGGAGGCAGCAGGCACACAGGTGCCCCGGCCCGAGCAGCTGCCTCCCCTGTCAGATAAAGAGTGGTTTGTTGTTTTCTCCCTTTTCCCCCCCAACACGCATGTCAATCTCCCTCGCCCTTTTCACTTCTGTGTCTCCTCTCTTCCCCCTTTTTTTTTTTCTTGGCCTTTGATCAGGGATTGGATTTGCTGGTAGAATGACAGAGGCAGGAAGTGCTCCGAGGCACAGGAGGGGCTGGGGGCGGGGGGGTTGTCCACAGTTTCCCTGGGCCTGCGTCATCCCTGGCCTGGCCTGGCCCTGCAGTCACAGGGCCTGGCTTTCAGCCTTGACTCTCATCATGGTCTATCTGTCAGACTGGCCCAGTCACAACAGCCCAGGCCCACTGATCACAGAGGGGGAGGGACGGCTACAGATTGAAGTCATGCCTGGATGCAGCCCAGGGCACAATGGCATCATGTATTTATCCACAAATCTCAAAAGTGACCTTCTCTGTGTCCTCAGGCTGGATCATGACCTCTGACCCCTGCCATTTTGTCCAGTAGGATCACAGGATTTCACGTCCGCTATAACCTCTTGTTCAATACTCTCAAATAACTTAAAAATCAGTAGCTGGCACCTCAAAAACAACAACAAGGAGCTCTACATGAAATACTAACAGGGACTAGGCTTGAACAACCAGTGGTTGAATTCAAAATACTCACCAACAATTTCAAAGATCTGACTCGAGCTTAGAGCAAAATAAACTATAATTATCTCAACTGGAGCTCAACATCCTCCTTAATAGTCCCTCTAAAAGACATTTACTGGGGTAAACCGTAATCCGTAATCTGAAAATCAGCAGGTAACCATCACATTATACTATTTTAAGATAACTAAAGTGAACAAAACTAAATTGCCTACAACTGTGGAGAAATACTAGCATCTACAGCATACTGCAAATCCACCTGTGCTGTGACAACAACAGGGAAGAGGCAAAAATGATGGTATGGTGTTGAGTGTGTTGATGGAGCTGGAGCTGAGAGGCTTAACATAAAGAGTTGAAACAGGGAGCAATAGCTAGCCTAGCTCTCTCTCAGCTTCAAAAGTACACCTACCAACAAATTTAAAGTTAATTAATTAACGTGTTGTATCTAATTTGTTTAACACGCCCACAAACAGAAATTTGAAAACGACAATTTTTGTTTTTTTGGGGAAAAAGATAGTTAGATAGAATCCCACCCCCTTTCAGCCTCCTGACTCTAGTTCTGTACTTCACACATAACATTTCCCAAAATGTCAAACTTTTCTTTTAGCTTGTAACACCATTGCCACTGTTTAAAAGCCTTTTAAGACTCAGTTGTGATCAGACTATAAAATATATAACTTGCATAATGTAATATAGCTACATGTTTTTGTATTAACAAGTGCTATTGGTACTTCTCAGAAATGTGTATGTGTGTGTATGAAAGCGTGACACCATGCTGCTTGTTCAGCTTGTGTACGTTACAGTACATGTGCATGGGGCCACTGACAGCAGGGAGGCTGACCCACACAAACTTTCTGCCTCGACAGCGTGGGTGGAGCAGCACCTGAGACGCCTGAGATCTCCTGCACACTCTGCCCTCCTTCCACTGTTAACTAGCCAGCTTATCCTGTTTATTTGATTCAATGACAAAACACACTCTGTGACAGATCTATTTAACATGGGTCGCTGCCAGGGAAAATAATCATGTTCCCAGAGATTCCAAGAAACCTAGCATAGTGGTCATGGAGGCCACGGTGATGACATGTCAGCACAAGGCTAACACAGCACGGCCCTTATAGTCACAACTCAGCCCAAACTGTAGCCTTGACAGTTTGCACAAGCTGTACTCACATGTGCTTTCACTGATGCAAATCAATAAGATATAATTGACAGAACATAAGTGGTGGATTAAGATGAAACACGTGAAACACGTAAATAAATGTCCCACAGGACGGTAATGTTTGACCGTACAGCCTCACTTTGTCTAATTCTAAATTCATTTGAGCCTCACAGATTCTGGCAACAACAGTGACTCTACTTCTCTTCCCTTCCTCTGAGAGAGGGTAAAGTTCAGTTACTTTCCCCTCAAATCGTTCCAAATATCTTTGGCACCACTTCAGAATAAGCATGAAGAATCCCTGCTCCAACATTGTAAAAATCCAAGGCAGCTGTTTTGCGCTTCTAAGGCTTATCTTCCCAATGTAAAAACCTCTCCGGGCTCCCAGCGAACACAATAGCCAGCTGTGGCCAGGGTTAGATTAAAAAAAAGGCAACAATTTAAGATCAAAAATGTACTTTTCTGTTCCCTGCGAAACTTTCTCCAACAGAGTGAAACACTTCAGTTTATACAAAGGTAACACTATAACTGTGCAGTAATTTCTTTGGCAGCAGCCTGAGCTGGCGTGTTTCTGAGAGCCATCTAGCTGCTGAGGGATTACAAGCTGTTCAAAGCCTCTGTAGGTATTTGGGTTTGGACGGCTGATGTTTTTCCACAGCAGTAAATGGTATTGCAGTTAATTCTGTAGTTTGGCACAGATCTGCAGCTGGAAAACAACTTCTCAGTGCCAGAAGCTGTTTATTATTGCGGAGAGCTTTTACCCAAAATGGCCATTCAGCTACTGTAGTGTCCATGTTGTTCTGACCTGGTTGCATAGTAACCAAGCAAGAACGTGGCAGACTGGAGGATAAACATGAGCACAAGCTCACATATGCACCCACACACCCACACACACACATACATTATTACCGTGTCATATGCATTTGAGAAAGTGTGAATCTTTACCAACAGAATATGATAGGGATATGAATTCTAGGTTTATCTGACACAGCATTTTTACAATAAGGTCATACATGCATGAATATGCCAAGCTGCACATTAAGTAGACCACAGTCTATTATCTGTGCAGCTTTTTCACTGTATCTAATTTGGGGCAGCTGAGATTTGCTTGTATTTTTAGCTGAATCCTCTGTGCAAGTCATTTTTCTCCGATATCATACTAGAAAAGATCTAACATGGTTACCGCCTCCTGATATAGACCCAAATCATCATCAAAGCATGGAAACAGCAGGAATGGCCACAGTAGAGAAGCAAAGTCCCAGGAATGGGTTAACAGTGGATGCTGGCTTTCATTTCCTCTTCTGTTCC